>VZRO01006412.1:0-76153 GCA_013397915.1 Daphoenositta chrysoptera
AAAAAAAAAAAAAAAGTTACTGTAAACATACTGTTCATTGTCAGTAGTCAACTTTAATACCTTTAAGTTTTCTCTTGTTTTATACATGTAGATGTACTTTTATTTAAATTTGTTATAATGTTAATGGATTTTTTTAAAGCCTGATGGATGTTTTTTCTCTGTGGAAATTATTTCTGTGATTCCAGCTTGCACCTCCTTCATTTCAACTCTAATTTTTTGCCTTGTCCTCCACTACAGGATTCAAAGTTACTTTTATGTTGTTGAAGTCTCTGGCAGATGTCTTTGTCTGACCTGAGTACTCCTTAGCACCTGTCAGCCTTCTTTCTCACTCTTATTTGAATTCTCAAAAGCTTTATCATTTTTGTTTGCCAGCAGTTTCACTCCAGTTGGATAAAAGTTCTGCTGCCTCAAAATTTCTGATGCCCCAATAAAACTCTACTTTAAATTCTCTAGTCTTACTTAACACAGTCAAATATGAAATTTCTTCTGTCTATGTTTGTATTTGCAATGGGAGGGATTTTAGATATCAGAATTCTTCATTGTTTTCTTTTTTTTTATTTTCTGCATGAAATCTAAGTGCAAAATTCCAGTAAGACTGACATTTTTATGTTAGGGGAAACAACTGCATCTCCAGTTTGGCTACCAAAAGATAACTTAGCTAAAATTGGAGATTTGTGGATTTTGGATAAAATTTAGCACGGCACTTAAGGCCCAGATGTGACAAAACAGGAATGATGCCGTTAAACAGATATGTATATTCATGGGCTTTTACAATGTCTTTACCAACAGACAAGGGAAATATTTGAATGAAAAACATGAATATTCTCTGGTTTCTAATGCCCTCTTGGCGTTTTCAGGACTTCTGGGGAGTCATAGGTCGGTGGCTGAGAGCAAACAGGTAAAATGGTTTCCTCACCAACCACTAGTGATAAGACAGCAATGACTCACCTTCATCAGATATAATGGTTTCTTTAAGTTAACGGAAAACACTCATCTCAAAAATTTATTAGTCCTTGAGGTGGATAAGTTGCTGTCATGGAACTATCCTAAGAAAGGGAGAGAAGGAAAAGTTGAGAAAAACAGGCTGCACGAATTTAGAAGACAGACCTGGTTTGTTTCTTTTCTTCCTTGTATGCCAAAAAGTCAAGTTACAATCCTTTGATGTAAAGTGGAGATGAAGGCCAAGAATACTCATTATGTTATGTACAAGGTGTTCACATTTGATCATAGTCATAAATAATTATTTTCCAAACCTCATTGTATCTGCAAGCTAAGACAAGCACATCCAAATTTATTGTCCAGACACTAACATTTCATGTTATATGTAATCTCAGGTTTGACTTCTGATGAACTTTATTTAAAAAAAAAATACTGATAAATTAATCTCCATTAACTTCTCATTAATTAGTTGAAATGACACAGTTCTGGGGACTTAACAAGATGTATTGTCTAAATTAAGCTCAAATATCATAAGTAATATTGTAATAGTATAGTAACATATTGTAGAATATGCAGAAGCATGCAGCCCCAGCTGAATGAGAGAACATATTAGCTAACTCTTTTGGCATTAACCATGCTAAAGCAAAGCCAAATGAACTTACCTTATTAATATTATTTATATTTAAATACTCTTTCACAAAATGTCCATATAAAACCTCCTTGTGCATTTCATCCACTCTAGATATTCAGTAATTATCTAAACAAGTGGTCCTCAAGTAGCTAACAAGGGTATTGTGACTACTTAAAATAATTACATTGATTCAATGTATAGGTTTTATTTTGTGGATGAGTGTTTCATTAGAGTAATACCAGGTTAGAGAGGGTTTGTCTTCTGCTCACTTTCAAAAGAAATCTGGAGTGCCTGTTTTATTTTCTGTTCACAAAGACATACTATTTTTCCCATCAGTCAAGGTGAATTACATTTTAAAACATCATATGTTTCTCTCTTTGTCTTGAGGGCATTTTAAAAATCTGGTGTGCTTAATATTTCTTGCCCATATTGACTAACCAGTATAGTCTGAAACAATGTTTGAAACTCTGTATTCGTCTCCATTTGGCTTCTTGATAAAAAAGTCCAAAACACCCCAGAAGAAATGGATGATTTCTCTTGAGATGATTTCTGTCTGTTTTCATCCTGCCACTATGCTTGGTCCTGTAGCCAGAACATGTGGGGCTAATTATATAAGTTCAGCCAGCACTATAAAGTGCCACGCAGGGATTGTTAACTGTTAACTTTTTTGGAGAGAGATCCATTGAAAGGTTTTGTAGCGCTGTGGTGATTGACAGCTGCCTATTACATGTCAGTTCATGTCTTGTATCTCTTCTCTAGGGCTTTAATTGCTGTTTTAAATGGGAAAGTACATTTTTTTTTTATGTTTGTGCAGAGTCTGGCCTGTGGCAGGAGCTGTTGGAGCTCATTTTGGTCACCACAGTGCAAAGGCTTCCTGTTGGTGGTTCCATGTCCCCAACTCTCTCAGTGCTGTAATGCAGCCAGAAGTGGCCACGGAATGCATACAGGAATGTTTTCCACTCTGATGACCTGTCAGGAATGAGTCTGACCTTTTCCCCCAAACCTCCACAAGAAAACAGCCTTGAAAGTGATTGTTTTTTTATCTGGAGGGTTACATGACTCTCCTTCCAGTGAACCATTGTAGGCTTCTCTACAGCTGGTGTCAAGTCATGGTTGTTAAGAAGCAGATTCTTAAGGATTTGGTGAGTAGGAAGAGCAGCTTGGGATAGGCGAGGGACTAAGACACACATCATAAAAATCCTTCAAAAGAGCTTCGTATCCTGAGCTTCTCATTTGTAAGAAACAGTAATCTCTGTTTGCCCTGATTCTGGAAAGGGTCCCTCTGCAAATCCTGTGTGTGAGCATGACTGTCTGCTCAAGGGATGCTTACTTTGAGCCAGGAATATTTATTTCTGCCTGTTTCAAAGTCTAAGATAACACATTTAAATTATTTTGGTATTTTTTTTTAGAGAAGCCATCGTTGAAACTCAGTCGATCAAGTCAAGGTTGCAATATATTCCAGACATTGCTAAACCTGATCTTCTGAAATTATTAGTCAAGAAAAACTTGAGAGTAATGACCTGTTTTTTGCTTTCTCATTGCTGTGATTTTATGCAGTCCTTACAAAATCAGTTGTGAGTTAGTTGTCTATTATTTAAAAAAAATACAGGGTTCAAGTGGTTTGGAGAGAGAAGTTCTAGTTCAAAACTTTCTTCCTCCTTGAACATTTTCAGATCATACTGAGCTAAATGGCCCACTGCATATGTTTTCTGTGAAAAAGGCTGAGAGTTGGGGTTGTTCAGCTCTCCCTGAAGAAGGCTCTGGTGAGACTTTCTTGTGGTATTTTCCATTTGTAAGGGGTCTTGGAAGAAAGACAGAAAGAGATATTTTACCAAGGATTGTCGTGACAGGACAAGGGATGATGGCCTAAACAAGAAGGTAGGTTTAGATTTTTTCCCTAAATTAGATGGAGACATGAACAAATGGATAGACACACTGACAGATGCCCAAACTTAGTTGTTTTTATGTAATGAAGATGACTCTTATCATAAATAATTCTTAATGCATGAAATTTGGATTTAAATGTTCATAAGCATACACAAAGCTGAGGAAATTAATATACCTGTATATATTGCATTTTATTCATCATAATGTACAATTTAAATTGAGGAGGTAAGTGTATAATATTTGAGCATCCAAAATCAATGCTAGGAAATAGACACCTAATTTTAAGAGCTACTAAGTCTGTACTATTGAAGATTTGACAGCCACCTTTTCCCCTTCCTATTCCCAAGACACTAGCTACTTCTTTTAAAACCTGACAAAAATGCACCTTCAAATTGCTTTTTGTACCATATTTAGTCCTCAGAGATTTGTTAAAGACAATGTATTTTTTATTAGCAGAAGATTTCTCTTGGTCAAGGAGGATTGGGTTAGAGAACACCTAGGCCAGCTTGACATCTGCAAGTTCATGGACCCTGATGGGATGCACCCATGAGAGCTAAGAGAGCTGGCAGACACCATAACAATCATATTTGAAAGGCTCTGGCAATCAAAAGGGCTTCCTGAGGACTGGAAGTAAGAAAAAGTTACCCTGGTTTTCAAAAACGGCAAGAAGGAGAACTCAGGGAACAACTGGGCAGTCAGTGATGGAGCACCTCATTTTGGAGGCCATGTCTATCCACATGGATGCAAGAAAGTGATCAGGAGTAGTCAGCATGGGTTCACTACAGGGAGATTCTGCTTGACCAGCCTGGTGGCTTTCCATGATGAAACAACTACCTGGATGGATGAGGGAAGAGCAGTGGATTTCGTCTGCCTTGACTTCAGCAAGACTTTCGACTGTCTCTCTCACGGCATCCTCATAGGCAAATTCAGGAAGTGTGGGTTGAGTGAGTAGACAGTGAGATCGATTAAAAACTGACTAGCAGATCCCAGAAGGTTGTAATCAGTGGCACGGGGTCTGTTTGGAAGTCTGTCACTAGTGGTGTCCCCATGGTTCAGTACTGCCACAGTATTGTTTAACTTGTTTGTCAGTGACCTGGGGAAAGGGGCAGATGCCTCCTCAGCAAGTTCACTGGTGACACAAAGCTTGGAGGAGTGGCTGATACCACAGAGGGCTGTGCAGCCCTTCAGAGGGACCTCAACAGGCTGGGCAGAGAAGACCTGTCTAAAATTCAACAAAGGCAATTGCAGTGTCCTGTGCCTGGGGAAGAAAAAACAATACAGGCTGGGGGCCAAACGGCTGGAAAGCAGCTCTGCAGAGAAGGACCTGTGGGTCCTGGTGGACAATAAGATGTCCATGAGCCAGCAGTGATCCCTTCCATGAAAGCCAATGGTATCCTCAGGTGCTTTAGGAAGAGCACTGCCAGCAGGTGGAGGGAGGTGATCCTGACCCTCTACTCAGCCCAGGTGAGGCCACATCTGGAGTGCTGTGTCCAGTTCTGGGCTTCTCAGGACAAGAGAGACATGGAGCTCTTGGGCTGAGTACAGCAGAGGGGTACAAATATGATCAAGGGACTGGAGCATCTCTTATGAGGACAGGCTGAGGGAGCTGGGCCTATTCAGTCTCAAGAAGAGATGACTGAGATACATTATCAATGTGGATAAATACGTGAAGAGAGAGTGTAAAGAGGATGGATCCAGCTCTTCTCAGTGGTGCCAAACAATAGGACAAGAGGCAACAACTGGGAAATACACTCTCCAACCAATTTACTAGCTTAGAAAGCCAACATTACTTTATTAGCAGCGCTGGATGCATGGGGAATTCTCCTCAAAGTATGCATGCCCAGTAACCCAACAGAACAGGTTATATTCCTGAAATGAATACGTATTCATCACATTTCCTGAATCTATGCATATATGCTAATTATTACCATGGACTTGTTTGGATATGGTTCTGGATTTTCTGATGAATCTTTTCTCCTTGAGACTGTTTCAAATATGAGATCAGGTTGTAATGTATTTCCTTTATCATTCTTTGTTCTGACAAGCAATCCTTTTTCTAAAAACTAAGATATCTGCTAGTAAATATTGATCACTAATATAAGTAAATAAGGAAACATTGGCTGGTACAAGACCTATTAGTCACAGATGTAGAGAGTTAACACAAGGCCACATTAATCTCTGGTATTTGTGCTAAGCACTATATGGAAAAAACTAAGCGTTAATGACAAATATAGGGATTATACACTATTGTGCTAAAGTTAAAAGAATTTTCCAACATCTTCTCTGCTGCTTCATAGACTTTTTCTAAAGAAATATAACTTGCTCAGTAACCGGCAGAAACTGATGCATGGAAAGTTCTGCCAGAATACAGGGACAAACTTCTTTACTGTTTGGATGATCGAACACTGGAACAGATTGCCCAGAGAGGTTGTGGAGTGTCCCTCAATGGGGGTGTTCAAGAACTGTCTGGACACAATCCTGTGCCATGGGCTCTAAGATGACTCTGCTTGAGCAGGGAGGTTGGACCTGGTGGCCCACTGTGGTCCTTTCCAACCTGACCCGTTCTGTGAGAAGTTCTCCTGGTCTGCAAAATTCCACAGCCTTGTGGCTGGTAATGGTTTGAGGCAAGTGTAGTGTGTTGATGCTGGCAGGATCCCAGGTACTCGCCAAAGGCTCTCTCTCACTCCCCTTCACAGGTGAGTCGGGGAGAGAAAAATATAATGCAGTGTTCATGGGTTGAGATAAGGACCGGGACAGATCACTCATCAAATACCGTCATGGGCTTCTCACAGCAGCTTCTCACAGCAGCCACCCCTGTAGCCTCCCCCTACCAAAACCAGGCCATGCTAAACCAAAACAGGCAAGCAAGAGGATTCTGAAATTGTTGATGTCTTGATTGCAATTCTCTCCTAGTACTTACCCAACAGCATCTCATTTCATGGATAAAGGAGTAGCCATGAAATCACATGCTTTCCAAGAGGGAAATGTAGCTAGAGAAGTTTAGGAAGGCAAGAAATCCAGTATGCAAGAGCAATGCACCTAATTCCTTAAGCAGTCCTTGATTATGTATTATTTAAGTTTATTACTACTTTATATAGCTTGAAATTGATGGTTTATCTTGTAGGTTTTTCAAGTATTTGGCTATATGTTTTCTTTCTTGATTGTTTTTGTTCCTTCTTGATACTTTTGTGAGGTAAGTATTTTATTCTTCTATCTCATCAAAAATGCCTATAAACAGGTTTGACCTAGCAAGTTTCTGTTTTATGGGAGGGTTCAGTTCCTTTTTTAGAAGATGCATCCTGACTTTCTATTGTGTGAAAGAGGCTGAAAATTTTTATATACAGAAAATGCAATATGTATGAGTCAAAGGGTCTAACTAGGCAGTATTACTTGTTCCAGTCTTTCTGCTTTTGTGAAGGTGAGCCATGTATAGTTTTAACAACAATCTGTCATTCTGTTGACCCTTATTTTATGGTTTTTTGTCAATGTTTTTCATCTTTTATTATACTACTCTGTATTTGGTATATACTTGTTCTGCTGTGGTCCCCTGTTTCATGGGTTCAAGTTCTATTTTATTCCCAGACAGTAAATTGAAAGAATTTCATAGAATACAATAGAATAACTCAGCTGCAAGGGACCCACAACAAGCAGCTAGTCCAACTACCTGACCACCTCAGGACTGACCAAAAGTTAAAGCATGGCTTTAAGGGCGTTGTCCAAATGCCTTTTCAACAATGACAGACACAGGGCATGGACCGCTTCTCCAAGAAGTCTGTTCCAGGATTTCACCACCCTGTGGGTAAGGAAAATGTTTGCTTATGTCAAGTCTGAACCTTCTCTGGTGGATGCAGCTTTTAGCTCATCCCACGTGTCCTAGGACTGGGTACCAGGGAGAGGAGCTCAGTACCTCCCTCTCTACTTCCCCTCCTCAGGAAGCTGTAGGGAGCAGTGAGGTCACCCCTTGGCCTCCTTCACTCCAAACCAGACAAACCCAGAGTCCTCAAGGACATGTCTGCTGGCCCCTTTGCCAGCATGGCGCCCTCCTTGGGACACATTCAAGTATCTTCACATCCTTCAAATTAAACTGCACATGCTACTCAAGGTGCGGCTGCACCACCACTTAATACAGAGGTGATTACACAGTCACCTCTTTTGACCAGCTGGTGATGCTATGTTTGATGCACTCCAGGATGAGGTTTGCCCTCCTGGCTGCCAGGGCACATGCACTGCTGACTCCCGTCAAACCTCCTGTCAACCAGCACCCCCAGATCCCTTCCTGCAGGGCTGCTCTCCAGCCACTCCTCTCCCAGTTTAGTCTCATGTCTGGTGTTACTCCATCCCAGGTGCTGAATCCAGCATTTGGATTCATTCAGTTTCATGCCACTGATGATTGCCCAATGCTCCAATCTATCCAGATACCCCTGCAAGGCCTCTTGTTCCCTGAGACAGCCAACAGCACCTCCCAGTTTGGTTTCATCTGCAGACTTACCAACTGTGCATTCAGCTCCTGTAGCCAGCTCATCAATACAAATATTGAACAGAACTGGCCCTAAAATTAAGTCCTGAGGAACACCACTGATCACTGGTCACCAGCCAGATGTAGCTCCAGGTATGGCAACCCTTTAAGCCGGGCCCTTCAGCCAGTTCTTCAACCAGTGCACCACCTATCTGCTCCTGCCAGTTGGACAGCTTGTCCAGAAGGATGCTGGGAGGGACAGTATCAAAAACCATGCAAAAATCCAGCAGAACTATACCCACCACCTTCCCCTCATCCACCAGGCAGATAACCTTATCAGAGAAGGATGTCAGATTAGACAGAACTTTCCCTTTGTGGACTCATGTTGACTGGGCCTGATGATTGGATTGTCTTTCAAACAATAGCACCCACTAGGATCTTCTCCGTAATTCTTCCAGGTACTAAGGTTAATCTAACAGTGGTTAGACTACTACTGTAGTTTTTTGGAGCTTCCTTCAAGCCCTGCTTGTAAATCAGAAGTGTTGGCTGGTGTCCAGTCAGTGGGGACATAACCAGGCTTCCAAGATCTTTGGTAGATTATTTAGAAGGGTCCTTTTATAATATCTGCTGGCTCCTTCAGTACTCCGGAATTAATCTCATCAGGCCCCATAGACTTCTAAACATTCAGCTGATATGATTGGTCCCTTCAGTGTCGACAAATGACCAGAACTTTCTTAATCCTGAGCCCTTCAAAGCAGATTCCCAGGGGACATTCTCCTTGAGTAGTTAAAGTTTGTTCTCTTAAAATCCAGGTTGGCAACTCTGTGTACCTTTTTCTCTCATTTCACCAGAAGTTTATTACTTAACCATTTCATGCAAAGGCTGAGTATGCTATCAGCATGTTGATAATTTTGAATACTCATTTGGGGGATATAAGAGGTCCTCCACCTAAGTCTAAGGAAGGAAGAAGGTAAATGCCACATGAGTATTTTGTTCTTTCACTGTCTGCTACACAGTACAATTTCTTCTGCTTTTGGTATTTTAAATAAATCTTTAATTCTTTTGGGATGCTCCCTCAGAATTATAATTGTGATGACATATGTGGTGTGGAAACATCCATTCAGTATGCAAATTCCTGTTAGAAAAGATGCTAGGCTGACTGTATTTGTTTATGGTAAGAAATCACTGCCAAATATTTAGGACTCAGGTTGGCCTACTTTGAATGATTTTAGTATGCTTGTGAATATTTGTCTGTATTCTGAGTGCCAAATCTGTCACTGATGACAGTGATGACATGGATATATCTGTACTGAAATGCAAGGGGACTGTAGCTATATTCATTACAAAGTGGCTGTTGCAAATAAACTTCCCACCCCTATCCAAGTGTGTCTCATGAAGAGGAAGGGGGAGTTCTGGGCAGTACAATATTCTGTACCCCCACCACATCCTCCAACAAAATAATGGATTTTTGTGAGGACTGTAATCTCCAACTGACTACTGAGCTATGCAAGAAAAAGGGAAAAATGTGGGAGAAAAAAAGAGGAGGAAAAAATTATATATTTGAAGGGCCAGCTTGCAGTTTCTTTAATTATATTTGTTCTTCCTGACCTGAGCAACATGTCTTTGAATTTCACAGGTGTAGAAAGAAGTCAGTCAATCAGTCATTGCAGAAAGGAGCAGTCAGTCCTTGCTAGCACCAGATCTGGAGCATAACATGTCTTCAAAGCCTGCTGTTATAAAGCAGAAGCTATTGTCTACTGAAAGTCTATATGGTTTCTTATCGTAGGTCAATGAATGTAATAACAGCAAATTATTTCTTCATGTAGCAGAGGTCAAGAAGGAGTAAAAATTGTCTCCAAAGTTCATTTGTTGCTACTTCCAGCCTCTGTCTTTCTTGCCCAGAGGTATATGAAAGTTACAGTCAGAAATGAAAGGGAGAAAAGAGCATTTGTGAGATTCCCCCACTCAATGAAAGGAATTCTGTTCATCAGTTTGTTTGCACTGAAGAAATTATAGAGGCCAGGCTTTTATGAAGCCCCTAATCCTACCATGAAACCTCCAAATATGAAGCTGGTTCTACTAAAAGAATGGTGGTATTTGAGAGGATTTGTGGGCTCACGATTTGCTGCCATTGTATAACACATAAAAAAGCAATGGCATCATAGGGATAAAGAAGTACAAGATTGAGAAGTAGAAGAAATTAAAAGAAGGTGTTGACCAGCAGCCTGTTGATTATTCGTCTTATTTATGCAGTACAGAAGATTTCCAAGTGAGAGTGTGAAGTAGGAGAGCTGTGGAGATTTGCCAGTTTGTCTGGGAAGACTCCTGGGAACAGATAAACAGATTTGAATTTTGTATATTCTTACATAGCATAAAGGTGCCTTCCAGCAACACTCAGTGATTCAGTGCTAAGAAGAAGAAATTGCTTCTTGCCACAAGTTAGGTGAACGTTACCCTGTCTTTTAAATTACCTCCCGCATTTCTCTAATACCCAGGAAAATTGGACAATATAGTCTAGATAGAAGGAATCCTATAGACTCTTCCCCTGTAGAAATGCACAAAAAAGAAAGGGCAGTGACACTAAATTTATTATGAACTGATTCATAATGAGAAAGATTATGCTGTATTTTTTATCACTTAGGAATTGCAGAGTATTAGTGCCCTTAGTAGAGGCCCCTCTAGGCTGACAATTTAACTGCAACATTGCATAATAATTATACAGGCAATATGAAATCTTCAGCAGCTTGTCTACTTTTCTCTCTTATCTGCAATCTATTATACTCTGTAGTCTCATAAATGGATATAAAGAAAATGGTTCTGATTTTTTTAAGGCAACACTAAAAATGCTAATTAAACCTATAATGATGAGCCTGCTGAGGACAGGGCATCAAATGCACAAGCTCAAGGATAAAATGTCACATTGGGCCAGTCTAAGGCTTGCTTGAATTTAGAACAGGAACAGTGAGTTCTTGATTATTGTGGTTTCACTCTGTATTCGTGGTGTATTTTGCACTGCTTTGTGGAAAACTGGAGAAATCTCTGTGGAATCTTATTTGCAAGTGAGAAGTTTCAACAGAATGGGTTTTTCTTTTTGGTGATGTTCAGAGTAGAACAAGAATTAGTATTTATGACATTTGTCAGTCTTTAAGATTTGTCTGTGAAAAGAAATTAAACAGATGAAACTCCCTTTTAAAGTAGCTTTTGTATTCCCAGGTATCTTTTTAGTCTGATAAAATGTTTTCACCCTTTCTTTTGTGTGCATGTTAGCACAAATGCTGCTGGCAGTTTTAACTGCTTGCAATGTTCTGAGGAAAGTATACTTTCAGATCTCTTGCACCTGTGATTGGTGGGGTTTTGCCACCCATATAGACTGGAGTGCAGAAGATAGAGAGTTGTTTTACAGGCTCATGCTGCAACAAGTGATGGGCAAACAAGGCATTCGCTCAGTGTGCTCAGTAAAACACGTCCTTGCTATTACATGAGAAGTGTATTCTAAGGACAGTTTTTGCTAGGACTGCAGTGGATGTTCATGTGTGAATGTGTGAAATTCTGGAATCGTTTGCTCTCTGTGGATAATCTGTACATGAGATACACAGTAGCAACCATTTAAATGTATAACGTCAGGGTATAGTAACTCTGGTTTACTGGCACTCACTTCCCCAGGGATTTCCTTCTGCACCCTTATCATAAATTGGTTTGAAAGAGATGTGTTCATTAATTGGGTCTAATAATGATTATAATATATTCTGTTTTTCTCGTCTGGGTTTTTATTCACTATAAAGTCATTTTTTTTATTAAATGCTCCTCTTGAAGGGTAGTCTTGGTAGGGCTCTGTCTTGCAAAGAACTGCTACTAAACACTAAAGTCTGTCCATTTCAGTACAGGAACAATACAAACTTTGATAATAGGGATTGGCAGGATTGGGTCCAACAGTTTTCAATATTATTTTGAAGTATAATAAATTGTCTGTTTTTCTCTATGTGTTTAAGCAGTCATTGATATGATATACAAGAGCTTTTAGACTTACGAGTTTTTGCTGGAACTATGGATACTTTTGTTTTCAACAGCAACAAGAAGCCTAGTTGGCTCAGAAAATGTTCTCTGAATAGTATTCACATAATAGCAACTTAGCACTGTGTGTGTTTGTGTGAAAAGACAATTGATGATATTTTAAAGTTATAACAAAATGGCACTTCTTAAGTACATCCTTTTAGAAAAATTGGCTGTATTTATCTTGCTCAAAATCTCAGCCTAAAAGCTTTTATTGTCGTTAAGTCAAGCTCTTACCCAACTAATGATTAGTAGAAATATTTCTGGAACTTTGTTTTTACTTCATTGCCAGGCATGATATTTGATTTCAAACATAAATGTTCTCAGCTTTGTTTCATCCTTGTTCCTTTTCTCTTCCTCCTCTCTGCTGCAGTCTTTGGTGATTGTACTGATTTCCATCCATTCCCCAGACCTTTTATCTGTATACCATTTTCTGCACCCAGGTGTTTATTGTACTAAAACAGATTGTGGTTTTTGCCTTTTCCCCAGGTAACACTATGACATCTGTATTTAGTTTTTGCTGCTGTTGTTGTTTTCAAGTGTGTGCTGCCATCTATGGAGTAATCATAGAAATAAAGCTGATATAAAAAATATTTTTTATCAGAAGATCATGGAAAACAAGATCTAGCTAGTGGAGGAGGTATCATAGAGCAGTTGGCAAGATCTCAAGAAATCCTGTTTCTCTGTAGTCCCAGATCTCACAGTAAGCACAGGTGAAAATATACCTTTTAGAAAATCAGTGATTTCTAGTAATTAAATTATGCAGTTGATTTCTTTATATTGGACTAAATATTTTAATTGGATTAAATTATCAGGGTAGCTTAAAAATCAGAGTAAGTTTGTTTTGTCCTCTAATCTGATAACTCGTTCCTTTCCCTTCTCCATTATATTTCATATATCATAGTTCTTCAGCAGTTTCCAAGATCTGTTTACTATATCTTTTTTAATTTGTTTTTCAAAGCTTGATTTTAATTCTTTATTCTTCCTCAGCATCTTGTTAACTGACTTTATTCCTCTTCACAGTGTTCAGTTTCAGCCTGACAAGTTCCAGGTTTCCCTCCTTCAGATCCCTTCAGAATGCATTACTGAAGATTAGTCCCCATTCTGTCTCTCTTTCATAATATTTTGTTGCTTGATATTTTAGAATGTACATTTATTACAACACATCTATTCAAGATGGTCTGAAAAGCACTTGGAGAAGTAATTTTCTCTGTACTGGAGTATCCATGCACACAGAGAAGCTACCACTTTTGTCTTGATGCTGTTCATGTGCTTTCAGCTTGCAGGTTTTTGACTAAGGATTTTAGCATCTCACAACCTTGAATGGGGTTAGGTATATGAGTTCCTGGCAATCAGAGCTCTATTCATTTCAGTTAGTGGCAAATAACAACTATGTCTTTAGGTCTTTCCTCAGCAAAAAGAGTGTTGGAGTGGGGGTATATTTAACCACTTCTTCTTAAATGCTTTCTTATAACACAAGGCATTAAAATCAAAAGAAAAAGTTTAACTTATATGGATAAAGCATTCTTAAAAATATCATATGACATTTTCTTCTTATTGCTGAACTCAAAAATTGATCTTGTTTCCCAGCATCAAAGACAAAATGAAGGGGAAAAAATCGATGCTGAAGATTGATCAATGTTTTTCAAAACTGACTTAATAAGATAAAAATCAATGCAGCTGTATTATTTGCCATTCTTTCATCACCAGGAACATTCAAACATGGTAATATTCTTAAGTTAAATGTGAAAATATTTCAGTTACTTCCTACAGAGGCAAAAAAATACAAGGAGGGATTTATTTAGTCAAAGTTCAGTTTTTATTTTAAACCTAGTTTTGGAAATTTGAGTTCTGCAGAAACTGAAAACAGTTTGATATTTTAAGTGACAGTATATAATTGTTCCTTTAATCACACAGACTTAAATAGGACAAATTATTACTTGTATTTTGTAAATTACAAGCTCTGATCCTCCCTTCTTCCTGCAAATATCAGTTCCATCTTGCTTCCTTGAGAGATCTGTACTCAAAAAATTGGAGATAAGCTTGGGAACTGAATTTCCCTCGTGGCAGCTTCACAGTGCTTTGAATTTAGAGGTTTTCTGTACAAATGCACTGGCTGGTTAACCTTTTTTGGCAAAAATGAGTGGGTTATTTGTAATTTGTTCATATTTTCCCAACATTCATTTCCCTTTTCTGCTCCCACTATCCCCAGTAATATTAAAATCCCTTACTAATTTATTTAAAGAAAAGCCTTAAAAACTGACTTCTGTTACATTATTGAACCAATCCCTAAAACATAAGTTTGGCCTGACAGTTGAGAGGGTTTTTTAAAAAAAAACAATTTGCATTTCAATATTCCTGTTCACCTGCTGCCTTGAGTTTAGTCCTTTGGGCTCCCAATTTGAAATTTCTCTTAACAACTAAGTGCTAGAAAATATCCTTTTAGGGAAGAAAGTCACTGTTCTCACATAATCACTGGAACGTGTGAACTGGGATTTTAGGGAAGTACCAGACATTGAAAGAATCCTGATAAAATCCCAGATACTGGTGAACCTCTGGTATTGGCATCTTTTGTTTTAAAGATTTATTTCATGAGCACAGAAAGACAGCTTTCTGCATAAATTTGTACTGAATTTATTCCCTATATGCAAGCTGGGCCAGAATGTCATAAAATAGGAAATGCAAACCTGATAGTAGTTAGACACAGACCTTGAGAATTTGGAACTTAATCAGGTTCTCTGCGGGGCCAGCTACTTTCTCATCTGCTTTTCACATTCCTTTACTAATTGATTAATGTGATGAGTTTGCTCCTCTCCTCCAGTAGCTCTGAGCAGCAATACATACATTCATTGGGATCAGATAGTCCCACACCTTCATCCCTTCTTCATCAGCAGCTTCATTATCGACAATACCTGTAATCGCATGATGAGAGAGCTTGTACTTGTAGCTCTCCTATTCTTTTCGTCCTCCCTCCATGCTGTGAGAGAGAAGTGGCATGGCATATTGCATAGCTAAAAGCTTATCAAGCCTGAATTTGTTACACCTCTGAATCTGGCAGGCAAGCATTCACAACCACTACAGATTCACATGGCTCATCACCACGTGAAGCTGGACACCCTGAGAAGACAGATAATATTGGATTGGTTTTCTTGTTGCTCTGCAAACAGTCAAATAGGCTTAAGCTATGCAATCTGATATTCCCTAATTGACAACTTTTCCAAGGTTCATTTGTTAACTGAGAGCATGACATGTATTGAAGTTGTTTCTTCATAATGCATTTGGCATTAACAGGAGAAGTTGTTGAATGCTTCAGACATCAATGTCTCAGCAATAAGATATTTCGCGTACAGTTTTGACTTTCTAACAATTGACTTTGTATTTGCAAGAGCACGTGAAATGAGCATAAGATGGGACAGGATAGGAGAAAAAAGCATAAATGCATTCTCATAAGAAAATTTGTGAGACAGTGTTTTTGCTGCTTGGGACATTTACTTGAGTTTTATGGTTCAACTGTTCTTTATTTCTTTTGGTATAAAATTTTGGTTTCTTGCTTAACAAAATATTCACTGAACAGTCATAGGGTTTCAGAGTCCTTTGATTTTGGTATATTTATAAATAGGCATATTTGATTTTATGTATAGTGATGAAGAATTTGTGTGTAAAAGATATGTGCAAGAGTTTTTCTTGCCTGCATCCACAAGAGAGTAAAATAAAGTGCAAAATAATCCTCTATTTCAAAGAATCTTAGGTTTCTCCCACGTGAAGCCCAGGCTTATTTGAAGGAATAAATTATCTGTGTAGAAGAGACCAGAGGATGATTTCTCCACTGAACTTGTCGCTACTTTGCATTTGCTGCTTTCTTGTCACTAGTTTCCATAAACACTTTCTTAGTTTCTTAGAACACAGATTGTGCCAGAACTGTAACACTCCGTACTTTTTCATTCTGTTAAAGATTTCCACTATTTAGTCTTCCTTGTAACTGTTCATATGATGTTCACACAGGGTCTGGAAGTGCTAATTAAGAGATTTATCACAAATACGTCATCATTAATAGCTGTTGCATCCCATGAACTTGTTAGTTACTAGATAAATGTCTCTTGAATGTAAAAAAAAATTTTCAATTTCAGTTTTTGTCGTTACTTACTGTAAGCATGTTACTCTAAATATTTAGGTTAATTTCTCTAGCACCTAGTTAAGTTTCTGCATGTATTCCTCCTTCTGGGAAGAGTACATACCTGGAGAAGTACATGAAATTTTACAGATGTTGTCAAAATAATTGAGGCACTTCAGTGGGACTTTAACCAGCACTGTTTAGGAAGTGAAACACAGCTGTTTAGATAAGGGAAAAAAGACTGAATGGATCAGGATGCTTTCATTTCACAGGAATAAAGAACCTAGCTTTGACAGAAGGACCTATTCAAATAATGACAGGGAAGAATGAGCAAAGCTACATTCTGCTTAGAAAAGCCTAGAAACAAACTTTTGAAAGTCCTGAGGTCTGGAACCTAAGCATACATCTCTCCTCCCTCTGTAAACATCAGTGGCCTGATTTCCTTCTGCAACCAAATATTCCTGAGCCCTTGGAGGACAGTCTGGACCTGTCTCCAAGTCCCTTCTCTTTCATTTGCAAGGTCTGTGATCAAGTGCCATCTGGGTGCCTGGCGAGGCCTGACTCCAGAAACACTTTTGTCTTGCAGGGCAAGCACAAGCTGCGTGTGGACACAGGGCTGGAGGGCTCCTGGTGTGGCCTCATCCCCATCGGGAGCCCCTGCGAGAGTGTGACCACGACAGGCCTCCGCTGGAACCTCGGTAAGTGGGACGCCTCTGGCACGGTGGGCTCGATGTGGGGCTGCACGCAGAGCAGCTTCACCAGTGGTGAGGGGCCTCACAGGCCTGAAGGTGAATGGCCCCAGCTGGGTATTGTTTTCCTAGAAAGGAGGGAGTTTTTACAAAAAAAGCAAGAGAAATATATTTAAACTTGAGATATCACAGGCAGAAACACATTTTCCATTTGGGAGTCATTGTGCTCTTCAAACAGAACGTTTGTTGAGGTCATGATACATTAACATCTCGATACATTGCCCTCCAGGGAGAAGAAGCCATGAGTGTCTAAACTCCTGCTTATAAGCCATAAAGTTACAACAGACAAATAACAATGTGATACAGATTGTTAAAACTGTCTCACTTCACCTGAACTGCTTCATGTATATTGTCTGTTTCTCAACCCTGAATTAATAGATCCTTTTTTCTTACTTTAAAGTGGAAAGGAGTGCATTTGATCTAGAACCAGGGACATTTATCTGTAGAGAAAGGATGTTTCATGACCAAAAAAATTGAAGCAACCTTCATCCTCATGTCTCTTCCTCCCGCACTGAGTCATTTGGGATGTATTTGCACAGGAAAGTAATGGGATATTTTCAATGAAGATTCATTAAAACTTAAAGGGAAGCAAAGCAATAATTGGGAGGCTCTAGTCTCAGCCTGATGGACATGTCCAGGCTTTAGAGCCATTCCATGCAGAAAGGGCACGCTGTTCTCACAGTCTGCAGTGCAGTGCATTGGCAAAGAATTAATCTGAGGTTGACCCACTGTGCCAGCCAGTGGAACATCTGCTGGTTCCTCTGAGAGCTTGAGCATGTGCAATAAAGGTGGTGGTATGCATTAGTAGCTCAATAATGATAAAAGGTATAAATATGGCATTAGTTTTGGATTGTGGGAGATTTGCCACATGAGGAGCTGTCTGGCTAGCAATGTTTCTGTCCTTTTAAACTGGATTGGAAGAGCTGAATGTATAGTGTAAGAGATTTTCCCTTAATTTAAAAAAGAGTCTGATATTTTCATTTGTACATATAAATACAGTTGACAAATAAGATACTGAATTTTCATCTGCTCATCTCCTGTTGTCCAGCGAGTTCCATGGTCCTGAGGTACTGCTTTCTCAGAAAATGTTCTGCCCTTCAGAATGAGGTGCAAGAAGCTCAAACCAGCCTCATGTTAATGGAGGAAGCATCTCTTAATCCTGTATCATATTGCAAAAGGCTGCTGTGTGGATCAAAATGTGGTAGATGCAATGAGATTGCAGCCCTTTCTTCTGGTTTTTATTATTAGTTGAAATAGCCCTTTTTCAGATACAACAGAATTTTCTTCAGTTTAATTCCATAAATTTCATCAGGTTTACAAGGTGCTCATTAGGAAGTTGGTTTTAAAGATGGTCTGTCTGCTCCCACAAATGACACGGCTTTGTTACTTTGTTACTACTAAATTATGATTGCCTGATCTGCTAAAGCGAAAGGGATTACAAGTCGGCTGTGCCAGCTGGAGGACGATGCAGGGGGGAGATGAAACGGCAGCAAATATTTTTTTCTCTCTAGGGTTGGGCTAAGATATGAGTTTCTTAAATGTTTGTCATAACTAGATATGGACCTACAGGGGTTTTTATTAAGCTTAATTTCTTTTTTTAATTTTTTTTCTTTTCCTGGGGACAAAAAAAGTATTTATGTGACTGTTTCCTGCTTGTTTCATCTTAACACAACACCGTCATCTCTGCTTTTCCCCGCCCTCGTTGCTGTCATTTTCCAGGAGGAAAGAGACCAGATCTTTACAGTTTTTTCCTTAGTGATGTGTATATTGCATCCCATTACAGGCTATGTTTTCAGTCTCAATACTCATGTTTCTCCCAGGTTGTAGTTCTTTCATTTATTTCTCCATGTTAATCACAGATATATACACAAAAGCAAAAAAAGATCTGGTCTTCCTTGAAGTGGTTCAATCTATCTGAGACATCAAGGTCGTTACAACCTGAAACTACTCTCTTGCCAAAGTGACCAGAGTTGACCTTTTCACTCATCCAAATGCAGAATAACCTTTGAATAAGGTTATTGTTCAGACACTGATTAAAAAATTAAAGTGCAGTTACATTCCCCAAAAGGAAAGCCAATAGCTCCAATACAGCATGTGGTTAATTCTGATTTGGTTGGATTTTTTCCCTAACAAATAGGACCTACAATCTGATAGCTTAAGTTTGGTACTAGCTTCTGTTGTGTTAATGCACTTTTATGCCGCCTGTAGTTTTGCAGTTACTTTAAAAAATATTAATCCTCCTGTAAATTGGGATGAAGCAAAGGCTCAACTGGGAAGAAAAAGAATAATTAAAATAGATACTGAAGTGTGATATGGATGTCAGCATTGCTGCTGATGGCTGGCAGTGGCAGAGCTTTACCTGTTCATTCGTTAACAGCAATCTGAGCACACACCTTTGTAAACCTCAGTGAATAATTTTTTGTGGTTATAAATTCATTTTTATGTGTAAATCATAAAAGAAATGGAATTTTTAAGCCAAACATGACATGAAAGGCCTATTCCTCCAGTTCGTTATGGAATTAATTGGATGTGACCTAACAAGTTGGGTTTTAAAAAGTAATTTTTGAGCCCTCAGAATATTTAGGTATCTGGGCAGTAAACTAATTTCAGAATTTTAGTTCAAACAGTGATATATTAGATGGTAGGGGAGCCCTCATTTTTGCAAACAGTAATTTCCAGCAAATCAAAATGCAACTAACGCTGCAGTATAAGAAAGAGCTGGCTTTGCATCAAGGTTTTTAATGTTTAACACCAATTTCTGTCTGAGCATATCTGAGATTACTCTGCCAATTAAAATTTGTAAAACCTTCAAGAGGTAGTCAAACGTTATCTGTGTCCAGTCTAGAGATGCTGTCATGATACTTCATAGGTTCTGAATAGAAAAAGACAAGGATAAATACCTAGGACCGAAGCTGAATTGAGGTTAAGAGTAGGCTACCAAAGCTCTCATTTCAGTGGTTGAATTAGATAAACCTGAAATCTGTAAGTCATTCTGCTAGCAGAGAAACAATGATGTCTTTTAATATTACAGAATTCAGTATTTTTTGTATGTCTGTTTGGAATGCAAAATGTATGCATGCTTTTATGCATGCTTATCTTAGTTATTTGCTAGCACTTGTCACAAACAGAATTTTCATTTATTTTAGTTCTTATATTATGGGTGAAAGAAAGTGGAGAAGAAAGTGGAAAATTGATTAGAGAAAATATTTTTATCCTTGCTTTAATACTTGCTATTGTGTAGCACATAAACAGAACACATTATAAACATATTCTTTCCATTCCCAAAGGGATACAAATCTTTTCTCTATTAAAATCTGATTTATAGTACAGGAATCAGATAATGCTTTATCTGATTTGACTCACCTGGCTGCTTGCTGATAACAGCTCTCATGTCTAATAAATAAATAACAAAAAATCCAATAATGCCAGAATTACCCAGCATTCTTCATTAGGTCGTCAGTGGTGCTTTCATGGAAGGTAAATAAGAATGAAGGTAGAAATCAGCTGCACTGCTCATCAAAGAGGTTGGAGGGGAATGGTAGGCTTTTTTAGGAAATGGTTCCTTTTCTGTGAAATAACTTTAGAAAATAATCTTGCCAACTAATTTATTTTTCATCCCTATGGCCTTTGATACGCTGTATGTCATGGCTGTACTGAAAATGCCAGCATATATGTGTATGTGTGTATATATATATAAAAACTCTGTGTGTATGTGATTGTGCTTTCCAGATAATTTTCATGCCAATTTGCCTTCTTTAGGCAGGAAGTTAAATTGCTGTAAAATGCTGCCATTCGAAAGAGTGCCACTGTCATTTCACTTCAAAAGGCAATAGCTGTAACAACGGGAGCAAGACCTTTCTCTAACTGTAGCAACAGAGCATCCACTGACTACTAATGTCACAGGTAGATGAACAGGATGCCAAATCTTTTTGATGCCATTTACATTGTTAGTAAAATTGAAATGTTTGCACTGTTTTACTTCTCTGGGGTTTTATTGACGTTGCATTGTGAATGGAACAAAAAGTTTACAAAAGCAGTTGTGGTTTGTGTTTTAGGAGAATTCATAGTCTAAAATATGAAAGAAAATTAGTAATGCCTTAAAAAAAAAAAAAAAAAGAGGGTGAGAGACTGTTCTGGGAAAGGTTGTAAATTAAAATGGACAGGTATCACTGTGCTAGGGAGGCTGTTTGTATAAGCACTCTCCAAGCTGTTTCATAACTGAAATAGTTTATATCATATGTTTTGCTACCTCAGTTCACTCTGACTGAGGCAGACTAAGTGGCGCTTCTGGGAATAGCTTTGTTTTCAGTGGCAGAGTAAATAGCTTCACAGCTGGATTCCCACTCTCCTCTGCTTTCCTCTCCTTCCCTCCCTTCTCTCATTCTTTACTGGCAGAAAATAGATTATCAGTGATGTATTTTTTTCACTTATGCATTGCAGCTCTAAGACTCTGGGTAGGGGTGGAGTGGACAGAAATGGTGTTGCTGATCCCAAAGCATTGGGTGGCTTTGACCTTTGGCGAGCTGTTTGCCCACAGGAGTGCTGCTGTCGGCCTTCCAGGGTCACATCATTTATTACAAGGCATGGCCTGCTGACATACTTTTCCAATGAAGCAGATGTTCTGATGGTGGCAGCCTGGCATCCCACTGGCTTACTGCAAGTCAGCAAAAGCAACAATGAGGGCACTGCTTAGCATTGCATGAAATGATTTTGAACCACAAAGACCATTTGGTGTACATTAAATGACTGATGAACACAGAGCTCAGTTGTGCTGGGCCTCTAAACCTGTATTTGCATTTTTTGCTGAACAGCAGCTTGAAAACTCAGTCAGACTTTGTGAAGAGGCTTGAAATGGGAATTTGAGCTCACACATTGAGTTCATTTCCACATATTTCAATAAATACCTGGAATTAGTGGAAGAGAGATTCGGATCCAGCTCCTCTTTAGCAAGGTAGCAGGGTACCTGGCATTCAGTTTGGAAAAGCTGCTTTAAGGTGATAAACAGGTATGCTTTTCCAGATCACACTGTTGGGGCAGCATTACTACTGTGGGACTCCACTTATGGAAAGATTCATGTGAGTACCTTAGTTCTGAACTAGCTCAAACCACTTCCAGTGGTAAGTTTAGCTCAGCTGGAAGACCATCTTTAATGGGATATACAGAATGTATATATGATACTTTCATGCAGCAGTAATAGAGGGTAATGGTAGGCTTTTTTAGGAAATGGTTCCTTTTCTGTGAAATAACTTTAGAAAATAATCTTGCCAACTAATTTATTTTTCATCCCTATGGCCTTTGATACGCAGTAATTGCCAGGAAGGAGTAGAACAAAAAAAATCTCAGAGAGACTCCAACACAGCTGTACACAGAGTAGATGACTCTCCAAAACCTGAGTAATACCATTCTGAAGTAAACTGAAGACATTTAGAATCATAATAGAATGCCCTGAGTTGGAATGGACACATCAGGATTATCAAATCCCACTTCTGGCCCTGCGCAAGACAACCCAAATAATCATGCTGTGTGCCTGAGTGTTGTCCAAGTAATTCTTGAGCTGCATTACCCTGGAAAAAGTCTCCATCTTTCTTGTAGGCTTCACTGGAAGGCTTCCATTAAGTCCCAGTGGCATCCCATTATTCAGGTGTGTCAACTGCACCACTCAGCTTGGTGTAATCTGTAAATTTGATGAGGATGCACTCAGTCCCTTCATCTACACCATGAATGAAGACATTAAATAGCAAAGGTTCCAATACGGATCCCTGAGGGACACCACTTGTCACCGATGTCCATTGGGACTCTGAGTCATTGACCACCACCCTCTGGACGTGACTGTACAACCAATTTCTTATCCACCTAACAGTCTACCCATCAGATCCATCTCTCTCCAGTTTAGAGAGAAGGATGTTGGGGGGAATTATGTCCAAGACTTTTTACAGATAAATGACATCTCTAGCCATGACCACTTCCCTGGGGAGCTTTGTCCACTGGTGGAATCACCCCATCATAGCAGGCCACTGGGTTGGTCAGGCAGGACTTGGCTTTGGTGAAGCTGTGCTGGCTGTCTCAAATCACCTCCCTGTCCTCTACATGCCTCAGCACGGCTTCTAGGAGGATCTGTTCCATGATCTTCCCAGGCACAGAGGTGAGACTGACAGGTCGGTAATTCCCAGGATCCTACTTCCTACATTTTTAAAGAGAGGTACAATGTTTCCCTTTTTCCAGTCACCTGGGACTTCACCTGACTGCCAGGACTTTTCAAATGTCATGGAGAGTGGCTTGGTGACTACATCAGCCAGTTCTGTCAGAATTCTGGGACATATCTCATCAGGTCCCATAGAGTTCTGTACATTCAGGTTCCTCAGATGGGATCTCTACTTACAGTGGGAAGCACTTTGCTCCCCCAGTCCCCATCCTGCTGTACATCCACTCGAGAGGTGTGGGAAGAGAGGTTGACACTGAAGACTGAGGCAAAAGTGGTGCTGAGTATCTCAGCCTTCTCCTCATTCATTGTTACCAGTCTTCCACCAGTGTTTATCGGGGGTGGGTGCACCTTCTTTGACCCTCCTTTTCTGGTTTGCATACCTGTGGAAGCCCTTCCTGTTATTCATTGCATCCCTTGCCAGGTTCAGCTTCACCTTGGCCTTCCTCAGCTGTATTCTGTCTCTGTACTCTTCCCAGGTTTCCTGTCCTTATATCCACTGGCTGTGGATTTTCTTCTTCCCCTTTAATTTGACCAGCAGTTCCCTGCTCAGCCATGCCTGTCTCTTGCCTTCCCTGTCTGATTTCTTGCTCCTGGGGATTGCCAGCTCTTGTACTCTACGGAAGACTTCCTTAAACATCTGCCAGCTCTGCTCTGCTCCCCTGTCCCTGAGGGCAGTCTCACAGGGGATCCCACTGACTATCTCTCTGAAGAGCTGGAATTTTGCTTTCCTAAATTTTGGAGGCCTAAATTTACTCCTTACCTGATCCATATACCTCAGGACTGCAAACTCCACCTGTGCATGATCACTGCAGCCCAGGCTGTCTCCAGTCTTGATGTCCCCAGTTAGCTCACTTCACCTCCCCCGACCACAACCCTTATGTGTGCACAGCTACATTGTTGTGGCACATTGCAGCTATGTAAACTAATTCCATTATTAATATGGACGGGAGAGGGTTGGCAAGAGAGCAAAATCCTGTTCTTTCCCTTGCATACCCTACATTATTTCAGTCCCTGCTTCTGCTAATGGAAATATAACCCAGAGATATGAAGAAACAGGTGCTCTGCTTCAGCCCAGCATTGGTGTAGATAATCCTCATCACTCTGGTGGCCATAGATTGGTGAGAGTACAAAAAGTCACATGAAAATCAAAAGCAACTTGCTGCTACTGAAGGATGTCCATTGTAAAGTCAAAACACCTTTCTGAGCAAGAGGGAGAACTGCAGAGTGCCAGAGAGCTAGCATTTAGATTGGTGGGCATCCAAATTAACTCTGTGGAATTCAGCACTGACTCTGAATTTTCATTGGTGAGTGTGGGGGCTGAATTTGTCCAAGAAAGAGACCTCATAGTTTATACTGATGACATTTAACCCTAAGGCTTTCCCATCAGTAAACCTGCCCACATGGATACTGGAAAATCATCTTGCTTAGACAACAGCAGAGTTAAAGCTGAAACATAGTTGGATACTTCAACGAAAGTCAGTGAAAAATTGGCCAGAGTACAAATGCTCGTTTGTCATATCCCTTGCAAATATACTTTAATTGTTTTCATCCTTAAATGCCCAGAACCAACCATAATAAAAGTAAATGTCACACTGCCTGGAAATTTCCAAAAACAAGAAAGCTCTCTGAGGCATGTGGTGAGTTATTGCCAGTTCCCAATGTCTCTGCAGAACCACAAAAGGGCAAGGACCAGTAGGAGGACAAATCAATCACATCTGGCTACAGTTTCCCAGAATTAAAAACTGAGATGTGTTTGTCTATGATGACTCAGTTAATGAATGTGTGCTATTTAGATTTTTGGGGGGTTGTTCAAGTAGGTAGGCGTTGCCACTAAGCATTGACTCCTCCTTTGCATTTTGTTTGTGGACCTTTTAGTTCTGTTTATGTTTTTAATACATACTGGTGTATGTGATTGATCTCTTCTTCCCAAAAATATGACACTGAAGGAAATTATTTTCTCTGCAGTGATCTATTCCTGGACCTTATTGGCAAACAGTCCTGGCTATCTCCTCTATAGTGTCTCAGTTCTTCATTCACTCTTCCCTTTGTAAACATTTTGCATGTGGTATCTGAAGGGGCACTGCTCTCTCCCAGTTTTTGGCTCTAGATGTTTTCGGAAAAGGTAGTTTTTTTCCTGCTGTTATATTAAGTTCCATAGAGGATGGAAGTCTGGTGGATGTCATCACTAACTTTTGTTGTATGTTGTAAAAACTTATGTTTTGGCTGTAAATTGTTTATGGCATCCTGATGTGCAATTAATAAGCCATTAACAACTGACTGTAATGATCATGCTCTGGAACTATTAATTTTAGACATGCATACCAATACACATCACTAAGCAAAGCTGTTGTTTTCAGGTGAGTTGGGAAATGCAAATTTCTGATAGATGACTCTATGTTTTGCCATAGAAGCAGCTGCGACTCCTTTTGGGCAGTAAATTCATATGGCGGGAGGGAGTCAAGCCAAGTCAAGGGGAAGAAAAAGAGAAAGTGGCAAAATTGCAATGTGAGATTGCATTTGGGATTAGGAACATGTTTTGGAGAAAAGGCAGATAATATCAAAATGGGGGAAGATATGAATACAGAGGTTGAGAAAATGAGAATAGAGGTGCTTTAAGTACACTGCTGACATCTTCCTTTTTGAATTGAGACCAAAATTTCTCAGTCTTGTTGTTTCTCTGCTGTTAGTGATCTCTCTCATTTTCCACTGCTGTCCAGGCATTATAACCTACTTCTACTGTTAGAAAACTGGTAAGCTCAAGTGATGCAGGCCTGTCCCTAGGATCTGCCTAGGTATTGATCCAACAGCAAAAAATGGCATTGGACAGTTAATTTTAAAAGAACTTGCACTCTTGTGGATATCAATTCCAGACTGGAACTAAGGAAAACCAGAAACAGAGAAATAAAATGTTTGGATGTAATGGTACTTATAGATTTGAGACACCAGCATCACTCAGTGTCGCAGGTGTATTCTCTAGGAACGAATCTGCAGCCACAGTTGATGGTGCAGGTGTGTACAACCTCAGCCTTTCCCACTGCAGAAACAGAGATACCTGGGAGGAATAAGGTGAAGCACTGCTGATTTTCTTGTGGTTCAGGCAGTTGATTTTCTGGAGTGTTTACTCCTTGCAGGTACTTTATCTACTTGCAAGTTAGCTATTCATTTCTCTTAGCACTTGAGCTGAGTTTTCAGCACCCTAACATTCATGAGAGCTCTGCCTTGGTTCTGTAAAGCACAGGACACTCCAAAATGAAAGGTGCATTATCATCTTTAAGGTACTACATAAGATGTTAATATCTGTGTCATTGCTCTTGAACAGTTTCACATGTGCAATGGTATTATCAATTCTATCATAATGAGCAACACACAAACCCTTGAGGAATTTAGCATGCAGGCATTCCATGCAGTTTATACAGTAAATAAGGCATAAAGCACTATGATGAATCAGGGCTCAAAAGGTGTCAGTTAAGAGAATACTGTTTGCCAAAATGAGTCTGGCCTGTTTGGTTAATGGGAGTGTGTAATTAAAGGATGAAACCTAAAGAACCTGCATTAAAATTTCACAGGCAAACATTAGTTCTGGCATCCCCTTGCTCTCAAGTCCATGACTTTGCAGCCTTAGCATTTCTGAAGAGTTGTCTTCCACACGTATTATTACCAATAATACCTACCAAAAAATGAATATGGGTTCACATACTATACATATATGTAGCATGTCCCATTGTATCAATAGAAGTTCAGATCAGCATGTGGCAGCAGTTTCCTGTTATTTACATTTTGAAGCTTTTTCCTTGTATTTAATAAGGAAAAAAAATCAAATCTTTCAAACAAGTCCAAATATTTTTAGTATATTTTAAGTAAGTAGTAATACATGTCATCAACAAAACAGTAAATCCAAATACATGGAGGTGAAATGAATGCAAAGAAATCTTACAATCTGTGTAGCTTTCCTATGGCATCAATCCTGAAAAATCTGAAAAAAGGTTCCTCTTTTATGAGCTTTCAGTTCAACTTTGGGGATTCCTTTATAGCAGCATCTTAATAAACTCTGCTTCAATTAGATGGGTTTTTTTCTTTCTGTATTCTGCAGATACAGTATGTGATAAATATATTCTCATGCTGTTAAGCATTATAACACAGCATTTATAATCTAATTGCCAATAAGAAATCTCAGAATTTTACATTTAGGTTTCCCAAGTGTAGGGCATAACTATAATTTACCCAGGCAGCAGCAATACCACTCTATCACTGCTGATTGGCAGGCCACTTAATGATGCTGTTTATAAGACAATTTTCTAATCAGCTGCGTGAACACTCATCAGGAGCTTGCTTCTTGATTTAAAGCAGAGTTGGAGAGAAAGATAGGGTTTGTTTTGCTTACAAAAACAAACCAGGAAAAAAAGCAAATTAAAGAGAAGTATCGGGGGGGGTGGGGGGGTGGGTTTCCATCTTATGAAGGATTGATATAGTTAAAAAAAAAGAAAAGCACAAATATAGAAAGCTTTGATATCATGAATCTGGGTTATGCTTTTATAAGTCCAGTGTAGAATTAAACCTGTGGCATGAATGAATCAGCATTCATCAGGCTATTTCTTTTGTGCACTTTGATACTGGGTGATGATAGCTTAAACATTAATATTCTTGTTTTTAACAGGTGTTAAATTTCCAGTCATTGTTTAATAATAATTATGTGATACAGTAGATATTATGTTGGGTCTAGTCAGTTGAAACTGAGGCGCAGTTATTTTTCCGTTTATTTCACATCTCAGATATTAGTTTTCAGCCCACTAACTTTAGCCAACCCTCTTTTCCACTCGAAGAATAATTAATTATTCCTTGCTTTCTTCCTATCTATTTCATCCTTTTGTTCTGTAATAGAATAGCTTTAATTTTAAAAATGTGATCTAAATCACATGTAAGCTGGGTCAAGTGTGTCTGGCATGGAAGCAATTCATTATATGATTTAAGAGGTTTTAACAAGATGAGCTTCAGTTGACCTGCCAAATTTATGAATAATTTTGACAGGCACAAATAAAGTGCATTTTCCAAATTTATCCCCAAGTAATCATTGTAAAACACTTGTAAACACACCTTGTAAACACAGTTCTGTAGGCTGTATATCCTGGGTATGTTGAAGAATTCATGTTTTATGAAAATATTAGAGCTTAATACCAAGCTTTTGGAATTAATGGGAGAATTGCACACTGACCTAAATATTAATATGTTAATCTGGAGGTGCCTCTGTCCCTTCCTTACTAGGGTTACTTAAGCCCCCGATTCATCAGAAGATTTAGGCATTCATGCATTTTTATACATGTTGCTAGTTCTATTGAATATAAAGGGATTATTCAGTGGGTAAAGTTAAACACGTGCAGAAGTACTTACTGCAAGTCAGACTCTGAAGTGGGAGTTATAACCTTCAAAAGTGTCTGAAATGGCTTTTCTGTATGTAAAATAAGGTGGTACTGACTTTATTCTCCATTTCTAGGGTTAGCTACCTGGTCTTTTACCTATTCTAATCTCTATTCTCATTCACCAATGCTATAAAACTCCCTTTTCTAGTTCTGCACATTTTTTATGTATTGCTGGTTGACTGTAGTAATTTACATGAATTCCTCCTGATTTTACTGTTGAATCCCTGGGCAAAGTATGAAGATATGGTAAGACGAATGACTTTGAAATATTTCTCACATCTGGTTTCTTTACCTGTAATTCAGCAGTTGCGGTTTCCTACCAGTACAGCTGTCAGGTCCATGTATCAAGTGAATTTTTCATGTGAGAATTTTGGAAAAAAGGGTTTCTGGATACCTACCAGAATTTTTCAACAATCATAAGCTTTTCATCAATAGCCAAAAGCATTAGAATATGGTACACGTCTGCATAGTTGTAAGAGAACAAAACGCTTTGGATGGAGTGAATCAACAACAGAGGATATGAGATTTTTTTTTTTTTTTACCACAATACAAATTTGCCACACTTTTGTGTCCCTCACTGCCATTTGTAAAGCAAGATTTTCAATCCACATTAAAACCATGTATGCAGCCAATATGAGGCACTTGCCTTGGGTAATGTTTTCTACATCATATTATAGGCTAGAATGTGTGAAATACCAACATTAACATAAATATTTTTATGCTAGAATAATTTAGCATTGTTCCTTTCTTTTGTATTTTGAAATATGTAGTTATGTTTACCTTTTAATATTCCAAAAACCTGTAAACTCCTCCTTTGGCAAGTGCAAATCAACAAATGCTGGCAGAACCCTGAAAGACAGCTTTCTGTTGTGAGCTTCTGTAGAGATTTACACTGCTCATTTGCAGTGTACAGCACGAAGGTTGGTTGGTTATTCAGAGCTTGTGCCTGCCACTTTGTCTTTGCTGCTGCCTTTTGTTAGCCTGTTTATGTTAGCATACTTCTGGACCATTTAAGACTTGTCTTGGATTTTTGAGAGCTCTTCTGCCGGCAATTAAATTTACATCCCAAATATCTCAAGAAAACATTGTTGTCAGTGAATTTATAAATTAGCTTCTGTTCCTTTTAATATCCTAATTACTTTAGTGTCCCAGCTGACATAATCTCAAAAGAATTTTACTGACTGTTGTGAGATTCACTCTTTCCAGTTTATGCAATTCTCTAACTTCCCAGAGTAATGATTTCCTAGGTGTTTTTCAGTCTTGGTTTTGTACCCATGTTTCCTGAGTTTCTCCGCCAATTTTGTGTTCTATATGCTCTGATGCTAGTTTCAACAAATTCTTTAAAAGTTGCAAATAATGAAGACAGTCTTTTTAAAAAAACAACAAACCCACAAACAAACAAACTAAAACAACCCAAAAAACGTATATTGTTTTCATGGCACAGCACCACTTGCTGACTCAGTGGGTAGCACACCAGGCTGGGGATCCAGCAGTGTGGCTGGAATACATCATTATCTCTCAGCTGTATACTGCCTCACTTGTCCTACTGCTCATCTTGTTAACTCTTTGGGGCAGGGACTGCACAGTGCCCTCTGTCCTTCCTGCTAGTCATATACTACAGGGATAAACATAATTAATTGAAAATTGGAGGTGACTTCTGGAGTTACAGTTGAAAGGTATTACCATGGAATGATTCCTGATTTTAAATAAATGCATATTCTGTGAGTGTAAGAGACTGCATCTGGATTATTGTCTTCAGAAATGGTACTGTGGAAAAAGAAGAAAATCGTTGTTTAACATACAGTGCCATCTAGAGAGCAGGCTATGCAACCTGCACTTCTTACATTATATGGGTTTTTTTGTTTGGGTTGTTTTTGTTGTTTTTTTTCATTTCTTGTCCCAGTCCAGTTGACATTAATGGCTAGAGAGTGTATGAGAAGTTTTTGCCAGATGCCTGCAGAACTGGAGGATGAGGAAGAGCAGTTTGTGTGCTCATCTGTTTCACCCGTAATTAGCAATATCCACAGGCCAGGCTGCAGCAACAACACCCACTCCTAACTTTCTCTTAGAAGCCTATATTGTTGGGGGGTGTGTTTTCTTTTTAAAAATGTAACTATTTCTAGAAATGCTGCATCTGCAGCTAACCTTCCTAGCAATCACATGACCTACCACAGCAGTCTGACAGGCAGGCAGAGGTGGAAAAAGGAGGAAAGAGACCAGAGAGGGAAAAGCCCATCTGTGATCATGTCATGTGAACATGGAGTATAGTAAAGCACCTTGTCAACTGTCCTCTCTGTTAAGAGTCAGTTTAAATGTGGGGGCGAAGGACCGTGGGTCTTCCCATATTGTTCCCTAAGCACATGCTGTAGAGGAAACTGTTAAACAGTGGTTGTGTGTTTGCATGGTTCACTCGTTGGAATGACAGTGCAGGGAGAGTTGGATTTAATCGCAAAAATCTTTAGAGTGATCTTCCAATAAATGTTGATTTTGGCGCAGAAAACTGGATTTCTCTTTTAAAAGACAGAAAAAGTGAAAGAACACAGAAATATCACTCCTTCCACTCTCAGGGATCTATTATTTATGTAGCATAGCAAATTAAGTTATTGTGGTCACTGCAGAACAAACTGTTGTCTGTCCTCTTTTCTCTAGCTCCTGAACATGGCAAGTTATCTGATCTTTAAGCTGTTACTAACTCAGGACCCACTGTTTGCCATCTTCAAATTAGTGGGTTTAAATAACAGAAATGGGAAGGAAGGGAGGGCTGAGAATGAAGTCTGACATCCAGGGCAGAGACAAAATAATTTTCTGGCAGATGATCTTGCACAGGTGAAGAGGGAGAGGGGAAAAAGAGAAGGGTCTTTGGTTTTTTATATAGTTACATGTGAAATTCAGTGTATTTAAAGTAGCAGCAGAGATGTACTGGGAGTCTGAGTGTCTGAGACAGCTGAAGTTGCACATTAAATAGAGTTTATGAGACTACTCTGCCATTTGTCACCTGCACCGTCACTGTCAGTACATGTGACTGTGTAGGTGAGTGGGGGTGTATGTAAATAATTCCTCTTTATTTAATATACATTAAAACTGAAAAGGGACAGAAATATGAGTTAGCAGAGTGCTACAAAATGTGAAGTTAATTATGTAGTAGTTATCCTCAACATTTCCATCTTTAAAATGGTTTTGAACTGCTTAAGTGCAGCAGTTACTGCAGACTGTGATTAGATGAACGGATGCAAATAGTAATTGTAACTGATAAATGATTGATGATGGCTTTATATGCTTATCATTATATACTGCTGTAAACACTTTGTTACTCTGTGAGGATGGAGTCTGTAGGAAAATTGATGACGTATGAAATATGAATTCAAACTGTAGGGCTTTTAGGAGTACAGAGGGCCAATATTGTAGGGCCAATACAGAGTTGTTACCTGAGGAACTGGTGAACTTTGCCATTGATGTCATTGGGCTGAGTACCAAACATCTGCTGATATTCAGAGCCTGAATAGAAGTGCAGCTGAGAAGGTGAATTTACAGAAGAGAGCCTAGAAGTGCAGATGGGGAGGCTGAGCACTGTCATATGATGGCTTTTGGTGTGGAAGGCGCTCTGATCCACTGCTCAAAAGGAGAGGAGATGCCATTTCTCTTCATTTTTCCATTGCTTCTCATGGCTCCTGCCTTTTTTCACAACTTTCCAGTGTCCTGTCTCCTGTAGATCTGTGAGACATTTGCAATGCATTATTTAACAGCCACAGAATGACTGTGTTACACCTACATTGTAGCATCCATTTGGGACAGAACAAGTGTTTTTGGATCACTGGAAGTTGATGGGAACAAGTAGACAAATACACATGTTTCTAAAAAAACAGGGTGGGATAAGAGGTTTGTGCAGTGTTAATGATGCTATAATTCTATTCGGTTTGTCACCTGCCATTTGCTAATTATTAATCACAGTAAAAACATTTGTTAGTTACATTAACTGAAAAAAAATTTTATTGCAGCAGCTTGAATTTAATATCAGCTCTTTTTGTATCATACAATGCAAAAAGTAACCTGTGGTAATTAAATTACAGTCTAAGTCTTCATTCTACATAAATTATTCTATTCACTGAGGAAAAAAATAAGCAGGATATTACCAAAGAAAAGGCCCAGATCATTAGCAGCCTCTACTCTCTGCTCTGTTCACTTCACTGGCAGTGCTGAAATTTGTCTCTTACTTTTCCTGTGGTGTTGTAGAACTAACAATGAACTTGCCATCTTTTCTGTCATGTGCCTGCCCTCGGGCTTGTATAAAAGAAAGGAATTAGGTTGTGTTTTGTTGACCTTTTAGATGCAAGGGAAATGGTAGTCCTGTTTCCTTACACATCAAATGCTGCCAGGCTGTTGTCTGTGTTAACCTTTGTGGAGCACCCTGATGTGAATGTTACTCTCGCACCAGGACACAGATGTCAGCGAGAATTGAGAAGGGATAAACTGGAGGTGCCATGCAAAACAGCTCAGCTAAAGACATTTTTCTCCTGCACTGAGGAAAAGGTATTCTGAACGTGTTTAACTACTTAGCTGGACTGCAAGTCCTGTAATTTGCTTAGCCAAACAGAACTTCAAAACAGATGGTTTCTAAATTTGGGGAAAATAACCATTACAGTATTTTTTTCTCTATGCAGTCTGCAGTTATACTTTAGTACTGAAATTATTTGAAAATTAAACAGGAAAATAAAATTTGGATCTTTACCAACTGAATACTAATTTCAGGAACACAAAATTTTTAGTATGTATTAGGTTTGCATCTGCACATTTAGCCTAAGATTTGTTTATGCTCTGATTTAGTGCCTCTTGCTGCTTACTTGCATAAACACTACCAAATCAGTCAGTTGGAGTCACCAGAGTATTTAGCTCCCAGCTGCATTTGCTCATAAAAGGAGGAATGACAAGTTTCCTCCTTTGCAGAGGAGGAAGTGGAGAAACAGAAGGAAGTAATTCATTGCACTTTCATAGCACCTGCCACCAGCCACCTCTACAGGCAGCTTACCAATAGTAAGTGAACTGCCTTGTGTGGAAAGCATTTCTTTGTGAGAAACTGCTTAATTCCCAATCTCTTAATTGAGGAAACTGAGTTGCAGAGCATTTTTCTCGTCCAAAATTGTAAGTGAAGCTATTCAGAAGGTAGGAATCTGAGTATCCTGGGCTTTGGGATTATTTTCTTATCCTGATGGAAATAAATTATGACAAAGGAATTAATTGTTCTATATTTAGGAGGTTTTTAATATATATGTAATATATGCACATAGTCAATATTTTTAAAGTGTATCTAAGAAAACTATATTTAGGAACTCTGCCTTTCCCTTAGAATATATGGTCAGCTGTTGGTCATTTTGTATGTGTCCATCCCTGAACATAAAGAGGGTGTCTAGGTGCAAAAATGGAGTTAAAATGGGTTTTCTGAAAAGCCATACATAGTATTTGGTCTCCACTTCAACAGTACTTTAACCATTAGTTGTCAGTGTGAGAGCACCAGCATATTCTCAGGTAGCCTTTGAGATAACTCATTACCCAGGAACAGAAATTATCTTGGGCTGGGCATTCCTAGAGGGAAATTTAGGTCTATGACTCATTTGATTGAAGTCTTTGCTCCCTCAGGGAAGCATGCTGTGCGATGCCCAGCCATACTCCACTGCACAAGGCAGAGCTGGGCTGTGGAAAGCACTGCCACAGAATACTGTGGACCACAGCAAACACAGTGATACAGTGTCCAAGAAATCCCTAAGACACAGGTTTTTGAGGCAGGGTGTACTGAGGAAAATACTGCTCCATACTGTTCAGTCTTATAAGTTCCTTTCTAAATACCTTATATGGACCACTGCCGGAGGCTTCTGTGTCAGTGTCCTACTAAGATAAATCCTTGGGATGACAACAGTGACTGCTTTTGTGCCCTTTTGACCTGTAGAGTCCTCCTGAGAGCACAAATATGTTCTTCCATTTGGGCTTCTCTCCAAGCTCTTTTGTCCTCTACCCAGATTAGGAACTTAGCTTCTAAATTTAAATTATCCTTTCTTAGACAGAGGACTAGAATTATATGCCCTTCTTCAGGGAGCATTCCCTTGTACAATGTACCACCTGTACTGTGGCAATAATATGTGTTTATCTCTGCTGAAAACATCTAACCTGCTCCATGTTTTTTACCATCTCTAGGCTATTTCTGCTAGTGCAGCTGTAAAAGACAGGCTTCGATTGCTTGCTAAATTGTCAAACTCAGTTGGCAATTGAGAGTCTGCCTCAGCAGTTTAATGGGCTTTGGCTACCAAGGCTTGAGAGTAGGACTTTTCTCCTTTACTTGAAAGCCTGTTTTCTAGCTGGGGTCTCTAAAGGTGATATTGTAGATCTGCAGGCACCAGTGGAAGTGGATTTATGGGCCTGAATTGTGGAGACTCAAGCAGAGAACAAGATGACTTTGCTTCATATGCTCTCCTGAGTTTTCAGACTTTTTAACAGGGAAAACTGTTTGGGTTCCTTTGGTTGGTTGTTTTGTTTGGTTCAGCTTTTTTTAAACTGGTGCTGTTGTAGCTTCCCTGCCAGAGGCTTGTAAGTAAATACATGTGTAACAAAGTATGAAGCTACAAGAGTGCTTAAGGTCTTGAGCTGTGAGTAGCTGTTTGTGTAACTGAAAGCAGTTATCTACTGCTTTTCCATTAAATGCTCTCATTAAGCTGGGCTTGCTGACCATAAGTGCATTCATAACATCTCACCTGACAGGTGGAAACTCCTCACTGCTTTCCTTAAGCCCTCTTCGAGAAAGAATTAAATTACTTTTAACTCTTTTCAAATTCATCCCATTTTTATCTTCTCTGATGTGTATATAATCTCTGGTGGCTCAAAGGGGATGCTTTTGGGCAGAATGTAGCCACAAAACAGGCTTTTGAGCAGTCCATGTTGCTTTTAGAGTTGTAGTTTTTGTGTAAATCGGGTTAAGGACTGAAACTGTAGTTTGAATATTCCATTAATACCTTCTTGGCATGTTGCATCACTGACTTGAAAGGTAAAACTACAGTATAATAGCCACTTGATGGTGCTTTCTAAAGACTGTAATGCCTCTTTATTTAGCTGCAGATACAGTAGCAGCTGGCAGGAGCATAAGGTTCCAGAATTCTTACTGCAGCCATTATAACTTTGTGGCTTTTATGTTACTACAGAACATTTATATACAGGGTAGCGGGAAAGGAAGGTGAGTGAAACATATTTGCACATTTTAGTAACAATATTCAGTATTGACAAGTTGTATTTTATTCCGGAAGAAATGCCACTTTTGGGGGTTCATCCGATGTACTAATTTGCAGCTTGATTGGTCATTGTTGTGATTGTTGGCCTGTCGTGTTATAACCAAAATTTCAAGGACCTGTTTGTCTTGAACTTCCTTGTCATGAGTTTACATCTAAATCTGTAAAATATTTCAACTTCAAATTTAGAAAAGTAATTTAATTATGCTATATGAAGCAAAGTGTGTAATTTTTACATCTGTCTAAAAGATTCTGCTTTTTTAGCACTTTGTCTCCAAGAAATGTCAGGTGGATGATAACCTTCACATCAATACATGTAGCCATCATCACGCAAAAGAGAACCTTCTCTCTTCAGTCCAATTTTTCAGTCAGATGCTTTGACTAAAGCATTACTGAGATAATGTAGAAATTAATTGAAGTAATATCCAGCAAAGGGTTGTTGTGAAGTTTTCCCATATGCAGAAGAGAATTATTATGGATATTAGTGTTGCCTCTTTTTTTCCCCTTGGGTCTGGAACCTGTGTAGTCTGTTCTCTACAAGAAAAGACAAATAGAAAAATGGAAGGAAAAGAAACCCAAATGGTCTCTTGTGGATGGAGGCATATATATATATCTATATGTATGTAACATGGGAGTTACAGAGTAGTGGATTCAGATTATCAGGGGCACTTCATTATATAATAATCAGAGTAATATAACTTCAAGTAATTAATGTTAAATTTTGCATTGAAGTAGGTTATACTTTTTTTTTTCTGTTTGCAACACCTAATTCTGGAAGAAAGCTTATCTATCCTGAGGGTAAATACCTAGTCACAGAATCACATAATCATTAAGGCTGGGAAAGAGCCCCAAGATCATCAAATCCAACCTTTGACTAAATACCACCGTGCCAACTCAACTGTATCACAAAGGGCCACGTCATTTTTTTAACACTTCCAGGGACGGTGACTCTCCCACGAGTCCCAGGTGAGAAGTAAAGGTAGAGCAGTGACTGACCTTGAACAGATCCAGTCTCTAGTCCAAAAGTGGTGCTTCTGATCTAACTGCCTTTTTGCAGTGTTATTTCGTGTTGCATAAATAACACCATTCTCGTCACATATTTGTCTGTTCTTTATGCTTCTGTAGCCTAAATTACTCTGTCTATGCACCATTTAGGTACAATCATATCTTGGAAGAGAAATGGCCCATGACTTGAAAGTTACAAACATGGATGGTTCAGTCTCATGAACCCCTTACAGAAAGTGTGGGGATCCTTTGTGGGAAATAAAGGCAGTGCTCTGCTCAGCAGGATAGTGAAAAGTCTTGGATTTCAGAAATCGAGTTGCCCCTGTTGGAAAAGTGATATGTAATGAGTGACCTGAAAAAAGTGAGTTTTCCCATGTGATGTATTGAAAAGAAATTGATGGGAAGAGATGATGCGGAAGTTCCCACCTCCTAATCAGTGGTTCAGCTAACGTACAGTACTAGCAGGAAATTTCCAAGCTGCTGATTGTATTGCTTCAGAAAAAGAAAAATCATCCCATTTCTTGAAAATGCAGTGTTTTGTCTTGGAAAGAAAAATGCATTAGATTATGGTACTTGGTATTTTAGACCTTCTGCCTTCTCATAACAAGGTTCACTAGAGCTAGTAGAGGCTGATTCAAATACATAGCTTTTGCCATAGCCTGCAGATGACATTTTAGTCTCCACTGTCGCTAATCTGGCTGGGAAATGACAATCACAGTGATAATTACATGGGCACTCCAGAGACTGAGAGGCAAAGCAAAAGAGATTCTGCTCCATAGAGAATTTGCTTCTTGAACAACCAAATGCAAGAAATCAAATCCTTCTGATGCAGGTTGTCTGATAGTATCAGATGACATATTGTATCAAAGCAAACTTAATTATTACTAGAACTGTAGTGCCTTGCGTGTTTTAGGTTTGGAACACATACATATTTATTATTCCATCTGCTCCTGAAAGACTTAGCAATTGGTTATTACAATTAGATAATTACTAAATATATTCTGTCCTTCTGGAACTTAAATGGAATGCAGACTTGGGAGCCAGCAGGGAATACTCAACAAAACTGAACTGTGCTAAATTGAAAACTGATGAGAAGGTACCTCTTTCTGCAGTGCATAATTTCACTTTGGAGCACATCGGGCTGAGATGGTGTCAGGTTTTGTTCAGCACTGTTTGTGTGTACCTTCACAGTGAGTGCCTGGGCAGCAGCAAGTAATCCTTCCTGATTCTGTTGTCCTTGGCTGCATATAATATAATAATATGCAACATCCACAACAGACACAAACCATCATGAATGCTCTTGATGTGAGAGTGCTGCAAGAAACAATGGATGATTTATTTGAGTAACGGAACTGTTAAAATAGAATAAACACAAATGCTTTTTAGAAGTTTTCAGTTTCCATTATTGTAGTCAATCTCTAGAGGTTAGAACAATATTTCCCTGAGGAAATACTCAAGCTATGTCAGAATTGCCTAGATTAGACAGAGGGGAGGTGGTGTTGTTACCTTTGAATTTGGTTGGGAAGTTACCAAAATTACAAACAAAGTAAAAAGAGGCTTCTGGTGAGATCAGTATGCCTTTTCCCATAACTACTCCTAGTTCTGGTTTAAGGCTTATCTCTCAAACCAATTGTATAGAATTTTACCAGCTCTTGGTTGGCTGTGTATTTTTAAACTCTAAATGAATACATGCATGTACAAACATAGGTGCAATGAAATGTTGCCTATTAAAAACTGAACTCATAAAAACCTGTTCTAAAAGTAATAGACTATCAGCATCTTCTTTTATAGAGGAAAATCAATTTAAAAAGAAACAACTCTGAATATAATTAAACATCATAACTCTGCTTTATATGTGCTTAATAGGTACAATAATACCTACTGTATCTCACAGGACCCTTTTGAAGTTTAATTAATTAGCATTTAGAAAAGCACACTGAAATTCTAGGATGAGAATAAACTCCAAGTACATTGTATCACTGCTGCAGCTGTATGCACAATTTTGAGAAAAAACCTAGTAATTCAGAGATCCAGAATGTGTGTTAGCATTCCATCTTAATTTTACAATCACATAACATTAGTTTCTTCTTGTTTTCATAAGATTTTCCACCTTCTAGAATCAACATTTAAGGTTGTTTTTTGCCTGAAACCCAAAACATATATTTAAAACAAGTTTTAATGTTAAGTACATACCATTTCTTTCCTTAACCTTCTTTGTTTTGCTTTCCTTCAGAAGCAGGAGGCATAAATCAGAAGTGCTTAAGAAACTTACAGCCAACCGCAGTGACGGTGTAAACATAAACCCACACTATGCAGTATAGTGGTACTCAGGGCAGCCTAAGTAGTGGGAACATTGTTAAAAGTCTTGTGATAGGTCTCAGTAGTTTATATTTCCTCATTTCAGCATGTTGTTTTTCAAAAGGAAGTATTGCAGTAAAAATAAGCAAACCATTGCACAGCCTTGGTATTCAGTAGGAATGGAGATTGGGGAGCAAGAGTGATCCCCAAAAAGGTTGACATCACAGCTGGTTCATTAGCTGTTTTACAGATGAACTGTTAATCAGTTCTGAAACTAGACCACATCCTCAGTTAACTGGAGAATTTAAAACCTTTATCACTGTGTGTAAGGGAGAGGGGCAGAGATGTCAGACAGGCTGGCTGAGTAGTAGACAAGCATATTTTCATTTGGGTTGCATAGATGTTAATTTTATCTTGGGTTCACATTTGTGACAAAATATTTTTAAACCCGGGAAATCCTTTTTATGTTATCTAAAGCTATATACTTTTTTCCTTGTTACAGCTACATAGAAAAAGGCAGTATCTGGATTAGGTTGTGTTGAAGGTTATTTTTTCATAAATAAAGTCAGCCTGACATGTTTGTTCTGCTTTGGTTTTAAACTTTCTTCTTCACCTTTTAATCTGGTTTTATTATGATTTGCCACTGCACACAGAGTTTCATGTACACATATTCAAAGGTACAACTTCTTTAGTTAACAATACTGACAATTAATTTGTGTCACAGGGCTACAGTCTGAGGCAGGAGGACGGACTCATCCCCAGAATTAGCCAACTGAAGGCTTGGAAATTGCTGGGTGGTTTTGTCACCTAAGGGAAAGCTCTAATAATTATAAGTTATGGAGGATCCTTCAGTTTGAAGTAGTACTGTCTTCAACACTGGTTTTTCCCCATATGTCTCACAGAGTTATGAAGTGGGGATGACAGACTTCATTATGTACAAAGTGTTTAGCAGCATAAACAATCATAAAATTCTGTAATTTTTATGATCTGATGTCAACATGAGTATCTGTTGACATGAGTGTCCACTGCCTGTATTCTGGATAGTTGTTCCAATATTCTATCTGGACTTGACCTCATGAGAAAAAGACCTTTTTATTATAATCCATTATAGTTTTCAGTTATGTTTTAGATTAGAAATATCCTAGTCCATCAGATGGGGAACTGTGCTGGGAATCACTAGACAGACATTTTCTCAGGTTTTGCTGGGTAACCCAGGGCCACTCCAGGCATCCTTCTCTGTGCTTCATTCTCTCCAGTTCAGAAACAGGAGTGATGCCACTGACCATTCTTTAAGTGCAGTGAGATCTATTGGTAAATGTTTCTTTACAAAAGCTGATGGTGCCGCTGTTATTCCTGCCCGGGTCACTGGATGTGCTGTGTAACTGTAGCAGAAGGCTGCACTCTTTGTTGGTTTGTTTCTTTCCCCAACATTTCACTGTCTCAGTTCCTTGGATTGGTAGTTTTTTTCAGAACTGGGACAGTTATGTAGTTTTTCTTTGCACAGTGCCCAGCATAATGAAGTCTGAAGGCAATGACTGCTATCGCATTGGTAATTAAAACTGAATTTGGTAAGCTGATGGGATGGTTAGGTTAATAGCTTGTAACGGGGTGGTTATTATGTTAATAGCCTGTAAATCCCTACTGCACAGAACTGGATCATTCTTAACTTGTTGGATTTCTGTACTTATGACATTTTGACCTTCCAGGTTTTCTTACTATGTAGAATGGAAATTGCTGATTTTTAGGCAAATTGGAATACTTGGAGAGAAAACACAGTAGTTGTGGTTCGGTTTTTGAAGTATATTTACTCCATTGGTTTCACAAAGCTGGTTTTAGGTATTTGTTTCTCTGTTTGTCTTGCTAAATTGACAAGCTTCTTTGCCTTTTGAAGTGAAGCTCTTTAAGAGCTTGTATCAAGCCACAGCTAACTTGTTCTTTATTTAAACTGCAGCATTTGCATGCGCTGTACTTCCAATTCCAATGTACAATTTAAATTCTGTGGGGTAAAAAAAAATTACCACAATATCTTAGGTTGTCATTTGGGCTGTGGGTATATAGGAAAGAGTGCTTCTGTTCACTGTGTTTACACAAGTATTTATATAATGACTTTAAAAGGTCTCAGTTCTCATCCGATTTAAGAGTAGTGTTGCTGAAAGGCTCTTGCAAACTCTAGGGGTTGGGATTTTAGGAATGCATTTTTAGAAGGGAGAATATTAAGCCCATGGGGTCTGCAGTCAGTAAAACTGAACAGACCATCAATCTCCACAGCCTAAAAGCTACTCCTCTGGCCTTCAGCCAGCTCTGCACCTACAGGGGCTGGGCACTCCTAGCCCAGCCCTGCATTTCCAGGGAGCCACAGTGCCTGGCACTGCCCCAGCCCCTTCTCTGTGGCAGCACTCAGCCCTGAGCACAGCCTGAGACATTTCAAAGAGGCATCCAAGCAGAGATGCTGAATGCGTAGAAGGTTTTCCCTCTCTCCTGTCTCTGCTGCTCTTCCCTGAGTCTTTGAAATTCCTGCAACACACACAGGTTTTAATGAGGTGAAATGACCTATATATAAATATATCAGACTCTCTGAAGATATGCTGTCCTATGCCAGTCAAAAGGATAAAGACATACTACCCTTACTACTAAGAATAATTGGAGAGATGCCAGTAAGGAGCCAATTTAGAGAAATTATTGCAGTGAGGTAGATGCCTACATAATTGATATTTGGTATGGACAGATTTATGGAGGTGGCTGTTACAATCCTATTAAATACTTAACTGAAGCTCTTAGCACTGTCACTTTTACGAGCGTAGTTTTGCACACTCATGCCATGGTAACTTGAGCTTTGTATTTTTTATTCTTTATGTGACTTCCTGCATTGCAGACAGACATCTATAAAACTACCATCCTCTTCTTTTGAACTTGTGATAGGCAGATTACATTGACATGGTCTTCACACAGGATCAAGCACCTTTTTCTTGTCCTGCCTTTGGCAGTACTTCCCCCCTCCATCTGGACAGATTTGCTGGTTTATTTTTCCTCACTTCATGCCAGAAACATACTGCATATCTAATATATTGTGTTCAAAAAAGCCGAATTTGCTTTTTTAATACAAGCTCTTATCTCTTACCAAGCACAGATCTGCAAATACTGTACTATGTCCCCTACAGCTATTCTCTGTTTAGAGATTCTTTGTCATGTGTTGGACAGATGGCACAATCAGTGGGTTGTATCAGAGCATTAAAAAAAGAAATTCTTTCTTGCTGCTTCTACCTAGACTGTTTTGAATTCAGTGAGATGCAACAGCTGTAACACAGTCTTTCAATGACAACTCCGAACGTGGTGGGGAGGGTATCACTTCATTTGAAAGCCAAAAAATATGTAGGAAAAATGTCATTAAAAAGAAACATGGAGGGCTTTAACAGAGCTATGAAGGCTGCAAGGTTAAAAACCTGACTTTTCACAGTTGTTTATTCTTTCAGCTGTCTCAGATCACAGGTGGATCTCCGTTTGCAGCTGCTTATACAAACAATACAGCTCTGTTTTCCCTTCAGTCAAATGCTTCTTAAGACTGCTCCATCATTTGTTATTTAATAAGGTATCTGGTACTTACAGAAGTCTTGCCAAAGCACCAAAGATACTTGTATTCTTAGTGAGCACGATAGAAAAAGTAGCAATAATCAACATGTTTGCTGAGAGGACAGCCCTAAGCTTCAGCACTGGGCATCTGTTGTGCCTGACCATTATCCATTTTGCAGGCTTAAAATTTGGTTTTAGTATCAAAGAACCTGAATTGTTTAATAACTGTTAAACTGTGTGTAAAAAAAAAAAACAAAAACAAAAACAAAAACAAACCAAAAAACCAAAAAATGGCTTGGAAAAGACCTTTAAGATCACAGATTTTGTGGTTTAGTCCTCAGCCTAGAAAAGCCATAGTACACTTTTCCATGCATGCTTTGTTCCTCCTGCATCAAAGATAAGTGGTCCTTGCACAACTCCTGTCAGGAGTCCCAGCTTCTCTCAAAGAAGAAATGCAGTCAGCAAAGAAAGCAGTGATAAGTTGCCAATATGCAGAGAGTAATGAGTACAGTCTTGACAAAAAGGAGGAAAGATGAAGATCACTGCAGAGGTGGCAAGGAACTGTACTGTGGAGATGAGGATAGTTGGTGGTGGGAGAAGGGAGGCACTGGGGGAGCTCCTGCCTTTGGACTGCCAGGGCAGTGGTTCTGGAAGGCCCCTGACTTCTGCTTGTATTCAGCTCACTCCTGGGTAGAAAGCCTGATGTGACATTATTTGAGGGAGCATTCTGTTCTTTTGTGTCTCCATTTAATAAGGAGGAGATACATCTCTCTTACTTGTGTCATTATCCATTTTCATAGAATCATTGAATCATTTAGCTTGGAAAAGACCTTTAAGATCATGGAGTCCAGCCATAACCCTCACACTGACAAGTTCACCGCTAAACCATGTCCCTAAGCACTAGATCTAAATGGCCTTTAATTCTGGATCTCAACTATTGTACTTAATCTTCTTATATAAATACCAGTCATATTTCTACCCTAAGAACCTTTTCATGGCTTCTTACTTCATATCTGTTCAACATCTTTGTTCCCTCGTTATATCACTACAGTCAAACTGTTCATGTAACACAGCTTTAGGTGCCTTTATTCCTTAAAACTGCAGCTTTTAAAGCTAATCTTACGTCCCGGCCCAGGTAAACTTGAACCTGAGAAGGTGGTCTCAGCTAATAGGGGCGATTACATAAGAATAATTTTATCTGTTTAAATTAATATTCTATGTAAATCTGGACTCTTTTTTTTTCATATTAGTAAGTTGTAAAAAAAAAGAAGTTTTTAATTTAATCTTTTAGCGGGCAGAAGATGAGAGTACAGACTAGAAAAAGACATTCTTCCCCTGGTGTTATTGCAATATTCAATTTTCTATCTGGCACTGTGTGGGAGACAGTTTGGATTGTGGGACAGACTTGATATTTCTGCTAAACGATCAGCAGCTAAATGATTGTGCTGATATTTAATTGTCACCTTTTATGTTCAATAGTTTAACAAGTCGCTGTGACTGATGAGGTGTCTGTTGCATCGGGTAGCATTTACTTTGTCTCACTCTGTGCACTTCTAAGCTGTCTTCATAACTGTGATGATAGAAAGGGGAGCAAGGAAAAGGAAAGGGTGCTGTGGCTGCACCCTGACAACTGCAGAAAGTCCTGCCAGAGGTTCTTGACACAGATTTTGACAGAAGTATACATCGACCTGTGTAGTGCTGTGGTGTTCTTTGAAGCCAATGCACAGCTTAATGAGAGCTGGGACTTCAAGTCACTGTGAGAAACATCAGCCAGCAGTTTGACAATTCAGTGTTTGTTGCACTCTTCTATTTCTCCCCATACTATTATAATTTTCCCAAGTAATTGTTACTGCCCTCCTGGGCAGTTGGTTAACTCTCTGTAAAATTCTGCTACATTAGAAGCAGGGGAACTTGCTCTTTTCCAACATGTTCAGCAACATTGACACAGTTTTTGTTGGTCTGTGCATTTTATTATAATTCTTTCTGTATGACAACATGAAGCAATGAACAGCTGGCCAGCTACAGAAGTGCTTGTGCAACCAGAGAAGGTTAGGTAAAAGGAATGTAGGGAGTCTGGTTGAGAATTGCCTGCCAGCCTTACTGCAGAATTATGATTAAAATGTTTTATTGAGAGTTAAACATATATGCATGTGAGGGTCAGCAAAACAGCTTGGGCTGCCTTCTGTTTCCTTCTCTATTTGTTTAGCATGTAATTTCTCAAATGTCACATTTACTGTAATAACCCTCCTTTCATTCATATAATATTAATCTGACTTTTAACTCCTCCTTGCATTTCAGATGAGCTCCCAATGTAACAGCAGAGTTTTGGGTTGATTTATTTCTTCCTTGGTGTGGCACTGATCCCACATCACTTCTTGTAGACTTGTTCTAGATAGGCAGTGGAGTGAACGAGTGGAAATTACATTTCCAATGGCGAAGCCTGTAATTCCTAGTGCAGAAGAAACCAAGGGGCCCTCTGGGAACTGAGGTCACTCTTTTAATAAAAAGGCTATGAATATACAGCTCATAAACCATCAGTAGCTGTAGTTTATGTTACTCAAAATATTGCAGGCTGCTTTTAACAATATTTTAGACATTTTTATGATCTGTATATAATCAGGTGGAATACCATTGAATCCTTGACTTCACAGCAGACAATCCAGGGATCCATCTATCCATACATATATAATCCATTACAAACAATTTTGATGTAGGTATTTCAGACTTATAACAGTTATTGCATTTCTCTCGAAATATAACTGGGAAAATACGTAGGAAATATAACATTTGCAAGGGGAGAAGGGACAAGGGATTAAGGGATAAATCGTCTGTCCACAGTGGTGCTGTTAGGAAAATGTAGATACCCATGCTGTGATTCATCTTACCAAACATTGAACTTCTGCAGCTAGCAAGTCACAGTTGCTCCTTTTATGCTCAGAAGATGAGTGGGCAGTTTGAAAGTATCATTTATTTGATTTACTTCCCATGTTTAGCTTAAGATGAGTCACATCCCATGTACAGTTGCAGCCTTAGGGCACTGTAGGTGTTTGCATTTACTCAGATGAATCTCACCCCCATTTCCTCTCCTGAGTAAAGTATTTTTTCAGAAGAAGTACTTTATGAATTGCCATCATTCTTATCTCTTTGTACAGTTAGAAGATTTTCATTGCAGATGCAAATGTGCATGTTTTGTAAGTCCATGCTTTATTTAGAGATTTTTCCAAGGTCAAACTGTTTCATTCTCCTGTCTTCAGCAGAATTAGAAATTAGCTGTGTGGGGAATGGTTGCCATCTCATACATCTGATGAACTCTAAAGATGACTATTACTGTGCTGGGAAACACTTTCTTAATGTTTTCTTAATGCAAATTGCTTATTTTCTAAAGCATTTTATTAATAATTAGTGAAATTCAGAAAACTGAAAAATGAGTGCACTTGTGGCATTTCATGCTAGCCAAGATACATCACTTGCTTTTCTGTGTTTTTTTACTGCCTGTAAATCAGAATATTTAATCAAGAGCCTTTATAATAAATTTTAAAGATCACTTTTGCAAAAGACAAAAAAATCCAACAAGATAATGTGGACTTTATTTCTCTGAATTTTTTATAGAACAGAAGGTCAATTAATTGCTCAAGCTTAATAGCAGCCCTGCTTAGACTCCCCTCCGTTCCGAGATCAGTGCTGTTTGTCATTTTGAATAGTTAGTAAAGCTGTCAACCTTTGTAAAATCCATTTATGAATTCAGAAGATTTCTACATTGAAATCTGTGATAAATGTTGAAAATACAATTATGTAATTTACTTTAAAAGTGTGGAGGGGACTGACCCTTGTTTTTCCCAATGTTTTTTAAACTCCTTTTCTTCTTCACTATGTATAATTGTTGTGTTGCAATTTTTCATTTATTTTTGGTATGTTCTTTTTGTTTGTTTTAATCCAGAGAATAATGAGAACGAGCACTAGAACAGGGAATTAAGAATTAATTTAGCAATCTGAGTATTAGCACCTTCCTCATTTTCAGCTTTGCTGGAAAATAATGAACACTATTTGGTGCCCTGCTCCACCTCCTTAGGGAGGTGAAGAATGGTCCTCAAAGTTAGCTTAAAGTAAAGGGAGTCATTTTTTCCCCTTCCCTGAAACTCAGTCTCTCTAGCAACTTAATTATTTGAAGAACAAAAGCTGGTTTTAGGCATCATATCCTGGATATTATCAAGTGTTTCTATTTCTGAACTACCAATACTACTGATAGTGTCAGCTCCCCCACATCCTGAGAGGAACCTATTTTCAATCACGTTTTGGAAAGACCACTGCTTTTAACTGGAGTATTTTGGAGATATTTTAAAGGGATGACAGGAATGTACATGGGTCCTGTTGTTTTCCATGTTTTGGCACATCCTCAAGGTCTTCAGAAGCCTTGGAAATTTTAGGGTTAGTTATTTTCTTTTTTCCTGTTTTTTCAGCAAGTGCAGTAGTTATAGTTTTGACTTTCTGAGGTTTATTGGACCAAAAAGAATCCTTACTTTACTTAGGTAATAAAACGTTTCTGATTTCTGGCCAGGATTAGTAGATGTCACTGTATTCTTCAAAATCTAATTTTTTTCCTCTTTTAATTACATGATACTTTGGAAACTTCCTGTTCTTACATGCTTGTTTGACAAATCTGTCCTTAAAATTTCAAGATTCTAGTTTTAAATTAAAATGAAATGTTGTGCCCTAAACCTATCCTTTGACTAAATCTAATTTATTGAGGATGTTCACTTCCTTGGAGGAAGTAGAAAAAAATGTACTGCACATGTGTGCATTTGAATGGTAGTAAATACAGAAAGAAAGTTTAATATCTGGAGGTTAATTATTGATGTTATGTGCAACAATCACTTGACAGATCCTAACTTGCTGAATCAGCAGGTTTTCCAAATACAACATTTTGGACACATTTTTTGTTGTTTGCCTTTAATTCAGAAATTTGGTTCTGATTTAATTTAGCCTCCAGGACATCAAACTTTGGCACTTGAAAATCTCTATTTCTGCTACTGTTTTCATATTCCACATATTCTTATCATGGCTTCATGCCACCTAGTTTGGCTGTTCAGCCCTGTTCTTTTTGCTCTCACTTTCCTGTTTCTCCAGTGAGTACCAGAGTACTCTATGAAGCCATGGACAAGTAAAAGAGGTGGTTTTTTCATGAAGTATTAATGAAGAACTTTTTCAGTAGTAATAATAAGAGCCCATAGTTGAGGATGCAACACAAAGTAGCACCGAGTATCTATGCACTCTACAAACCAGCATTCCTACAAATTGAATGAAAACCGCTCATGTGAAATATGTCTTTCTCGGTTTAAAAGTAGCTGGTGTTCTGCATGAGCTTCTACAGTATGTTAAACCTCAGTCAGAGAGCACTGAGCTATAAAATTGATACACAGCCTAAAAGTCTTAAGGAAGCAGGGCAGCTTTGCTAGCCGGAGAGTCGATGCTGCATGTAGAGACTGGTGTGCCAAGAGCTGCTAAACTACAGGCTTCAGAATGAGTATGTGCTGGATGTGAAATGTGACTTTGAAACATGTAGTTCACAAAGTAAATATTTCCTCAGACAAAGGCTGGATAAACTTTCAGAGTTACACGTACTTACAAGGAGTACATGAGCTGTGGGCTGCAGAGGTTATTGTATTTTGCTCTGCTTTCCTTTAGCTGATATAAATCATAAATGGCTTGCTTCGCCTCAGTAGGGCACCTTTGGGTTTATGTTGTAACTGCTAGAAGCCAGGATGAGCTTGACATTGATTTTATGCACCTTTGAGGAAGAGGCAGTGTTTAAACTGCAACACCTCAAGAGCATCCGTGCTGACTGTACATCCGTGTGCGCCCGACGCAGGCAGATGTGGGACGACCCTTCCCTTCTCTAGAGGGGAAGAACAACACTCTCCTGCTTAAGCATCCTCAACATAAAGTGGAACCTAATATCTTCCTGTTTATCTCAGAGCTTGTGACATCTGAATGGGTTACAAGAAAGAAGCTAGGCAGTATCCCTCCCACTCTCCCTCCTTCTTCCGTGGGATATACCTTGGTATTACAGAGTACAGTTTTCTTACTCTTCCATTTGAGGTGTAGTCCCTGTCAAACTCCAGGCCTATAGCAGCTGTTCTTCAAATCTTGGTGTATAAATATTTAACAGTGCTTATGAATTAGACCCTTCCTCATGCAGTTAACTAAAAAGATAAATAAATAACAAAAGCAAGAAACCCTTGTTGCAACAAAGCAGTATATCCAAATGCAGAGTAAAATCCAAGGAGGGCACTAGAGTACAATTATCCTGCTTAGAGATCAGTTGCCAACAGTAGTGCTAAAGACATGGGAATCTGAAGGTTTCAGTCATGAAAGAATTAGGACTCATTATTCTAGGATTCATTTTAGGAATTTTATTTTCCCCCCCTAAGTATTGTTGTGAAAGAAGGATTTTTTTTACTCTTTCACCTGTTTAGTGCTGTGTGAAGATTGCTTAACTGGTATTACTATACATTTTTGTTGCAGGAAAGAAGATGCCATGGAAAGTTTTCCTGTTTACCTTTTTGTGCTTACTTTTGGCCCTGCTATATACTTTTGACATTTCTCAGTTGCACATCATTAACAATTTATACTTCATGTCAAGATTTAGATAAGCTAATGACAAGTCAGATAATGTATGTGCTCATTTGCACACACATAAAAATATCTTGGATAAAGTACAGAAGATTGCAGAAAAGTTTCTGAATACTTTATGGTTACTTGTGCTTTATTGCTCAGTTGACATCTTGAGAATAAATTGTCTTATTTTGTAGCAGTAAGAAACTTTTCCATATGCATCTACAATGTCTTTTCTCATGGGGAAAAGCTGTGAGGTCTGTATTTTTGAGGGGTTTCTGTTTTAACACACAAAAAAGCTTGATGCTATGTTCTAGGATCACTTATAATAAGTGGATATTTGCATACATACAAATGCACATTCAGGTCTTAACATTTCTAGGTATAGGGTAGGTATATGTCTTGGTGGGTAAGAAAGTTTAAACGTACACTGTCATCATGCCATCAGGTAAGCTTCCAATGAGGTAAGACCAGTAGTAATGTCCAAAAAAAGGAGAAAACTATTCAAATACCCATTTCTAAAGCAGTAAATTTGTATGACAAATGCAGTGATTCTTATTTCTCACCTTGAAGAGGAAAACTGAAACATCTCCCTCATCCTGGAGAAGTTTAAGTGTTTCATGTAAGAGTGTGTGCACCACCTAATTGACTGTGGTTTGTTACATGTTTTCTGAGTTTCCACACCTTTATGCACGTATGCAGAAGAAAGAGAAACCCTGGCCACCTCCCCATGCCTATCAGCAAGCAGGCGACCTTGCAAGGCAGGAGTAGTGAGAAATAGCAGCTTTGGTAAGCCCTCTCATGGTTTGTATGGTCTCAGTGTTAGAAAGCAAATTGGTGAGGTTTGACAGGTCGGTAATTCTGTCATAGCTGGCTTTACCTGAGAGAGTTTTATAGCAGGAGTGCACTCTATATTAATAATGTCTAAAGACATAGCTGCCCTTCCGGTGCAGGCAGCATCCCAAGAAAACATTAATCATGTTTTCTTGAAGCAGCTGAATTGATTTCTTGGGAGAAAAATTTCTTTGTCTACTCCCCAGCCATTTCTGAGCACATCACCAACTTACAGTGATCTGAGCAGCTAATGAACAAATAATTACTGCCTGTTGATCACCCAGTGCAAAGCGTACAAATATTGCTTTAGGTTTTAGTGTAAGTAACTTCACTTTTACCAAGGTAGTGAACTGTTTTGTTCTATCACCTTTTTTATGCTTGGGGGTTTTTTTCTTTTCTTTTCAATCCTTGGGTAACATGGAAAGTAATGTCATATTTACTATGCTAGGAACAGCTTACATTTATTTATTTGTATTAGGTTTTAATATAATACATGTTGTAGCATCCTGTGTAAGCCCTTACAAACAAAGGAAAGCTGTTTAGTTTTTGTTCACTTTGTTTGTATTTGTACCGTTCTCCCCAAGATGAAGCTCAGTCCTGCCTGGCAAGTGAGAAGGTGGCTGAAAAGGGAGTTCATTAACCTGAGCAGAGCCAAAGTTCCATGAGCTGTAGGTTGAGGGTAGGAGAGAAAAGAAGATGGGAAGAGTAAGAGCAACTCAGGTAGTCTGATGTGAACATGAAGAGTATTGAAAGACCCTTTATTGTAGGAAATATGCTAGTCATTTTGTCAACGAGGCCTTTTTTATCTTACAAGCTTTAAAACCTTTTGTACATAATAAGTACCCTACATACTAGGATTAGTTAAGTGGTTCACATATGTAGCTCAGGGTCTCTCTATTACTCACCTCTCATAAGGATATGGAGCAGCCTGCTGATTTGAGTTGGAGCTTCTTGCTTATGTACTTATGTGTTTTGTTGGAAAAAAAGTTTTTCACTAGAGGTCGTCTACGGGCTTTAAGGATTTAACTGGACTGTGTGCATGGGAATTAAGGCTGGTCTGTTTTATCCAGTCTCCATATGCAAACCAGGAAGGAGAAATCTTGAGGTTGTCCCATCACGATGGATTAGCACAGCAGGCCCTTAATGTGGATCCTTGCATTTTCCCCTGAGGCTGTGGCCCCTGTGGACCTGATGCACCCTAACAGGAGAGGTACTTCACTACTCCCTTATCCCTCTATGGGACTTGCTACTCCATCAGTCTGCTGTCAGAGCAGGGCACCTGAACAGTTCCTGATCTGCTGTGGCCCAGGCTGGCTTTAGCAGTTTCAGTTGTTGGGCTGAGCTAACCTGATTTATTTCTGTGTCCAGAGGAAGTAAGGGACAGTCAATTTAAAGGCCTGCTGTGCCAAGCAGGTGAAATGAACATCTGATTTGGAGACAGGCCTGTACCTGGAAAGAGATGTCTGCCTTCAGTGCTCAGACCTAAATGTCAGAGTCTGCCACTACTCAAAACCTGACCAGGTGAATTTTCATTTTGTATTGATTTTTTTTCAGGTTTTGATCAACACAAAATGTTCACATACCAGGTTGAGTTAGCTTAAGTCATTCTCTCTAAAATCACATCATTTATACGAGACTGCTTTGATTGAGCTCCTGCCTACACATAGGAGACATGCCCCAGGTGAGCTGGTTATTGCAGTCATGATTCACACCAGTCTCATTTAAACTGCACTTGTGTTTTGGCTGTCTCTTCATTTTTCCGCTCCACAGCATCTGCAGGTGAGGTGGCAAGAGCGAATATCAGCTGTTATTTCTTACCATAAGATATTTAGTGGTCTGCTTCCCCTAGAAATTCACCCCTCTGGATGACACCAAGCTGAATTCACTTGAACTGAGAAATGTGAGCTGCAATAGAGAAGAAAATGTCCCCCTCTTCACTGCTGGCCTATCCTTCTTGGGAATACAGGTTTCAGGTCTGTTTAAGGGTTACAAAGATAATTACTTGACTTTCGAGATGGACACTGCAGGTATTTACACCTCTCTGTGTCGCTGTTTTTGGGCCTTCCATTTCCATATGCTCATGATCCACAATCTCCAAGAAGGTCATGAGCAGTGAATCATCAGTGGCTTAGAAGTATCCTTCAGGAACCTCTTTTAGGGCATCACCACTACCTATTTTGAATCATTTTATGCTTCTAGTTTAGGTATGATTTAGAGGCTTAAAGTTAGGCAACTCAGTTCCTCTGTGGTGCAAGGCAGCACTGGGGTTATTCTGTGCAGTTCTGGTATTATTCTTATTTAGACATCAAATTAGATGTCTAAAGAAAATTTTATGACTGTTTACTCTTGGCACTATTAGAGGACGTTTCATTATTTGAATGCATTTGCATTGTGCTTGCTTGCGAGGTGTTAGAACATAATGCAAGTAAAAGCTAAAACAGTATTAAAGAGTTTATCAAAGTTGTATAAAATATATACACATTTTTTTCTGTTGACACTGGTTGAAGTCCTTAGGTTCTTCCTTTGTTTGTCTCCAAATCTTCTTTGGGCCACATAAAAGGAAGCTGAACCAAAAGTGTCGGCATTTGGAAGTAAATAGCCTGTCATGACTGATGTAAATCATCTTTGAAAATAGATTGCTCTAACAATTATATGTCAGTTACAGCCAAAGTTGCAACTGAGTTAATACTGGCCTAATACAATGGCTTTATTTATACAGATCCTATTCCATGTGAGAAACCCTTTGTTCTACCATAAACAACATTTTAGTTGTTTCTTTTCCAGTATAGCTTGAGTCTTAAGGAAAACTTTTTTTCTCTATAATATACTGGAAGCATACTCAATGAGTTATGCTCTCATAAATATATTGCCTTAAAATATTTAAGAGGGAGGGTAATCTTTTCCTTGCATTTTTGTAGCATTTACTAGGGGGAAAGTGTTAGATTTGTTGTTGATTTTACTTTGCAGAGGTGATTTCTTTCTCTTTTTTATTTATAACATGCTCATTACATGAGCATGAGAGGTGCCTTATGGATTTACAAGATAAGTAAACTTGAGGAGTGATACTGTGCAAATTTCTCTTCTTCATTTCCACCTCTCCATGTTCACATTGCATAGGATTGATTTCCAAAAGACAAGATAAATACGGAAAGCTGACAGCTGAAAGCACCATACACTGGGAACTTGTGTCCTGATTACACTGTGGAGAAAGTGATGTTTGCTTTTTTCTGATTTATGAACAGGGCAATGACTGACCAGGTGCTGGGCTAGCATCAACTATTTACTTTCCTACATGAAGAGTGATGAAAGGCATCAGAAAGCAGAAGGAGCAAAATTTTTTTTTAGTATGCCTCAGCTAAGTGGATCACAGTGCTATTGGCAAGCAGCAATCTATCTTTGCTGTTTTGAAGAATCTGTTAACCTTTCTGGAGACCACATCTCACTGTAGGGTTTTGGCCTGAAATTTCTCTTTCCCAATCACAATTCTCACCCACAGTGCCTGTTCAGTCAGGGGTGAACAAAAGGCCTAAATACCAAGATCAAGCAAGCTCGTGCTGCTTTTCACCTTCTGAGATTTCAAAGCATTTCAGCACCAGGGCTGAATTCAGCATCAGCACAACTTGAGCTGTACTTTGGACAAAAACCTCTCATCACTGCTGAAATAAACACAGTACAAAGTCAGGTCCAGAATATTCCACAGGCAAAACCACTCACAGAATTCAAGGATCTGAATAAAATACCTCAGTATCAAAGAGGCAGGAAATGGGAGAAAAAATGGCTCCTGTGCAAGTGTTTAAAATCATATCTTAATGTACAAGTGAAAAAGGAGGCAAATTATTCTCATTAGCATCAGTTGAGTGTGACTAAATGACACTGTTAATGGTGCTTTCGGGTTATTTTGTGACATACTTTCCTATCTTCTATGTGTGTATGCAAAATCCATGTATGTGAGGACTGACATGGGAAAAATTACTTCAGCATGGTATTAATGAATAGCTAATCATCTCAAGCTGGCAACACTGTGATACCATACAAAGCACTATGACCAATTCTTTCCTCCACCATCTCTATTTTATAACCTAGGCCAAAAAGCTTTGAAAACTATGAGAAGATATATTGATATAGTTCTTCTTTGGCTGCCTGATGGACTTTCTTTGTATAAAAAAGAAAGTGTAAGGAAATACTTATTAATTTTAGATTTGTTTTGTTTTTAAGCTAAAACACATTAATTACAAGCACAAGGGATTCATCACACAGGAGCTGGTAATTGCTTCTCAGTGTCTGATGTTATTTTTCATGTGCATAAGGAAGTTGGAGGAGTTTTGGTTGATACTGAAAATAATAGTACAGTGGTTTTAAATTGCAAAAGGCATTAGGTATTTTTCCCCTAACTATGCATTTTCTGTGCCATTGTGACAAATATGTTTACAAGCCAAAATTAAGCCTTGTACTAAGTGTCCTGATTTTTCAGAGACGCTTAACAAATTCCGTCTTCTAACCATGTTTAACAACCATTACAGATGAAAATATCTGAAATTCCTGGAAATATCACCCCTTAATCCATCCTTAGTTTGTTTAGGTGTAGCACAAATTACTAAAAAATCTACTAAAGTTTTTGGAAGTATTGGATTGCTGCTTCTAAAATCAAACTATCTACTTGGATATCTATCTGTGTTGCATCTCATGGGTTGTATTTCTAAGCTGATGAAATTTCATTTTTCAGTCATTGCTGTGACTATAAACAAGGCTTTGAAGCTTGTTTAGAAGCTATAAACAAGGCTTAAAGAAGCATTCTATGACCATATAGCATATGCACAATACCTGTTTCTAAAGGCTCAGTCTTGTAAAAAGAATTGAATATATTGAATAACATAGGAAAATAAAGCAAGGAGAATGTAGCAATAGAAGCAAGTGGATTTGTATTAGCCAAGGGTCACAGCTAGGGAAAGCAGTTTCCTTTTAAAAAATTAAATTAATATTAATATTAATAGCATTGCTGTTTGTTCTGTCTCCTAGGTTATACATTTCTTTGTAATGCTGGTAAGACATACTGGTTTGTGGAAAAAAAGCAAAATATGAATCCTCTTATCTAACTGGTTTTTAAGTAAGTTTGTACGCACAGGGAACACGGCGATCTCAGCTTATGGTGTCTTCCTGCCTTTTCTTTACTCAGGAAAGAACTTCAATCCATGGCATATAATTATACTTCCCTTCTCTATTGTTTTTCTATTATTCTAGGACTCTAAGAATGTTTGAATTGTATCTTTCACAGTGGATGATCTCTTATGCTGCATCCATTTGGTGAATTAAACATTATGATTACTATTAACCTTCATTACAGGTTTCAATGCTTTTTAAGGTGGTGGTGCATTTTTCACCAATTTTTATAGTATTGATTACAGGAATTACAACATAAAATATTTGCTACATTTGCTCATTGCTTTTATGGCAGAAATGAATATTTGCTTTCTGATTCTCTTATGGGTTAATGAGGTATGGTAAAAAAGTTTCATTTCAGTACAAAGAATAAAAAGGAAAGATCTTGGCTGCTTTCTCAGTTGTGGTGCATTGGATTCCCAGAGTGCACAGGGGCAGGATTTGAGAATAAATTTTGTCCAGTGTTGTGTCCTTACAAAGCACTTTTTTTGTCATCTGTATGTGTTCACAGAAAATGGGCGGTAAATGCCAGGAAATACAAATTTAGAGCTGAATATGTGGCTCTTCAGCATAAGAGCCTGATGAAACCTGATTTTTTTTAGCTCAGTCATAAGTACCAGCCAGAATAATCTCTTGAGACTTGATAAAATTGGTTTGCATATCAGTGACTACATTAAGAACAAAGCTGGAGAAGGCCAAGGTGAATCAGAACATGCAAGTTTAATTTTCCTTTGTTTCAAATGTGCCCATGAAGTGTGGAGGCAGTAAGTCATTATTTCACTGATTGTGTATTAGTATAAAGCTCACATTATGCTGAGCCCCGTCCTGGTTTTGTCATCTTTTAGAGCATTTAAAATCATGCTGCTTGGAAGTCTTTGTGCGATCCACGGAAGTAACAAGGCGTGAGGCAGACCACTGTGGAAGACATTAGGAATAGCAAATGACTTGGAAAGCTGAAACTCTTTCTAGAACAGGCCTGTCTGCACATGTCTTGGGCAGACTTCCTTCTCACTTGACAAACTGCAGGTGCTGAGTAGCTTGGAAGACTCACGTTGTTATTTTGCTAAAAGACAAAGTACTTGCTGGTGTGGGAAGGGAGTGTGAGGGGGCCGAATGTGGTAATGGATGAAGCAAGAGCTTGCCAGCCCTCACAGGAGACAAGGGGAAGAACAAAGGTTGGATGTGAGAGGGAAGAGGAATGGTCAGAGCACCTCAAAGGCACCATACTGAGGGTGCCAGGGAGCTCAGCACTGATGCAGGGAGGTGAGGGACAGGGTCAGGGACTGCATGCCCACAAAGTGACATGAAGTAATGCACATTTAAACATAAATAAGGTTGGTATTTGTCCTTCCGCGGCACAGATTTAGAATGCATTTTCTGCAAGTGGCATTGAAAAAATGCTGTAGAACCTGGTACCAGCCATCAGGGGTGTTGGGGTGACTGGCAGGCACTCCTGAGGTCCTGTCAGCCTCAGGTGCTGAGGGGCCGCTTGGGCCTTGATGTCCAGCCCTGCTGCTCCTCAAAGACAGGAATGGCATTAGTCCCCTGTTGCTGCTGGCTGACTGAAGCTTCACTACTCCTTTCTTAGCTTTGTCACCTCAAAATCAGTCCATGCTCTGTTGTGTCCACCCCTAAGGACATAGCCTGAGACATGCTGTTCCGGGCTCTCTGGAGGAAAACAGAGCATCTCATAAAGGTAAAACATCTCCAGACAAGAACATCACTTCTGTATACATAAAAAGCATTCAAGATTTAAAAGTCAGGTATCTGTGGATCATCCTTGGCCCTACATAGATGCTTTGTGAGCTTATAAATTCCTTCTCTCTATTGGTAAAATAATGCATTAATACTAACTATACTGGACTGTATATCTGTCATGGGTCCAGACCTTACCATGAGATTTTCAAGTCAAAGGCACTTGTATAGAAAATCTATTTTCAGTCATTTATAAAGGCTTCTAAAATTTTATTGGTTATAGTCTTTTTCCTTCTCAAATCACTGTATGGCCTCACCAATGGCAGCTGAAGTAAAGACTCAGTCTTGCAAGCGATAGCTTCCATAAAATTTTTCTAAATTCCTTTTCATAAATTGGTACTCCTGCAGAGTGCAGCAAAAAGCAGGGAGTATAAGTGTGATAGGAAAGTTTTATTAGCCTTTCTTTAGGATGATCTGCACAATGCAATTACAGCTTGCATGTGCATAATTAATATATTTAGCCCAAATTCACTGCAAAAATGCCACGCCACCTTCCATGTGTTTGATGTGCTGTATATATTTTTGTGTGATAAGTGTACATATCATTGGGTGTAATTACAGTGAACATCTGTGAGTATATGTATACTGCTTTTCTTCATGATCACAACAGAAAAATTGAGGTAATTGATGATGATTTTTTTTTTAAATTAGTTATGCCGGCTTCTAATCCCGTGATCGCTTTACACAAGGACAAAGCAAGGGTGTTTTCCCCTAGCATTCGTAACAGTCATTCCCACTACCTAACTATAGTTATCTGAGCATAAAAGGAAAAGCCTTAATAACACAGTAAATTTACACCCTTATCTGTGCTTGACAAAATTCTAGCCGTAATTTGATTTGACCATATACACAATATATGTTTTTATTTAAGTAATAATGACTGAGGAATAGAACATTTCCTGAAAATTAATGGCTGGCTGAAAAATTTTATAGTCCAGATTCAGCCAAGGGCCATTAATCCCAACTGGTCAATTCTCCATGAAATGCCTTATGTCAGGGGTCATTTGTTACATTCCCATCCCTCCCACCCACCAATAAAGAAGTAAAATAAGGTGTTACTTTCCTTCTATGGCATCGCTAAGCCTTGAAGCAGCCACTGGAAGCCCCTGCTAGAAAGTGTTTCAGTTGCTGCCTGGCAATGAAGGTTTCATAGTGGATGAGTGATGGAGAACGTTTCAAGTATGGTCTTTCACTGTGTATTACTTTACATTTCTAAGTGAATAAAGCTCTTCAAGTTGCTTCTTGGAGCTGACAAGGGGATGAAATTACTGCTGTGTTTCCCTTGCCACTAGAAAAGCTGTGGCATTAGGAAGGTGGGGGGAGTTTGCACTCCACATGTATCATAAATCTGTCTCATCTACGGTAGCTGGCATCCTTCTAGGATCTTATGTTTATTCTGCTGTAGTGACCAGTGTTAAGTACTTGCACCTCTGGTTTATTCTCTCTGAATACTTCATTCATTGTTGGTAAAAAATGATGTATTTATTGGGGCTACATGATACTGTTTCAAATTGGAGGGCTGAGGTACATGTAGTGACTATCGAAGAGAATTAATGAGAAAACAGAAAAATGATTGCAACAAACTTTCAAGAAAAGTATTGATAAATATTCAGAGTAAAAAAAAAATCCTTGCATTTTTTACATTCTTCAGAATTAGGTAAAAACACTGCATTTCCTTTTGCAAATCAGAATGAAAATCACATCCGTATATCATTATATGTGGCAAATCTGTCACCAGGATCTGTCACCCATCACCTTCCCTCTCTTGCTAGCAAACACATACCCCTTTACTGAGGAAATAAGCTCTAATGACAAGGAATGACAACTCGGGGGCGGAGGGAAAGATGACAACAAAAAGCCCAACACCTCTTGGGCTGAACTGGCGCAGCTATACCTTCAGTCATAGCTCTGGCAGCCTTTCACTGTCCTTCCCAGTGTATACTGGGGCAAATTCACCTGCCTGCTGGGGGCTTTTGTCACTGCTTTTCAAGAACAAAACAGAAGAAAAAGAGCCAGTCAGAGTCTGTTCAGCCTGATCAACCTTTGGAGATGTACACTTTAAGTTATAACTACTTATCTGCTTTATAATGAGGTGGTTCCTTAGATAGCTTCTAGTCTTGGAAGCTATAGATTTAATTTTAATTTCAGCCTGCTGCCTCATTGGAAAGACGGGTAAGAGAACTGATCTTTCACTCTTCCACTCATGAAATTGAAAAATAAGCCTTTCCATTGTTAAAACTTTGACTTACAAAAGGCATTGCAAACACAAAACTGAACTTATGTTATTATTCCATTTAAGTACTAGAGTTCAGCTGGTTGACTTGGAATGGTCAGTCAGTGCGTCTGTATAAAGGGAGGATGTAAAAAGTTCAATTTCAAGTGAAACAAGATTTTCAAGATCTCTCAAACCTTGTAAGTACATGAACGAAATACTGCATCTAGGTGAGTTGTGGCTTTCCCTGGAAGTCTGCTTTAGGGATCATGGTTTCAGAATATTGGACGATGGAAAGGGGACTGTGAGCTAAGGTGAGACAAAACATGTTTGACTCTGTTTCTTTCAGCAAAGGGACTTGGATAATTTGAAACTTCTTCCATATCCCTTATGCAATATATTGTTCATAGCACTAATCTGAAAAGAACAACCAAGTAAAAGTGGATTTAATTCCACATGATTTGTATTAAGATGGATAATTTTTTTCAACTGTTGTGTTGTGCAAACTGTGCCTGTAGCCTCAGTCTTGCAGATAGTTTCACACAAGTTGTCCCATTGTGCAGTAGGCTACTCACATGCATGGTTTCTGCCTGTGGATGCTGGCATTTGCAGGATCACAGTCATATTTTGCTAAAATTATTCTTCATCTTTAAAGTAAATCACTTCTAATGAAATTACATGAGCTTGATAGCAACTCCACCACCCAGACTGGATTTGCAATCTGTTTTTTTTAATTATGGAATTTAATTATTTTTCTTCTAATATTTACTATTGAATTTAATATTTATTTTGTTTTTATCACTTCAACATCCTAAATTTCAGGGATTCACTAGAATGTGTCACATCATTATAACCCTTATTATGAATTATTCACAGTAATTACTGAGTTGATGCAAACTTCATTGTGAAATTTAAAGTACCAGAAAATCTGGTGGTGATACTGTTTTACTCTTTGGATGTTCTTAAAATAAGTCAGAGTCAACAGATTGCAAAAATATGCAATTACAAAGTTATTAAAATGCAGATTTTTGGCAGGAAGCCACTGTAGTCTCCTGTGTTCACAGCTGCCTATTTACAGCAAAACAGCCCTGAGCAGCCTGTGGTGGCTTCTTTGAGTGAGTACAGCTGATTGGGTCAGGGCAGTGGCCTCTCTGAGGACCAGGTTCAGTAACTTTTTACCTCCTGGGTCATAAGCTTCACTGGAAATTAGTTTTTTAGGCCATCATCTTTTGTTCCCTGTCACGCTGATGGTAAGTCCAGGGTGCCTCTCCTGAGACTGTGTATGTACTGTACCTACGTCTACACAGATGGTTCCTTGGATTAGAGTGTAGACTATTCAGCAGCGTAAATTTTGAATTACACTTTTGAGGTCAGTGTAACATGCATTTTCCCCAGTCGGAACTGCCTTTAATCATTGCTGCCTTCACAGTTCTGTGGGAGCAGGGCATACTGGAATATTAACAAAGTGGCAGATGCTTTGCTTTAATGAAGAAATAAGCACTGTCATTTTACCTTCATCCTATCCCCCGATAAAGTCACTGGATGCCCCAGTGGTTTTGTCTTTCTCTCTGCACAGTGACTTGGGAACAAAAATTATGACCTATTTAGTGTAAAAAAACTTTCAAATTTGATGCTCAAAGGGTTGTGTGCAGACACTCAACACCACTGCTGCCAGCCAAAAACTGCTTTGCCTATGGTTTAGCACCCAGGTAGGATCAATATGTGCTGGTTCTTCCTCAGTGTCTATTTTTGTAAGGTGCTTGCAGTACAGACTTCTGTCATTCATTTGTGCGGCTTGTCCCAAAAAACAAAGTTCTTTTCCCTCCATGAAATTATGAGACTGGCACAAGCCATGAAAAGGAGGAGTAAGGTTATGCAAAATAAGGTGTATAGCATCTAAATGGCAAGAAGCAGCAAGAGTGAGCAAGTCAGCCCTGCTGTGAAACTGGGGTGATGTTCCCAGAGTGTGCAGAGGCAGAAGTTTGCATTGTCTGTGATAAAGTATAATGAAAGCATCTCCTCTTCTAAAGCTCTGTCTTGTGACGTTGGGGGCTTGCTGGCTGTGTGAAGCAGATGTCATTAATATCAGTGAGGGCCTGTAACAGCCTCTCACAGGACAGGTGACATTTAGGGGTTCAAGACTGAAACAGAGCAGGGCCATCAGAGAATATATTAGAAATGGTTGGTATTATACAGTCCCATTATATATGGGCCTACCTGGTAATACTGTAACTTACTCCTCATAGAAATACCTTTCTTCTCTCTCAGTACAGTTCAGTCTACATTGTCCCAAAAAATTCAAAATGTGTCCACTCTTTTCATAGATTTTCCTAGCTGATAATGCAGAGCCTAAAACTTTTAAGATGTTAAGTCATCGTCTAAAAGCTGTGTGTGTCCTGGGCAACTTGTATGGGCAATAACAGAAAATCTTACGTTGATATCTTAGAAGGAGGAAGATGCAATGAAAATCCTAACAGAACCCTTTAACCTCTGCATTGTCGATGCATTCCGTGTGATACAGGAGGAGGTGTTCTGAGGTTACCATGAGCAGACAGAAGTACATCAGAAGAGCTGCATTCTGAGGCTCCCTGGAGGTGCAGACATACCGGAGGAACTGCAGAGATGCCAGGCAGTGGTGTCATTAAACCACTGAATTGTGCTTCCCTGTGCAGGGGTTGCTGAGCCATCCCAGGAGGCAGGCTGGATGCCAGCATTCCACACAGCAGCTTGGGACTGCACAGCCCCACAGGCAGTTCAGCTGAGTCGGAGTGGTGAAGCCCAATGTGCTTTTCTTCCACCCTGGTGGACCATCTCCTTGGCTGCAGAATGAAACAGTGAGAGAAGGAATCCAGCAGGGAGCCTCCAAGGATATGGGACTGTACCTGCAGGAGGAAAGGCACGACACTCTTGCTCTTGGTCATTTGGTGCCAGCATGGTGCAATCATGCCAAGGTCGTGGGCTCAGTCCCCATATGGGCCATTCAGTTAAGAGCTGGACTTGATTGATCCATCTGGGGCCCTTCCAGCTCACACTGTTCTGTGATTCTGCGATTTGCACGAAGGGGACTCAATTTCTGTTTTGTGGATGGAGAAGTGTGCCCCTAAACACAGTGGTGGGCATTTCCTATGCTGCTGGTAATCACAATTTTCACACATGGGAAGAATACTATAAAAATCAAGACCGGCAAAGGCGCTGAAGAACATGAAGCCACTTCCCAGGCACTTTCATGTATGTTTTTCCTCATCCAGTTTTAAATGTCCTGAAACAAAAGAACATTAAATGGGGGGCTCAAGGTCTGGTACCATACAGATACTCATCCAAAGAGATTGAGGAATGAGGCAGAGAAAGTCTTTTCTATATGCTGTAACTTAGAGACTGAATCTCCACAGGAGAAAAGACAAGGGGTCAGAGTGCTTTTCCAGAAGAGAGTAGACTTTGATTCCCAGAGAAAACAAAAAAAGAACTGCAAAGCATGTTGGGTATGGGATTTGAGGAGCTCTTGGGCAGGTGGGTGATGATGCTGGAACCAGCAAAATGTGTTGTGATCAGGGAGAGAAGAGGAGCAGTGCCTGCGTGGGCCTTAGAGCACAGTGCACTTGAGGAGATGCAGGGGCAGACTGATGATGCTAAACATCCTGTGCTCCTCCTGCATCAGTGTTGGTTGGTACAGAGTAAACACCAGCTTTGGCCATTACATATATTTTAGGATTAAACCAGAAAGAAAGGAGGCAAACTTGCTTAGTATTCAGCAGGCCCCTGTCTGGGTGCTCTTCCCCATTTTCTCTTGAAGTAATCTATTACCACATCTCAAGAGAAAAATGACCCCAATCTAAAGATTAATAGAGCAGTGTGTGGACATTTCCAGTGATGTGTATGAAACTCAATTTTTTTTTTTTTTTTTTTTTTTTTTTTTTTTTTTTTTTTTTTTTTGTCTCTGTATGCACTGAGGTGTCCTTTATCAGCAAATCTCTAGATCTTAAAAAGTAGGCTGATTATTGGAGAGGGCAGCAGACAATTTAGGGCACATGGTGTTTTCTTATGACAGGAGCTTTGCTGTGAAGTACAGTAATTTATGTTCATAAATTGCAGCCATCAGAACATCTTGAACACTTCATAGGATGAATTTCTAAGCATACATCTCTTGTTTTAGTAGTGGATGGCTAGAAAAGGGGTATTTGTTTGAGAGATTGGGGAAAAGATAACTCATGCCTGTACTATTTCTTAAAAAGTAGCGAGGGACTTTCATGTGTTCCTAAAATCAGCTCATTGTCACTAGGGTCAAATTAACCCAATTTTGGTTTAATGTGACAAGTTAAGAAACTTTCCTCCTCCATAACCAAGTTGCAGCAAAAAAGAAGGAGCCCTTTTAGTGTCGAGATTGAGTAGTTTTTGAACACTAGATATTTCTTAGCAAAGATGTTTTGGTTTTGGAGTTCTGTGTGCATGCCAAAATGTGAAGCTTTTTAAATAAAGAATTAAAGGCACTGGGGGGTCCATGTGTTATTGTGAGAGGTTGCAAATTTCTCTGTCTTTTTTCCATCCTGTTGTATGGTCAGAAGTTTTAAAGGGAATTCTTTGGACTTTGATTCAGTACAGCACAGGCTGGATACTGAAGTTTCTATAACAGTGTGTCATGGACTTAGTTTAAGCACATGATTTAGTTCCTCTCTGAATTGTAGCCTGCAGAAATGAACAGTGAACTAGACTGAGTAGATAAGGTCCAAATTAGGTATGAATTTACCCTAAAGATGGGTGTGCATGTGTCTTGGAGTTGCAGTTGTCCCTGAACATGGTAGTGAATGTACTCAACTGGCCTGAAGATTTGTACTATTTGAACCCCATATCCCTAAGGAATGATACAGAGACCTACCAGGTGTTTTCAAAGCAGGAAATATATTCAAAGTTTGACCTGTCATGACCCATCTTGACTTGCAGATCTTTTGAAGAGATGGCCCTGGATTACAGAGGTTTGAGTTCTAGGATTTTCAGAGGGTTAGATGCTGAAATTAGTCCCCTTAGCAATTAAGAGGTTTTGAGGGGATGTTTTGGTGTTTTAACACATTGTGATTGCATGCAGAACTTGTTAAAATACTGATAATAATGCTACATCAAACTGAGTGTGCTGTGGCATATGGTCTGATATTAGTAACTGTAGAAGATTGGGATTTAAACAAAAAAAAAACCAAACCCAAACCATTTGGTTTTGTTCTGGAAGAAAAGGTTTCTGTATTGACAGACAACTACTCTGCATGTAATTTCCTAACCTTATCTCCTATGACTTTGTTGTACTGAGCTGCTTGCATATAAGCAGCAGGAGGAAAACTACAGCATAACCTGTTTACTAATGATGGGAGTTCCCTTAGGCTGACTGCAAGCATGGCATATTCTTATGAGACGCTTGTAAAACTTTCCAAATAGCAGCAATGAGTAGTGATTTCTAGCATGCCTTCTGGAGCTCTGGAAAATGGTCTTTTTACTCATAACTAAGAAAAAGAGTCAGTTGGGATTTGTTCAGATAGGCTCTTTCCTCTTTGATATATATTGCTATCTCCAGTTTTGCCACAAGTGTCTTCAAGTTTTTATAATTTCTGCCCCTCCCCTTTTCTCTTCCCCTGATTTCAGCTTTTCATGCAAGTGGTCCAGAACCTAACAGTCTGCTGAAGATAAACTAAGATATAAACTAAGATGGGATGTCTCTTGAGCACGTACCATCTCCTAAACTTAAGAGACTCCAGATTTTGAGTTCATTTTCCTAGTGGAAGGAAGTTTGTCTGGGTGTTAACTTTTGTTTCAATACAAAAAAAAGGCTGATGGAATCCATTACAGCTTTTTCTTGTTTTCAGACCCCAACTCAAAAAGCACAAAAGCATCAGTGCACTTTTGCCTCTTACATTGGAATGTAATTGCATCATTCACTAAAAATTACAACTGACTCCACAGTGTAAGGGAGAAGGAAATGAGAAGCTGGCAGGCAGGTTCTGACTCACCTTAAATGTACACATGAGGAGCACAGTGTATCAATGGAAGTGCAGATTGGACTAGGCCCTGGGGTTTATACTCACATTACATAGCCTGTTCACAAATGTGAAGGGGGAGTGGGCTGTCAGACTCCTACACTTATTAATTATTTTGTATTTTGGGAAGATTAAGTTTTGAAGAAAAACATTCAGTAATCACTGGGGTACTGTTTATATATACCATCATAAACTTGTGTCAACTTAACTGACTTTGGTAATGATTATTATTATAAAGCCCAGCAACTCTTATCTCCCCCACTGTACACGTGCAGTGGTAATGAGGACTTTTCCTTTTTTTCCTTCTCCCTTCTGCTTCTTCACACAATGCCCAACTTAACTCAATTTTCCTCTCCTCTTCTCCCCTAGCTGTCAATCATTGTCACATTACTTTGCATCATATGCATCAAGAAGAACAGCTTTTTCCATCTGGTAAGCCAATTCTAAAGCTGCCTTCCCAGAGGCTACACAGATTGTGCAAGCTGGAGGAGCTCAGGAAAGAGTAAACTGGACAATAACAAAGGCTCCCAGAGCTGCCTCTGCCTGCCAATCTCACATGCAAGCATTCGCAGGGTGCTCTATATAGGCCATGCCTCCAGGGCCAGAATCGTGTGTGAGCTCTGCCAGCAGACCTCCTGTCCACACCATTAATCACAGCAGGGAGGGGGAAATGGCTTGTTATGCTGCATCAGTGATATTGTCCACTCTGTGTTCTACAAATTACGGTGTTGCAGTCGGCATCCCCTGACTTCTGAAGTCCATGTTTCAAGAGAGGGAGCAAAACTTCTTAACAGGAGTGTTTACCTGTGAGCAACAGAGGTTAGGCAGCAAGCTGCACTCAGTGAGTTTAGACAGCTACAGCAAGGCAAGCTTTCCAAGGCATGTTTTTTCTACTGATAAATCTTTGCTAGTTTTCCTTCCCTCTCCCAAAATGACAGATTTGAGGGACTTTTCTGTTCTGAAGCATTGTTTTCAAACCTCTCAGTCCATTTCCAGTATAGTTTTTGTGTGAGAGTTGTGTAAGGCATCCTTCATGGCTGACTGACTTCAGGTACAATTGACTAAGAACTTCCTGCAGTATTCTGGCCTCCTTAAAGGTCCTGAGCTTTGCTGGAGAATGCTATGGCTATTTATGGGTACCCTTTCAGAGCAGCAGAGATTTATATCCCTGGCTGCTGATGATATTAGAAGTTGTATAACTACATTTTTGCTCACAGTTTTTAAACATGACACTTTATTGGTGTCTTTTATGCTTAAGTACCTGTAAATGAGCCCTTCAAAATCTGTGTCATCCAGGTTCCACTCTTGCATATGACAGGACAAACTCTTGCCGTGTCCTGACCTCAGTGCTGCAAGGCTCATCAATATCAGTTCTGTACAGAACTTGCAGGGTTCTCCAGTTCTTCCTGGAAACGTTGGTGTTTAACTTGGTGTTTTCTAAATCCACCCTCCAGTAAGCTCTAGGCTGTTACCACACTTTCTTCCTGGCTGATTTTGGGCATCATTGCAAAGTGCTTCCCTTGGTCTCATGAAGGCTGCCTTGTGGTGGGCATGCACATGATATTATTGTGATGGTCTTGAAGCAAGCCTGCCTGTTTCTAGAAGAGCAGTGCTGCCTATTCTGTAACAGACACGCCTTTTGATAGGTGGCCATGCCTTAAATTACAAAGTAGATGTATCTGTTCAGAGATCACCAAGCTTCATGTTGGGTTCAAAGCTTGCACGAGACATCTCTATGTTCTGAGGGTTAGCTCAGGGTTACACCAACTTCTTCCTTGACACTGGATGTCTTGTAGTGGTAGGTAACAACATCCTTCTAAAATTATAACATTAAGAAGAATATGTGCCTATGTTCACATCTTCCAAGAGGTGGAATAGGGCTCACTTGCTTTGAGACTTCTGCATTTGGTTAATTACAAAGTGTCTACTCTGATTGAAATATCTGAGGACACGTCACTAAGTCCTTAGGTACTTCTATTTACTTTGTAATCCCATAGACATCAGAGATGGGGTGATTTTTGAGTGTTGTAGGATGTTTAGAATAGTGCAGTGAAGAAGTGCGCTTTTTTAAATCCTTTTCAATACTTTTAAGGAAGATATCAGTCTAGGAGGAATTTAAGCTGCTAGCATTGTTTCAAGAATTAACAGAAAATTTTAATAGTAATTTAAATTTTGCTTTTCCTCTGAGATAATTTTGCTTTCAGTAAAATTTTCCATATCTGCAAAATAAAAAAGAGTACTTCACATCTAGTGATTTTAAACAATCAGTGAAATAGTTTATGTCAATGAAATTCTGCTAGGTATCATATTTTTTGTGAAGTGACTGCAAAACAGAAAAAAAAAAAAAAGAGTGGAAAATATTGAGTACAACAAATGGCCAGGATGGGAAAAAAAAAGTCAAATAAGATACAATCATATTTCATAGAATCATAGAACAGTTTGATCTGGAAGAGACCTTAAGTTCATCTAGTTTCAACCCCACTGCTATGGGCGGGGACACCTCCCTCTAGACCAGGTTGCTCAAAGCCCCACCAAACCTGGCCTTGGACATTTCCAGGGATAGGGCATCCACAGCTTCTCTGGACAACCTGTTCCAGTGTCTCACCACTTGGATTTTGAGTTCAAAATATAATTCAGAAAGGTAGCTTTCTTTGCTGTTGATAGGAATATTTCTCCTACAGTACCCCTCAGACACTGATAATTAGTGAGGAATTACAAAGGTTTGAAGATGACAGTAATTTCAGGTAAGGTAAGGAACATTCCAGGCTAAAGGCAGATTTACTTAATGGAAGCTCCTTGTAGCTTAAAAAATAGGCTGTATGAGGACGTATTTTCTTTCTTGGCTATTGCAGCCATCATGTTCTTTTAACACCAAGTGCTGTTGGCAGCAGACAAGCTGTAGTGTAGTTGGTGTAGTCTTTTATTTTACATGTGACTGTTGGATTTGTAGTTCCTTTTCCTTCCCCCTTCTTGCAGTGTGTTAGGGTAGTTTATTGGTAGGTTAAAAGCCAATGTCAAGTCCTCTGTACAGTAAAACTGAGAGCCTGCTGACATGCATCACTGTGCCATGGCATGACTGTTGCAATCCATCTCGACCAGTGTGTTTGAAAGTTGAGCTACATATAATCAATTGCACTCCTAACACTTTAATGGCTTTGACTGCACCATGTAGCACTACATTAATTCAGTGGTGCATTCGGCCTCTGCGTTTTAGGTCCGAGGGCTTACACCACCTGGCCTGGGCCGTGCCTGACATGGCGCTGTGTGATTAATGCAGAAGCCTTTCCTTCCTCTCTGCCCGGGCAGAAAGCTCACTACAGCCCTGCTGAGGCACTGCTCCCTAGAGAAGAAGCCAAAGAAAAGATCCCCCACATCACTGAATCCTTGCAGGGGGCCTGGAAGTGCATGGCATGTTTTATGAGTGTCAGGGATGAGTAGCTGAGCCAGTTTGCAGAGGGGAGAGGAGCGTGGGGGGCAGGGCTAAAAAGGCTTTTTGGGTCAGGAGGAGGAAGCACACCAATAAGAAGAGCACTGTTCATATCGGAAATCATTACTGGAAATCAATCAGATTTTTTTGAGAGTGCACAGCCAGCTAACAGATTCTCAGTAGTGAGTTTTCCACTTGAATGAAGTTTTTGACAGTCAATGAGACTTAGGACTTGCCTCTAATGACAAATCTCTTTTTTCATTTTGGGGACAAACATTATATAGGAGCTGTTTGTATTCAGCAGCATCGATAACAAATCCTAACCTTGCATCCCCAAAAAACAACTGTAAAAGCAAAGAGCCAGGAACATTAAATGAGCCATATGCAATGACTTACTGATTCATATACATGGCAGATACCACTCCTGTGGCCTTCCTGAAGCAAAGGGCTCTAATGCTGTGTGAAGTGGAAGAAGTGGGTAACACTAGCTAAAATAGGCTGTGCTGTGTCATAAGTTATATTTTTGTTGGATTTTTTTTTCCAAAAAGCTGGCTTTAAAGCTTAGAAAGAAGGAAGATTGAAAGATGCAATGGGCAGCACCGTTTCAAAAGCAGTCCTTTATTTTTTGGAGGACATGGAGAGACATCTAATCCAACTGGGTGCCTCCGAACTATAAACAGTGTAGCTTGCAGTCTCCTGTTGAATCTCATGTTCTGTCTCAAGGGTTGCAACACATAAACTGTGCTGGACTCCGGTGACAAAGTTTGGAGGAGCTGCAGTTCCATCAATGTCAACAAATGCTGTAAGTTTAAGGTGCAAGTTTGAAGATAAATGGAATAGAATTAATAAGCAGCAGTAATGGCTTTCTAATTGAAATCATATAGACATTAGAGGTACATAGGGTGTTAGTAATCATATTAATTATTTGTTAACAGAAAGACAAGGTAATAAAATTAAAAATCAAAAAGCTTAGTTGTTCACATGCAGATCTAGGGGGACATTTTGCAACAGAAATAATTGCTTTTGCTTCATCCTCAGGGGGATGCTATCTGTGTCTAATTATTATTTCTCAAGAAAGCAGAGCAAAATAAAATTCTAAGTAATGCACAGCAATAGTAGGGGTGAAAATAACCACATTTTAGAAACCTCTTACAGCATCCCACCCCAACACTGTGAAAGGAAGCAGTGCTGCTAGGAAGGGTAAAGATAAATGGAATTACTTTTCTATCAGAAGTATAATAGTCTTTATTAGTTAGTTATTTGTACCTAGAATAGATCAGCTGTCAGGGAGAGCAAGTAGATGAACATGTACCTTGTGAGCTGTCAGGAGCACATCAGTGTGGGTTTTTAAAATAATAATTACCCCCTTCCAGAGAAATGTTTTAGACAAAAGCACAGCTGCTTTATTAATGATGCCTTTTGTGCATAAGGATGAATATTCCAGTTTGTTCTCTTCATTTTTTGTGTAAATGTAATACCATATTTACATAAAACTCTGTTAGGAAATGGTGCCGTTCGCTGTTAAAGCTTGCATAATAAAATTGTTTGTCAGGGATTTAATTTGATTGAAGTTTGTTATTTGTGCTGGCAGCTCAGAGGGGCTGCAGCTTGCTTTCAAGCCTGGAGATGCCCTTGCCCTCTGCAAATCATAATGTAAACAGCTGTCCTGGGATTTGGTGTGGCAGGGCACTTACCTTTTTTGCACCCTGACCATTGCTCAGAGGTGAAGGCAGCTGTTTGCTTCCTTGTGGGCAGAGAAGCTCTTGGAGCACCAGATCCACCATTCTGGCACAGTCTAATTGTCTGCCTGGTCTGGCAGCTTGATTGAGGTCTTGGAGCAAGTAACTCATGGTGATCAGGAGAGTGTGGGGCTCCTGGGGGCCACACAGGAGTCTGAATGGAGCAGCTGTAAACTAGGTCAGTTCTTGAGGGGTCTGGACTTAGCAGGGGAAGGGTTTAAATATGCAATATGTTGAACCCTTCTGTGGTGGGTTGACCCTGGCTGGATGACAGGTGCTCACTTATGCCTCTCTATTACTCCCATCCAGAACTGGACAGGGGAGAGAAAATACAGTGAAAGGTTCATGAGTTGAGATAAGGTCCAGGAGATAACAGGCCCTGATTACTGTCATGGGCAAAACAGACTAAACTTGGGGATGTTAATTTAGTCTATTACTAAAAAAATCAGAGCAGGATATTGAGAAGTAAAACAAAATTTAAAAACACTGTTCCCCCTACTCCTCCCTCCTTCTCAGGCTCTACCTCATCCCCACCAGCGGCACAGGGAGACAGGGAATGGTGGTTATGGTCAGTTCAGCACAAGTTGTTTCTGCCACTGCACAGGTAGAGGAGTCCTTCCCCTGCTCCAGCTGGGGTCCTTCCCACAGGAGACAATACTCTACAAACTTCTCCAACAAGAGTCCATCCCACAGGCTACAGTTCTTCACAAACTGCCCTAGCGTGGGTTCCTGTCCACACGGTGCAATCCTTCAAGGACACACTGCTCCAGTGTGGCTCCCCCTCAGGGTCACAAGTCCTATCAGGAAACCTGCTCCAGCATGGGCTCCACTCTCCATGGGTCCACAGATCCCTGCCAGGAGCCTGTTCCACCATGGGCTTCCCCCAGGCTTACAGCCTCTTTTGGTCATCTATCTGCTCTGGCATGGGCTCCTCCATGGGCTGCAGGTGGATCCCTGCATCCCCATGGACCTCCATGGGCTGCAGGGGCACAGCTGCTTCACCATGGTCTGCACCACAGCCTGGAGGTGAATCCCAGCTCCAGTGCCTGGAGCACCTCCTCCTCCTCCTTCTCCACTGACCTTGGTGTCTGCAGAGTTTTTCCTCACACATATTCTCATTCCTCTCTGATTGCAATCATATCTGTGCAATATTTTTTTTTTACCTTTCTTAAATCTGCTATCACAGGGATGTTACCATCATTTCTGGTTGGCTCAGCCTTGGCCAGGGGTGGATCCATCCTGCAGCTGGCTGGCATTGGCTGTGCTGGATGTGGAGGAAGCTTCCAGCAGCTTCTCACAGAGAAGTCACCCCTGTAGCCCTCCCTGCTACCAAAACCTGGCCATGCAAACCCAATATACCCTCCCAGCGTTCAGAAGATCTACTTTGATCTTTGCTATTGTAACTTTGCACATTGGAGTTAAGGACTGAGCCTTTACAGAGTTTTGTCAAATCATATTTAATTTAATTTTGGCACTGAAGCCCAGTGAAAGAGCAATGTGTGCAGCAGAACAGGACTCTGGATATGGTGCTGAGCTAGTGCTGGCAGCAGCAATAAGAAGACAGCCTGGTTAAACTTGGTTTTCAGGGCTGGCTAGGAACTGGCTTTAGATCAACTCCCTTAGGAAAATCATATCCCCATCACAGAAAGCAGAGAAGTGCTAAATTCTTGGGAGACTTGTTGTTGGGGACTCTTCCTACACAGTGGTAGGTGATATAAGTAGTTGGTCGAGACTGTTGTGAAATATTTATGGCATTGGGGCTGTTCTCCTCCATGGAGCAGGTGAATAAGATCCCCATTTCACCCAAGCTGTGTAGGGTATTTACTGAGCAAATATCCATATACCAATATTTCACCTACAGGCCCAGTTTGATTGATACAGAAATAATCATTGTGTTTGCACATTTTTGCAAACAATGGGAACAATGATATCCATACAGAAGCTGAAAAACTTGTATTATGAATGTGTTTTAAAATCCTCTTTTACTGCTTCTTCTTGCGAATATATTAATCTGAATGTGACAGGATTTATCAGGAGTCAAAAGAATAGAAGAGAAAAATAATTAATCTCGTGCTGTGGTTAACTAATATCATACTTTAAAACCTGTTGAAGGATATATAGGGGTTTGTGAGAGGGGCTTTTTTAATTTTTATGTGAAGTGCTGGAAAATTACTGTGGCTAGAGGTGAATTGTTGATCTTGATCAGTCCTGGATCTGGTTGTGTTGAAAAGCTTTCTGGTGCTAAGTTGTTTGAAGCCTGAGTGCATGGATGCAGTCACCTAGCCCTGAGGTTTGGGTGAGGAAAAGATTCCCTCCCCTTCCTCTTCCTATCTCTCTTCCCTGTCTCCAGCAGCCTAATCATGAGGACTATAGGGGGAGTTTCACTCCTTTCTGCAGCACTGTCTGTGGTCAATTGCTAGGTTCATTTGGATACCTGTCTAGCAAATTCAGTAGATTTCACCTCTAGATGCATCATATCAACTTGACAGTGTAGCAGCTTCCAAAATAGCAAGTATTTTTAGGTTCTTTGCTGTCATGTCAAACCAGAGCTTCAGACCTAAATGCTGTGACAGAACACCATTGTTTTTAGCTAATCTCAGGTTTCAGTATGGCACCAGATTGCCATCCTCAGCTTTGTGTGACTAAGTAATGCCTCTAAAGCATGACAGCATAATAGGATGATATGTGCTATGAGGTGTCTTCTGGACGAGTTAGCAGTAAGACAATTCATTAGCTGATGTATCTCAGTATTACTCTTGCCCTTTTTCTCATGAGAATAGTGTTCTTTATCTCACAACATGAAGTAGAGACAGACCAAAATAGCAACAAGTTATTTTGTCTAGCTTATATGCAAAATCTTTACAACAGTGACTGTCAAACTGAAGCTACATTTTATTTCTGCAGCTGTTTTTTCAGTGCTCTAACACTATTATTAATAGTACCTGTCACCTGTACAGCACCTCAGAGTTGTAAGTAGTTTGAGAAACACACAAACTTAGTGGAAAGCATCAAAAATTAAGTGAACGCCCCACTTCTTACTGGCTAAACTTAGTTCTTAAAAATACTTTGTAAGCCTGGCTCTGCCTTTAGCTTAGTGAAAAAGTCTCCCAGACAGCTGTTTCCCTGAATTACTTTGTATTTATGTTTCTGCTAGATCACTCCCATTACAACTTTATCACATCTAGACCAGAAAGGTACTACTGAAAACAGTATGTAGAGTTTCCTTGACTGACTTTCCAGGCCACTTTAATTAAGACGCTGAAGTGATTTTGAACAAACACGGAAGCACATCTTGTTGGTAGTGCTAAAATGCTGCTGTAGAAACGCCTCACAGTTAATGATTCTTGTTGATCTTGCTGAAGCAGTAGTAGCAGCAGAGACCTTAGTATAGAAAGTAGTCTTTCTTAATATCATTTTTATCAGCTTATCATTTTAAATTGCCACCAAGCAGGTGATGTGACAGGAAGACTTTGAGCTATTCTTACAGAATCACCATGATTACAAAGCTGGAAAAAATATGTGGAAAAAAATGTGTGCTAAAAATAAATTTGAAAACTTCTGACATTCATTTGCATTTCTGAAGGCTCTCTCAACATCGGTGGTTTCTATCCAGGGTAGAACACACAGTTCTGTTAATATTTTTTTTTCTCTTTTTAATGAAATTGTGAAGCTTTGACAGCCTTTAAGCTTTGTTGTCACCTCCTAAATCCCCCCTGGTGTGAGGCCAGGCAGCCTGTGTTGCAGAGCCCTGGCCAAGAGTCATTGCCAGCACCTGAACTGGTGGAAAAGCCACCTGGCCCTGCCTGCTGGGCCTCCTTCCTCCCATATCCTCTCAGTGCTTTCATAAGTCTGCTTGTATGAATGCACTGAGGTTATAAATCCATTGTTCTGTGCCACAGAACCAGGTACCCAAAGTTACAATAGTTATAAAAACTGCCCAGTGCAATTTCTGCTTATTCAAAACTCCCCTTGGCCCTGAGGGAATGTGTGCAGTACCAGGCAAGTCAGCCCCTCCCAGCAGACTCAGCAAGCCTTTATGGTACTTCTGTGGCATCAGTATTGAAAATAGTTCATGTTTTATTGTAAATTACTGTTATTTGCAACTTCCAGTTTTGCAGTTCCCACTGCACAGAGATCAAGCACCCAATTTTTCCTTTTTATCCATCAGTGTAAATCAAGATGAACTCCAGTGAAGTCAGTCTAACCACAAGTGTAAACCAAGGAGGAATGAAAGGAAAATCAGTCTACAAGCTACTTGGGTTTTTTATTTTTAAATAGAAAAATTAATGCTGCTGTTCTGCAGACACAGGGTGACCTGCTAAGTGCTAGCTCATGCATTACTAATGTATCTCCATTTAAATGCAGATTTTTGCTCCTAACACAGAACTTCAGGGAAATCCTCTCCAGATAAACTGTAATAGGATACCAAATGGTGATTCAATATTTCACTTTAGCTTGTGTTTCAGCTTATTGATCTTAATTTTCTATCATTTTGATGCAGCATTTGCCATGGGGGAAGAGGATTACATCCACTATAATATGGCTTTTAATTAATAATTAATTATTTAATATTCCACACATCCATGCCGGCAGTGGCAATCTGCTTGTATTCCTTTCCTGATTTCTATTTTCAGTGGTGAAACCAGCAAGGTGTGACTTAACATATTTCAGGAAGTAATTGAGATACATTTGAGAAAAGGAAGCATAGTATAAGTATCACAGTGTCTGTGTGGGACATGCTTAACATGATGGTGTTTTGTCCTCAGTCATCTGTGGTAAATGTACTGAGACCCTGACAGGATTTGTTTTTGCCATATATGTGCCAAGTTTAGGATGAAGTTTTTCTCTGTATATGCCCCCCTAAATCACTGCTTAAGTGCAGCTTACAAGATGTACATGAAACCTTAATTATTTTTTTAGATAGGTAGATCAGCTCTCTTCTCTGGACTGCACTTTAAGTGTCCTAAATAGTATAATGGAACATAGAAATGATGTTTGTAAGTCTACTAGATCATGAATACAGTCATTAAGAGCAATTACCTGATGTTGAGAGTGTTTTTGCAGCACCTAACATGATGACATCCAATCTAGTTATAACTAGGCCACACTATTTCTCAGTTTCCAGGCTGAAAGCTGGCAGCAAAAGGATTGCAAGGAAGGTTTAGGTCTCACTTTCAGTACCATCTACCCAAAAATAACTCCCTACTGTGGTAGAAATATTAGTATGATGATATTTTAAAATAAATTTTCAGCTTTGGTTTTTTTGGTTATTTATATGACCTAATTACCTATAGGGTGCATTTTGTTAACATTTCCAAATATTGTTCTTGCAACCATAAGATTCATGAATTTTCATAATTTTACCTCCGAGATTAACATTTTCCACATGGCATCCTAGGATTTGTATTTTTATTTTTTTAATTACCAGAATAAGAGAAATAAAAGAGTGGAAATTAGCAGTCTCAGGGTTACTGAGACCTCTTCTGTGATATAATTTGGTCAGCAAAACAGATGTCTAAGAAATGATCTTTGTGATTATGCTCCTTTGGGAAGCTCACCTACATACTCTCAGTTTTCTTCTTATTAAATTTTGTCCAACATTCTCAAACCCTGGCAGATTGAAACACCATCTAAACAAAACAAAAACTGCTAGAAAAACATTCCTCCACTACCTCATCAAAATCAGTCCTCTCCCTGCCCACATTTAGGTCTGAATTATGGTATGCTGCAATCCATCAGACATAAATTTGTTACTGAGAAGAACATGGAGCACACCATAAAAAACTGTCTCATGATAAATTTTGTTGGGTGGGGACTTTTGGGGGAAGA
>VZRO01006412.1:76287-98125 GCA_013397915.1 Daphoenositta chrysoptera
GGGTTGGTGTAATGTGGTGGGGGTTTTTTTGTCCCCCCCAAAAATGCAGGAACAGCATTTGCTTTTAGTTGAAGTCCTTGCTGACTTGATAGATGGAGAGTAATGAGAAAATAGTACAGCTACAATGGAGGAGCTGAGTAGAGTATATTTCTCATCAACAGTCCATTTTCAGTAAACAGTTTGATCAGAACCAAAGCACTAAACAAAACTTCTAATGCTGGGGGGTATTTCAATGAATCACTTATGGGTTTATCCAAATCAACTCTTTAAAGTTCTCACAAAAATCAAGAGACTACTATTCAATGAGAAAACTTTTAATGATCAAAAATAAGATTTCTTTTAATTAGAAAATTATAAAATTTCCAGGGTTCTTGAGATTTAGATGTTTTTTTTAAATCACAATGTGAAGTCCTTTATTAAAATTGGATTTGGTACCCAATTATAGCAAAACTACAAATACTAAATACTAGAAAATAAAAAGGTGGTTTTCTTTGGAATGTGTTTCTTGAAAAGTTATCTCAATAGTGAAAATGGGTGTTGTAATCGGTTTTTTTTTTTTCACGAAGACATAAGTTCTTGCTAGGGCTTAACAAATAAGACTGAAATTCATTTCAAAGGAAGGGATTGGATCAGGTATGAACTGATAAATCTTCCCACTTCTTTGACCTTGTAAGCTTCCATCAGAATGCAGGACACAGCAGGAAGTTTGCCTAGCAGCAGTAGGTATGCACATCCTCTTATTTCCTTAACTGGCTCAAACCTAGTTTTTCACATTAATTACTGTTCATTTATTGAATGGAAAGCATGCATTTTTAATTATGATAGTTGAAATGTTGGCTGGTTGTGAAACCAAGTGCTTGGAATTGGTCCATTTGAGCCATGTGAATCAGCACTACTGTTTTACAGTTTTTGCATTTTTTTCATTTCAGCATTTCAAACTGTGATCCTTGCGCAGCAGAAAACCTGATAGAGAAAGATTAAAGGCTCCATCTAGTGGGCAAGAATTTTCTATTGAAAGGGGGAAAAAAGGCTCTGGCTTTCACTTGATTTTATGCACTATGAAATATGGCTTAAGATTTTGTTTCATTAAGCTGCCATGTTGTTGTTAATTCTTGCTTTCTTCAGAGCCATTATTTTATATGCAAAGCTGTGAAACATTAAGTATCATTCTAAGTCTGGAGCAAGAAGCAATAAATGATACTAAATGAGTGGGTTTATACAGCAGTTCAAAACCAAAGTTCTTCCCCCCCAGCCCCTTCAAGTTTCAATATATAGTAACCAAAAGAAGGTAATTTGTGCGTCAACAAATGTTTTAAAGTATTTAAGATTATTTCCTACTTAAAATTGACGAGAAATATTCATAACTTGGCCACAGCACTTAACACAGTATTTTGGGAGTATTTTTATAACCCATGTGTTACCTCAGCATTAAATGACTTGTTTACCTGCAAACAGTGAAATCTGTGTTTTCTGGTAAGACATAGCTCCTGTGGCCTCTGCTGTGTCTTCCAAAGGCAAACACCAAAACTCATTCTTCCTGGCATTTGTCTAGGAGCCTCCTGCCTGGTACTGCTGCGTGTCCAAAAGCATCCTGACAGAATCTAGCACCTTTATTTTAAGTACACATTTGATCCGGTACAGTAGTACTTTTTTTTTTTCCCCCTTTTCTCCTTGCTGAATTTCTGCACTGCATTGCAGTTATGCTCCCAGCTCCTGAACTTCACAGGGCAGGACTCTTCCATTTGCAGTAGTGAAATGTGGGTGTTACTCTCTTATTCCAACAAATCCAGCTAGCAGCTGAAATCTCTCTTCAGTTCACTTCAAGCTAGTAACAAGCACAGGAGCGGGAATAAGTAGCAGCAAGCACAGATTTGGCAGAAGAGCCACTGAGCTACATGTCCTGACTTTTGTTTGACTGTCCTTCCTTTTAAAGCCATGGAGCCTGGCAAGATCAGTCCCTCCTGTGCAGATTCCAGCAAGGGGCAGACAGGGTAACATGCATTATAGTAATGCACTACACCCCAGTTTACTACAGCCAGCATTCATATCCAACACTAGAAAATGTGTCGCCTGTGCAAATCACAAAGTAGAGCTTACCAAGTTGTTTTGCACTCCGTTTGATCACAGTGAGATTTCCCTTTGCAGTGGGTCACTTAATAGCAAATCCAGAGGATTTTTACTTTGGTATTTATGCACGATTTGCCAGTTCTGATAGGTCACACAGACTTGCTGATCTTCCTGAACAGTTCTCCCCAGCTGCAGCTCTCCTTGTATCCTCCATAGAAATGTTTTTCTGAGGTGCCAGTGAGTAAGAGCTGTCATTTGGCTGGTTTTACAGGCTAAAGCAAAGGACAGTATTAGAGTTCTTACTCTGAACCTTTCTGTGAGCAAGGACTAACACAGAACTGAGTAGTTTTAGAGTGCCTTTGAGGAAGTTGGTATGTTTGCAACATGCAAACGATGCTATCTCAAAAAGGGAAGAAATGAAAGGTGAAACTGCATATTTTGGTATTTGTTAGAGTAATGCCACTTGGTTTCTAATGTACATGAACACCTACCTCACTAGGCATGCAAAAGAAAAATGCAAGTACCTTAATTCAAAGTTGTTAAATAATATCACTTTTAACTGCTGGCCTTTGCTCTAGCACTGTTCACATTTTAGAAGATTAAAGGCTTGTTGCTGAGCTAAAGCAAATCCCAAGTTTGGAACTACAGTAAGATACTCTTGTTTTACTTTAAATACCTTTTCTAGCACTAGTACTTGAACTGATCCTAATGAAATACAAATTTCCAGATGTGAAACTCTGAGGACTATCTGAGAAACTGCTTTTGTAATAATCTGCTGTAAACTCAAAATCTTAATTTGGGGATTAATTTATTGCCTCTACAGGTCATTGAAAAATCTCATAAAAGCCCTCTAACTAGATTATGTTTATCTGGGTTAGATTCATTCAGCTACTTTTTTGTTCTTTGTGGGAGCAGTGGTCTTTTGAAACAAATGCACTCACATGACAGAGAACCACTCAATCTCTTCCTTATTTTTCACAGCTAACCAGGTGCTGAAGTTTGGAACACTCGTCAGTACTTCCAACACCTATGACAACTCCGGGATTGTGACCATCGAGACAGACAAACCTTTGCTGTGGACAATGGCTATCAAGAGATAAGATCAGCTACAGCTGCCTTTTCTGATCTGACACGACTCAAATTACAAAATTTCACTGAATTAAGACAGTAAAGCTGTTGCAAGATATAAGCAGGCACTGATTTTCTGTATTGAATGGAAAACAAGTCTGAAATAAAAGTCACTTGAGATTGAATCAAAATTACTTGCAGTAATAGAGTACTTCATTCTGGTAAATCACACTACTTAATCAGAAGATGCATGAGCAGCCACTCAGTACAACCACAAACAGAAATGAATGTAAAGAAACTGCTCCTGCTCATCCAGTTAGTTCAGGCTACTTTTACAAAGTATTTTATTCCAATACTGAACTATTTTTTTCCCCTCTTGCCAAAAGGAAATACAGTACCCAGCTGCACACAGTATAACTGTGTTACAAGATGATAGCACTGAGATTAACTGATCTCATTTTTCTGTCCTGGTTTGTAACATATGTAGGTGCTGGTGAAGATTTCTCAAGAATAGTAATTGAACTTTTCTACTTAGGAAGAAAGTTAGTGTACTGAAGAAGCTTCAGTTTTGCTGTAATATCAGTATCAGATTTCCCAGTATTAAATGCTTTTAAAGTCTGTAATAGAAGTACCATTGTACCTTCTGCAAATACCAAATGCTTACAGTAAGATTTTTGGAGTGAATTTAATGTCTTAATCTCAATCTGAGGAGGAAGAACATTGCACCTACCAGAATTTTTGCAGGTTTAGTTCTTAAAATCAAAATATGTGATCATTTAAATAACGCATATTTAAATAAATATGCAAAATTTATATAAAATAATGGAAACTTCCAGGTCAACATGCAGAGGTCTTTATAATTCTATGTACAGAACAGGATCCAAAATGGGTATATATCCTATCCAACAGTATGAGCAAGTTGTGGATTTACTGAAGGACTGCTTAGAGTCTCCAAAGTATCCTCAAATGGTACATCTCAGTAATCAATTATGTTTGGGTTTTTTAATTATGCCATCAGATAAGGACTGGCAATGCAACTTCTTTATTTGATAGAGTTTTTTTCCTGTCAGGTACATACCATAACCTAGCAGGACTTCCAAATGCAGAAGGGAATTAGTGATAATTATGGTGATTCCAGAAATTAGTGACAAGAATTCCCATACACTTTTACATCACCACTTGAAAGGATACGGAAATGCTGTTTTCTTGCTATCTGCTTTTGCTGGAACAGTGCTGTTCCAACGCTTAATTTACTGCTTTGTAAACACTCCTGAACAGAGGTCATACAGCTGTGCCCCCGGAAGCTTTCAGTATTTGACTGGACAAAACCTTAAGCAAACTCCTTAGCATGCAACACTGACCCAGCTCTGAGCAGGACATTGGACTAGAGACATTCCAAGCTTCCTTCCCACCTGAATGATCCTACTGTGGTTAAGAGAAGTAACAAAACAAGTAAAACACACAACTACTATTACCAAAAAAAAAAAAAAAAAAAAAAAAATACAAGCCTGTAGACAGGTATGATCACACACACTTTAGAAGAGAAATAAGATGACAAGACTCTTTGAAAACCCAAACTGAGCTTGTTTAATATCAAACAAATTAAAGCTGTGAAATCACTGCTGCAGGTGTCATAATTGTCTTCTTCTTCATGATGAATATTCAGCCACCTCTGTTGAGAGAACAAAGTAATCAGTTTCAACTAATGAAGTGTGACCAAGTGATTCCACCTGAAGTCTAACTTATCCTCCCACCACTGCCTCGTTAGGACAACTATTACAGCTTATCTCCCATTTCCAAACACTCCTTGCCTCGATGACCGCTCTTATACTTACAGGTATAAGCCAGTCATACATCACAGACACAGAATGGTCTTTAACCTCTTATAGTGCTAGAGAGGGGATCACATCAGCTCTGGAGAGGAGGAGTTTTATGAGATATGAGGAGTTTTAATTGGTACTGTTAATATGGCAGTACCATGGTGCCAGCCGCCTTGAAGTTCAAGTTTTTCATGATGTAACATTGATTCCAAAAGGGATTTTACAGGATTAAAAAAAATCCTGTAAAAGCACCTACACATAAAACAAAGTTTCAAACATATCTAGCACTCGGTAAATGAAACAAGACCAACTTTGTTCTGTGCCCTGTCATCCTACAGCACACCCACTCAGTTTTCTTTACCTTACCATCCATCCATTTACTTTGGATACCCAAATTATAAACTGGAAACAGTAAGAGTATATAAGATCCAAATATGGTAAATGTTCCATGGTCAAACATACACTGAGGAACTAGAAATCAAAACATCTGACGTTCAGTTTTGAAGCATAATACTCACAAAAAACCTTAAGAACTATGGACCTAATACTTTGCAGCCTGCTGAATTAACACCCTAGTTGTTCATAAAGTCCTTTGAATCAAGTAATACTTGTTGTATTACACTAACATGTGAAATGCACAGACACTACAGCAACATGGGTCCTGTAGGGCTCACTAATGTCCTCTGTTTAAAACTGAACAGCTAAAAATTTAGTGAAATCGAAGGTCATATTCACTTACACAATTATATTGTTGATTGGGATATGGATCAATTTGACAAAGAAACCAATAAATCCCATTATCGCAAAGCCTATGGCTGTTGCCATGGCAATCTTCTGGAACTCTGCAAAAAACGACAAAAGAAATTTTGTCAGGAAGTCTCATGTATGGCATACAAGACGTGCACTGCAGTGACCAAAGGAGAGAGCTCTCTTTACAGAACCATATTAACACTGGAAACACTTGAAAACCTGCACAGACACAAGAAACAAATCCACTTTTTCAGAAGACAGAGGAGATTTTCAGAGAGAAGATGCAGATTTCCACAAAGAATGGCCAATCACAATCTTTTTTAAATAAGCAGAATCAGAAATACCCACAATGACAATTCATGGAACATTTATCCCATTATATTTCCTTTACACCCCTACAAGCCCTGCAAGTAAATCCTAATGCAGCATCAAAAATGGAAAATCTGCATTTATGTCTCTCACAGGAGGACAGCACCGTAAGTCCCCACAAAAACCAAGTACTTGGGATATTTTCAATTATTTTAGGACAGCAGCCATGAAGTTGACTAAGAAGGTGTCAACAGCCCCTCAGAAACCTGCCGGTCTGATAAGGAATGAAGTTCCTTACAGATCTCAAAAGTTGCCTGCAATCTTAAGTCACAGACCTGTTCGCACTGAGCATGTGAATAAAGCACTGTAACTATCAGTAAGGAGGACCAGCTGCATTCTGGTTATAGTTAGAGCATCTCTCCAGGGCCTCTCTAGTCCAAAACCTCCCTTTCCGTACTCCCAGCAACTAAATTGTTCCTGTCCCAATCAGTCAATGACTGGTAACTGTGGAGCACTGAATTTCAGCTACTTAACCTCTCTCCTAAGGTGAGTTTTAGTACCACTCACACCACTCTGGCTACGTACATACCAGAAAAGAACACGTTCAAGTTTATTACAGCCAGAACCATAAACTCATTGACATTTAGATAACTAAAGCGCAAGCTTAAATCTCATACTGGCAGCTGAGAAACATCCACAGCAAATGAATCAACAGAAGTGTCGTGTGGAAAGACACGTGCTAAGATACAGGATGAAGTAAGGATTGTGTTCTGGTTTGTGTGCTTTACCTTTCCTGTCAGGCTTGGTGCATCTCTTAACAAGTCGTATGGAGTCTTTCACAAACTGACGGCTGGGTTCCACAAATTGCATTACCTGATCCATGACTGCCTGCAAAGACAAAGACATTTAGCATTGATGGTTCCACATATATACTGAAAACCAGAGTTTTTTAATTGCAGAAGTAGCAGTTACCTACAAAATTTCTTAAAGGCTTAAGAACATAAAGTGTCATATTCCAACCTAAAATACTTCCACTTTGCAGGAAATGAAGACACTGTATCAGTAAATAAACATGAGGGCCTATTTCTGACTGCAAAATAAAAGAATATGGAAAATTACGCCTTTCAGCACAGAAGATGAAAACATCAGCTCCATCACAGTTTGCCTTTCAGCTTATGTTCTACGCCGTGTTTCTGAGAAGACCACCAAAGGCGTCTAAATGGATAAAAGTCACCGGTTCCAGGAGACCCCCACGCCACAAGCTGCTGGCGGGCTGGTGAGCACGGAGGGAATGCTGCGGCCGAGCCTTATTCTCACAACAGGCGTGTGCCAGCACTGCCCCGCACGCAGCACTCCCACTGGCGGGATCTGCTCCCGTTCATCCGTAGGGACCCCCTGGTACGAGGCTCCCGGTACGGTGCCGGCTCCTCCGTTCCCGCCGCCGCGGCCGAGGCGCCCTGCCCGCCGCCGTGCCCCCGGTCCCCCCGTCCGGAGCTCCCCCGCCCCGCTGCCCAGCCCCCATCCCTGATCCCCGTCTCCCGGGACACCCGGGGACACCCGCGGCCCCCTCACCGCCCTCACCGCCGGCCGAGGGACACGTCGCACTCAGCGGCGGAGAGCGTGACGCCAGCGCGCCGGGCGGGGCGCGTTTTGAGGGGAAAAGGAACATTTTGGGGGCGGGGTTTTACTTGGATTGTTTTTCCCTTCCGGTGTCCGGGGCCTGTCGCTGCTCCCGCCTCGCCGGCGGGCNGCCGGCGGGCGGGCACAGCCGTGAGGCCTGGCCCGCCCCGCGCCGCCTCTGCAGCCTGAGACAGCGCCTTTGCTTTCCGTGCCCGTGGAGCCTTGGGATCCAAGCGGCTCCTAGCGGGAAATACAGGGAAGAGGGTGCCACTGTTACCCAGGCGAACAGCGACAGGGCGAGGGGGCACGGTCTCAAGCTGCGCCAGGGGAGGTTTAGGTTGGAGGTTAGGAGGGATTTCCTCACAAAAAGGGTGATTAGATATTGGAATGGACTGCCCAGGGAGCTGGTGGAGTCACTGTCCCTGGAGGTGCTTAAGGAAAGACTGGGCGTGGCACTCAGTGCCATGGTCTAGTTGTCAAGGTGGTGTTAGGTCGTAGGTTGGACTCGATCTTAGAGGTCTTTTCCCACCTAATTGATTCTGTGAATATGCCTGTAAGAAATGCTGTTCGATGAAGAGATGGCAAAAAAAAACACCCAAAAAACCAAAATCCAACCAACCAAAAAAAAAAAAAAACCTACGTAAAACTTGTTCAAGCTGTAATTGCCCATGAGCCAGAGACCTGTTGGTTTGCAGGAATGCTGAAGCCATTGCAAATTAAGGGAGTTCATCACCTTTAAAAACACAGGAATTTTTTTGTGTAGAGAAGTGTGCAGTGCACAAAGGTGGTAAAGCTCTGTACATTTCAGCACCACGGTTGTAGTGTAGGACACTTCCTTGCGTAAGGGGGAAAGAGCCTGTCACTGCCTAAAGGGAACCCTTCCTTGTTGCTTCATCTTGTAGGAGGTAGAGGAAGAACAAAGAGAACATGGATGTATTTTTTTATCCTTACTTTGCTTTTAATGTTATTGATTTTGGTCTAGAGCTCTGTTCCTAGTTGATTCCACCTTTGAGTTTATACTGACTATGCAAAGCTTATTATTTATTCATCAGACTGTGGCCTCTGCAGCCAGTTTAGCAAATGCTTTGCTGATCGCAACTCCCTGTTGCATTTAAGTGTGCACAAAATATTTTCTGGGCTTAATTTTTTTCTGACAGCCTTCATTACAGGTAAAGTACCATCACATCACAGTAGGGAGTTGTTGGTCATTCCATGGGTTTTTTGGCAGTCACTTTCTTTGTCTCTGCCCACAGGGCAGGTCTCTCAGTACTACTGATATCCTTCAGAGACGAGCTCTCTACTTGGCTTTGGAGGGTTATTGGCTTGAAGTCCTCTACAAGTTTTCTCCAAAAGTCTGCCTTTGGATTGGATTTTGTTTTGAAAGAAAATTCACACAGCACTGTTTCTTAGATGGGGCCATAATTTTGGTGGCCAAATTCTGCTGGACCTCTTCCATTGGCACACCAGCACAAAAAGATCAGAGTGTCAGTCAGGCCTCTCACAGCAGATATGTGTGTAATTTGTCTCTTGTTTTTGAGGCCAGTCTGCAGTCTGTCAGGATGGAAGGAAGAGGAGAGGAAGATTCCTAAGGAAAGCAACAAAGGGCCTGATAGCTGTAGTGCACAGTGTGTGATGGGGCAGAGTAGGTTGCTGAACCTTTGAATGAGAATCCATATGTAGAAGCATTTTGGTGGGCTTTGTCTTATTTGGGTTTTTTCTCTTCAGTGTCACAGATAAATGCCAGAGACTTTACCAACAGAGGAAACTCACGTTTCCAGCTATGCTGCATGAGGAGACTTGCTGTGAACCATCACCGAGTGAATGTAACCAAAAGGCACTGATTGGAAAAAAAATTTAACATTAAAAAAGAAGACACTTCTATGAAACAATTCATGACAGAGATTTCTGGTTGGATTAGATTTTTATTTTGAAAAGTATTTTCTGAAATAAAGCTTTGTTCCCCCAAAAATCTTTATTTTAAGTTGTTTTTCCTGGGAGAAATGTTTTGGAGAAACATAGCACATCTTGCCTGGCTTAACAATGTGGCTTTGTAATAAATTTTTACTCTGAGTTCTCTAGGGTGGGGTAGAAGGTATCAATTGTCCTGTCTCAGCTTCCTTCACTCTGCCATGATGAGCTCTCCTCTTTGCCTGTCAGGTTGCAAGTTTGGACTTCAGCAGCTTAGGAGAGATGCAGAGTCCTGATCTGGGCACAGAAAGCATTTGTTGTTCTTCTTGCAGTATTTTCCAGCATTTATGGGTTTTTTAGTGTCCTTGAACTAATACATTGCTACTTATACTTGGTCTTCATAGCAAATATGTTACTGTTTTGTATATATTGACAAAGAGCCATCTGCACTTACAGAAGATAGGGAAAGGTTTACATCTCCTGGGCATGTGTATTTTTTTTTTCACTGAAAGCTAGACTGGTACTAGGGTATTTTGTTTCTACTTCTTTATGGTTCTTGCAAGGCTGGGGAAGAAAGTGGTGTGCTTGCACAGGTGAATTTTCACACCAGTTTTTCAAGTCTGCTTTTATGGTAACATCTAAGCAGTACATAACCATTCCCTCAACAATAAAACAGACCATTGTTATCCTATGTACTAGTGTGCTAGTGCTGAACTGCTTCTGAATATTGCATAAACTGGAGTCACATTGGGGGTTTGGAAGGTTTTCATCCTCTGTATGCTCCAAGGATGAGAGAGTTCTTTTGACTACAGTTTTACTTTGCATATTTGCACATTTTGGTTTGTAGTTTGTTTCTTGTCCTTTGGAGGACATGAAAGATAAATATCTTAAGTATTGGCACATTAGACTGTTGTATGACATCCATCCCACTGGATCTGGACACTTATGCAGGGGGAGTGATATCCCAAGTGATGTGGGAAGGATAGAGCAGTAGCTCTGTCTGAACAGGTCTCCAAGTTTCCCTGTTCCCCTGTAGGGTATAACCCCATTTTCCCGACCCTGACTCTGCTCCAGCCCCAGGCAAAGAGGAAGAGCAAAGAGGCAGGTCCTGCTCAGGCTCCCCCGAGGCCGGTGCTCCCTGGCTTCAGCAGCAGCTCAATGGCAGGGACAGCGCTCCATTCGCTGCATCCCAGAGTGGAGGGACCTGGCAGCCTGGTTTTCTTGCTTGAAGGATTACTCCCCAGGTGCTAGAAGAAAGTACTTGTAGGGGTCTTGGCAGGTTTCCATGCACAAAAAGTGATACTTTGGGATATGAAGTCTTGCTGAGCTATCTCCTTCCCATCCCACGATGGACAGCAGGAATTGAGCTGCTCCCCTGTAGGAAGAGCCAGAGGAATGAGTGGGTGGGCAAGGAGGCACAGCCAATGCGGTGCCCAGGATCTCTTAAGCCCTGCTTGTGGCAGGGCATGAGGCATTTGAACTGGAGGAGGCAAGGCAAAACATTGGCTTCTTCCCCAGGGCAATTTTTGGGCAAGATGGACTGTTTGAGCAAGAGCAGCATTTGGGTACAATCTGACTTTCCTTCATGAATTTAAGGGGCAAATGGTTATCCAGAGAGACAGCAAAAGCGAAGAGAAAGACAGAGAAAACTGGGAAGGTGGCCGCTTGTGGACTCATGGATGCAAGGAAGATGGGCTGCTGTGGCCACTGGGCATCTGATTATGCTCTGGGTCAGAAAACAGCAGAGAAAAAGACCACACAGCAGCAGAGACTTACAGCCCAACCAAGGGAATAATGTACAGAAGGAAGAGAGAGAGGAGAAAGCAAAGTGAGGGTGTGGGAAGGTTAAGGGACATCCCTGTTGAACAGTGCTGCAGGTAGCTGCCTTCTCAAATTTTCAAAGGCAGCAGCAGAGTAGCCCCATTGACTGAAGTCATGCTAGTGCTCCATTGCTTGACAGTCAGTGTTGTTGGATGACTAAATAACTATAAAGTTCAGTCTTCAGAAATTGCTAAGATACACCTTTTATTTTTTTAATTCTACATTATCATAAATGTGTTTGATTAATTTATATCTTGAAAAACCATTGGAATATCTATGTGCTTCTGACATTTAAAATTAATGTTAGCTTTTCATTCCCCTAAACAATCCGGAGACTCTGTTTGGATTTGATAAGCACATCTGCATGATTTATGATAGGAAGAAAGATTATTTCCCTCTTCAGTATCTGTACAGTTGCAGAGGAAGTACATAATGGGGAATTAATGTTAGGAAGGAAATGATAGCTCAGATTTGGGGGTCAGAAGGAAATGATGGAGTGCTTGTGGTCTGTGTCTTGGGATTTAGCCTCAATAATTACAGAAATACCACTAGATCAGACTTTAATGCTGTGGTTGTGAAAGGGAATGTCTCTAGTCTGAAGCAGTCAACAAGTCCCATCTTTTGATTTGTGCTGCTTAATATTCAATGGAGATGAAATACGGGCATGAGGGAGAAGTGCTGTTAAAGTAGATTTTTACCAGTGTTGGATTTATTGTATATAATTTTAAAGATGACCTTTCTAAAAAAGCCTGTGTTCAATTTTATTTGAAAGAGAGCACTTGGGAGATTTGTGTCTGTATAATGATATACAAAACAGGAGAGAAACAAGGGCATTATATTAAAATGGCATTGCTAAAGGATTCCTCATACTTTTTGCCCTTTTTTTTTTTTTTTTAATCTATATAGAGTTGGTTGCCTTCTTGTCTTTTGTTCCTACCTTCAGATTAAATAGGACATTTCCCTTTGGCTCAGGTTAAGCTTTTGTGATACTGTTGAGGTCTCCTGAATTTTGCCAAGTGTCTGTGCCTAAGCAGACATGTCACTGATTTGTACAGGAGCCGTGTGCTTCAGGCACGCTGGCGGCATGTGCCTTCTCAAAGGGCGCCTTGGAAACATACTTTAAATATGTAATAACTTGAGCATAAAATAATCCAGAGGAGTTGGGTATGTCAGAATTAAAAATCAGCTTTTGAATGTTTTACAGGGATGGGAGTCATTCTTGAACTTCTAAAAGCTAAAATTGCAGTTTTTTTTTTTTTTTTAATGTACCTTTTCACTACTCTTTTGAAGATATTTTTAAATGCCTCCCCTTTCCTCCTTTCTGCCCTCACAAATCTTTACTCTCTGTGTTAGAAACTGGAATGGATCTGGCACTTTTCACTATTCCAGTCTTGCTGCGGAACCTGCTGTTCAGCAAGCCAGAGAGTATCTCTGAACTGCAGACAGTTCATCTTTAAGGGTGATTTGAGAACAGCCTGACAGTGTTGGTCACTAGAGAAGCAGTTTTGCTCCATCACTGGTTGAGTGCATGATTTTCCTCACCTGCGAGTGGGAACGGGGCAAAGCTGCTTTTCACAGCATGAAGAAGCTGCAGACCTTCTTTGCTATTTTCTGAATCTGCAGCATTCCCAGTAAGAATATTTTTGTTCCTGCAGAAGGAATAGTAAAGTTCTGTCAATTATTCTGTTTCTTTATCTCATCAGTAATGCTCTGGCTCTTTATTGGTAAAAAGGATTTGGGGAATCACCGGTCCAAATGGTACAAATGTATCCAGCAGTTTTTCAACACAAAATTGCCAGTGTTTCCGAGTCCTCTCAATAACAGCTGCAACTGGAGCAGGCAATGAAATGTTTGTAAATCTAATTTCTCTTACTTCCTTTCCTAGTAAGATAAAAATCAATTACTTCCATTATTGCTAAAAAGATAGAATCCTGCAAGGTGGTGTTGGTTTAAAAAATAAATACCTGAGGATCTAGCACTTTCTGCTGCCTTTATTACCCAGGTGTCACTTCCACTTAATCATGGACTTAGTGTTGCAGAACTGTCCGAAATGTTGCAGTAATCAGATTTAGGAAGTTTCAAATGTGAGTTCTGCTAACATCATGGTAAATCTGTGTCTGTTCGCCTGAACCAGTCCAAATGCTTTGTTTAATAACGAAGTGGAAACATTTCAGTGGCAGCATCTCTGCAATTTTGGCAGCAGGTGGCAGCCCCAGGCATTTTTTAATTAGCACCTTTTTCAAATTGTTAGCTAAATTAGTCAAGTATTAAATAGTCTTCCCCAAATGATATCTGCCAATTTGAACCTTGCATCTGTCTTAATATCTGGACACCCTGCTATCCTGATAATGCTATTTACTGGATTGTGTATCTTCTACCAAATTCATGGTGCATAATCAGAATGATATCTGGGTTACCTTTATAAAATTCATTTGTAAAGCACCTGCCAGCTGTTCGGTACTGGCATTTGTAGTATTACAGTTTTCAAATCAACAGCAGTAGTCAACAGCACTTTTCCTTGTTGCCTGCAACAGAGAACTTTATCTCACATATATTTGATAAGTATAAATCATTAATTTTCATTATCCTGAGTTTATGTAGCTGGAGTAAAGATGCCTGCTCTGGGCCTGTAAGAGCTGTAATCCTGATTAGAACCTAATGCTGAGTCAAGCCGTGAAATTGATATCACAAGACATTATTGTCCTCGTCTTCGGAGTTGTTTTGGATTTAATATTTCACTCTTCTTGCATAAAAATAAACCTGTAGGAACCTAACACTGTAAAATAATAATAATAGTAATAATAACAACAACAATAACAATCGACATGTTATGTAACAGTGTTGCTGATAAACATCACCTGAGAGATTTTTCTGGGCTGAGGAGCCTGTAAGTAGTTTCTTCACACTTTTACCCATGCCAGGCACAAGCAGAGCAGGCTCATAACTCTTCAACCCCAACTGACTTACAGGCGTCCTTTCTGCAACCATTCCTTTGGGACTCTGTCCTCACTCAATCCTAAGCCTGATTTTCACTATAAAACCATAGCCTGCCCTAAACTACCCTTAGTTAGCTTCTGATAATTCATGTGCTTACGAAAAAACCTTTAGTGCATCCTACCTGTAGGAGCGGGATAAGGTGTTACTCTGTATTTCCCTGCAGTGATGAAGCCAGGGAATATTCAGGTGTGATACATGTAGCATGGTGGTGTGAGGGATCTGAACTGAAGGGAAGGATGTACTGAGGAGTCAGAGAAAATGCAAGATAAAGCACTGAAGGACAGGTTACATTGTCAAAGTACAGGAACACTTTTTGTTTCTTTTTTTTTTTTTTTTTGTCTGCTGCTTCTTGCTGCACTTCTGCATTGAGCCCCTTTGGCAATTAAATTGCAAAGCAAAACATCCTTTGACTAAGGGGATAAATGTGTGATTTATCTGTATCAAACTATCTCCTCTGATTATTTAGGCAGCTCAGTTGAAGGAAGTGGTGGATCCTGTTCTACCTTGGGTGCAGGATAAAGATGCCTGGTGCATAGTATTCCAGCTTTGACTCTGGTATCCATAGGGTCTGATCTGTACATTGCAGAGGTTCTTGTTGTTCCTTTGGGGCTGCAGTCCAGAAAAACTGGCATTTAGACTCCTACAAATAATTTATAGGCATGAACCTGACAAACATACTGGCCACTGAACATGCTGTAATTAATTGTCAGTTAATCATTAAGCTGTTAAAATGATATTAAATGCTGAAAAATCTATGCCTTGTCTACTGCATAGATTTAAGGCTTTAAAAGGCTGACAAATCTTTGTTATTGCCAGTTCAGCATTACTGATACCTTTGGCCTTTAAAATACACAGCTTCAATTACATAAGTTACGGTCTTTTATTGCATCAGAAGCTTTTCAGGGCTAATCTTACTGGTGGTCCGTAGTTTGGCATGGATTGAGAGAGGTGATGCTAATAAAACTTTTGATTTTTAAAATACTTGCAAAATATGTTACACAGAAAACACACAAGATGCTTTTTTTCTGTTCTTTTAGCCTACTGAATGCCTCACTTCTCAGGGGTTGCAACATGAGAGAGGGCCAGCAGATATGAATTATCACATAAATAATCCAGTGAAGCTGTTCTGGGTGGATGAGATTTGAATAGATCCTGAGAACTTGAGAGGACTTGAGCAATATGGGCTCTCCTATACCTGTCTTAGGCTCTGTGTCTTCTCTTACAGGAGAGGATAAAGAATCACAGCTGGAGTAATTTGCAAATTTCCCGTGACTAGCAACGTACTCTGGAATTAAATGGCAAATACCAGCTTGTTCCATTCTTGCAATTGTTAAGATACTGACAAATTGTAATATGAGTTGGGCTGGCCTTACTTTTAGACTGAAAGAGCATAAAATTAAAGGTTTTATATGTAACTCCTGTCTTTTCTGTGAAGGGAATCTTATGCCCTTTTGAAACATCCATTCTGCACTAAGTTGCACTATAGGTCTACCCGCATACGAGCACTGAGCCAGGTAGTCTTGTTGGCTGCAATAAAGAGGCCAGTCCTTTAGATCTGAAATTGCACCCACCCAGCATGCAGCTGAAACAGAGGGGATGGCATTGTGCTTCTCCCTCAGTTCCTCTTATTTTCTTGGAACGTTTTTTCTCCAACTTTCTTTTCTGAGAGCTCCCAGGACTCCATGTTATTTCTGGGTGTTAGATTTTGGCTCAGTCTCTTGTCTGCAGTTGTCATGTGGCTTTGACCTACCTTACTAGTAGTTGTCAAGCATAGTGTATCTGCATTTTTTTTCTTATTAGACAGCCTTTGTTAAATCACTTACAGTACTGTCTGTGATGGTTTCACATTCTCTGCCATACCTTGAATGTAACAGAATGCAGAGGTTCTTCAGTGTTGTCTGGCTCTTAATTACCTCTGCAAGTTGTTTAGCAGGATGGTCTTTACTTGTCAGTCCTTAGACTCCGGAGCTTTCTTGGAGCTGCTTGAAATCTCAGCACTTTCATTAAATATCCCATTCAAGTCCTTGAAACTGTCCATGGAGTGGAGGATGTTTTATTCCATTCTTTAATCCCAAACCTTAGGTGGAAATGCTATCCTGCTATACACAGCTAGCACTGTTTACAAAATCCAGCTTATGGCTATCTCCAGCTCCAGTGTAGTCCTAGCCAGTCTTGGGAGTCAGAGCCTTGGAAGGCAACAGACAGTCTCAGAGCACCTGACAGCTCCAAGCTCTATGAACACATAGGGCATCTAGAGGTTAATTTATCAGCCCCTGTGCACCATCAAGATTTGGTTCTCCACATAGGTCCTCAGGGTAGTGAGCCATCTGTAGCTTTGTTTCTCTCAGGACTTTTCTCTCAGAATGTGAAGTTTACAAGATGTTATTTTTTAAAGGTCATCTAGTAATGATGATTTCCTTAATTCTGCTGATACGTTGGTTTTGCCAAGCTAAAACTGTGATCCTGGGGAAATTTTGTAGGTGCAGCTTTTGTTACCTCAAACTGGTGGAGGACTGTGTGTTTCAGGGTAGAAAGTCCCTTATTGCTTCTATTCTGTGCCAGGCTCCCTGGCTACACCACACACACACACCACCACCATCTGCTCCCATCCCTGGAGTCTTTCTGTGTGCCACAGGTGGAGAAAACCTTCTCACTGACCTCCTTTAACACTAGCAAGATCTCAAAGACAGTTGGCACCAGCTCTATCCTATACCTAGTGTTCACATGACTCCAGGAAGAGCAGGGCTCTTCTGGTGGCTATTGGATTCTGGCTTTTCTGACACCAGCCCACGGCTTTGTAGGGTGTGGATAGAGCTGCACATTTGTGAAAAGTTCTCATTATTGTCTTATTCTCATCATTGTCTCATCATCTAGCTTATTTCTAGGAGACTGACTGTCCATATATCCCAAGAAACTGACAGTGGTTTGGATGTCCAGCCTTTGACTTTCCAATGCTTTTGCCAGTGTCCTTTGCTGATTGTTTTTGCAGGGACTCCTTTCAAAAAAGCCCAAGAAGTAAAGACTGTACTGTAATTTAGGAGATCAGGACAGCTTCTTTTGCTCTGGGTCAGCAAGTTCTTTGTACCAAAGGATACTTGTGATAAATACATATTATAATGTTGGTTTTCCACAAATATTAAAATGGATACTATATGTATAATGTTCAAGTAGCTTCGCTACAAAGATACAGTTTTTGTAACAATAACTTTATTTCTGCCTTTATTTCTGTTACTAACTAAACTTAGATATAGTAGCGAAATAGCTGATACAGTTATGCTTGTGGTAATTGAACTCTCTGCTCGGATGGATAACATCCAGTGAAGGCAGGATGGAGACCCCTGCTGTGGACATGCCAGCTATCAGCAGCCACCGTCTGCAGAGACCATGGACCAAGACCCAGCTGCAGGTGATCAGAACAACGGACCAAAACCACAGCCAGAGAATGCGCGTGCTCTAAAGAGGCGGATCCAAGGAGGAGCCATGCTAAACAGTTCCTGGAACATGTAACCTAGTTCGGGGAAAAGTTTGAATATGTATAATTGTTTATGAATATGCTTTAGGCTGATGCAATAGGAAAGGTATGTAAAGGGTGTCTCCGAAATGGCAGGTGTGCTCTTGGCTGAGTGCCAAGCACCCGGTGCTGTACTTTTGCTTTATTGTCTTTGTCCCCTATTGTCCTTTATGAAATTTTTTAATCCTAACAGGAGAGTGAACCTCATTTTTCACATACTGAAGATGGGGTGTGGAGATGCATTGCATACTGTAAAAATTGGACTGTTTGTATTTGGAAATGTAGATTTAGGTTTGCGTCCCTGGTGGTGTGAGTTACATTTTCACAAAGTATTTCACAAGATATTTCTGAAGTTTCAGGTGTTTGGATTGCAAGAGATGATGCTTTTTCCCTGATCAGGGCCATTTACAGATGCTGGAAAGAAAAGCTGGAGTAATTTGGCTGCCCCAAGGCAAATGTGCATGTTCCTTTTCCAAGCCAGGTCAGGGTGGCTGCTGTGTGACACGAGGCCTCACAGGAGGTGCCTGCAGGTCTGGCTCAGTGTCCCAGGACATCTCTTTCCGGATGTGACTGTCAGTGTGCCTGTGGCACTTATGAATTGCCCAGAGGTGATACATCCTAAGGCACCATGTGAAGGGGCACCTGTCTTTCTGTAAATATTAAATGTGAGGACCAGGAGTGCCAACACAGCAGACAAAACATACAAACAACCTTTGAAAACTTTGACTTTATTCAGAGGGTCACATACTTTTTACATTTGGAAAATTGAAGTTTTCTATTTACATATGCATCTCATTCCATAAAAATTCAACAGATTGATACCCTTTTAGATTTTAAAATACTTAGGCTATTTCAGCGTTATTGCCTTTTATACCATTGTTTGGAAACTGATTTTGTTTGTTTACATCTGTACTTCAGATTCCTTTGCAGTTCTGCATTTCACTACAGTAGCAGATGTTGGTGACATTTTATAGAGCATAAATAACAGCTGTGAGCTGGGATCTTTCTTACAGCTTGTCAAAATAAAAGAGCAAATTTTGAATGACAAATGTGTATGTGTTTGCCAGAAGTTTGTTTCAGGCATTGCTGGGTACCCACTGTTTTCATGGTGCCAAATACCACGACCTCTAAAGGCTGCAACAACAAACTTGAAAGTGTCCTAATATGCACAATTTGTTCATCTGAGAAGATGCAGAGGACCTTGCTTGGGAAGGGTCAAGAGATGAACAGTGTATTGCTGTCTCAGGGAAAAACTGGTCAATTCACATGATTTAAAACAGGCTCAAAGAATGTTAAGGAAACTTTCCAGTCTGACCATTCTCGAGCCTCTCTGCTGGTCGCACTCCCAAGGCCAGAGACTTTCACTGCTGGGACCCAAGCCCCTTCACAGCAGACGGCTCCAGTGGCAGCCGCACTTGACTCCCCAGATCTCCCACTCACACGGTCAGACCAGATTTCCTCACCAGTTCGACCCCGGGTTTCCCATGGCGGAGTCTCAGACGTCTCGTTCCACAAAGCCATTTATCCAGGGCGCAGTAACACGGGAACAGCCCGAGCTGATGCCTACGAGGGACGCCGGGCTTTAATCCCCTCGCAATCTGCCCGCTCAGGAGCCTCGCTCTTCTCCGCGTCTCTCAGTGCCCGTTCATTCACCCGCTGTGCCACCGCTCCTTGTGCCCTTTGTTATGCAAAGGGAGCAGTTCGTGGCCTCTGGTCTCTCTGGGCTCCCACCCAGAGCTCAATCTGCAGCTCACACTGCAGCTTGCAAGCCGGGCTGCCTGCACCAGGTGTGTTCCTCAACAAAGGGGCCCATAGATTTATTAATGACAAGGAAGTGGCAGTCTGTGAACTGAACTTTCGGGATCAATATACAACAGGTAAGCTCCAATACGAGACGCTTCTAAGCAGTTTTCTGCAGCTCATCCTAAAGACACATATGAACACAGACCCACAGTACCATCTATGTGTTGTGCTGTGAGACACAGCAGTGCAAAGGGGTTACACATGAGGAATGTCTGACTTCTCTGAGGTCTGTCCTCTACTGATAATTAAGGCATCTCATCTCTTCTTCTTGCAGACGTAATCTATTCTTTTCTCTGGACTTTGTCTCTGTGGAAGTTGGGCTCTTTCAACTTTGGTCTAACATTTTTGGGATGTTTGCCTGCATATATAAATGTATTTTTCATATTTTCACAGATTTATCAGTGTATGATCGTACATAAGAATTTTTAAAAGCACTCAACAGGCAGACAGGGTGTCTGTCTAAAACTTCCTCAGAGTCAACAAAGCAACAGGACCAAAATCAAATTTGAAACCTGTTTTAATCTGATCTATTGTCATTGTAATCACTTGTCATATAAGTTTTTGAAGACAAAGCACTGAAAAATTTACTGCTTATTTTAAAAAACAGTCCATAATTAAAAATATTTACAGTAATTTTTAAATATATGTATAATGGGAAAGCCAAGAAGAGAGAAAGAAATCTTCCCATAGAAATGAATATTCAGTTGTTGCTGAAAAATCTGTTTGTCTTGCTTTTATCAAAAAAAGAAAATGTGGCATCACGAGAAGGCATTTTATTTACTGTAGTGCACCTTTTCAACATTTCAACCTTTGCACCAGGTAAATCCGGGTGTTCTGTGTTGTAGCTGCAGGATGTAAATGGTGCAGGGAGTCCTTCCCCTCGCTAGATGGCACCGCTGCCCTCGGAACAGGAGCCTCCACGGGCCGCATTTTTGGGGGAAAAGTTTCCAGAGCTCGTTCAGTTTCTGCGGATTAACTGTGCTTTTTTTTTCGGTCCTGCAGATGTGGCAGGCTAAACAGATTCCTCTTGATTCAGTGTTAATTCCTGAGCCTATCTGGACTGCTCATTTTTGCTCTGGATTTGCTGGTTTTTCCTATCCACACGCCGAACAATATTGCAGAGATTGTGCAAACCCAGTTCTAAGCTCGCTTGTCAGCACAACTAGAAAGGGTGGTTCAAGAACTGAAATAAAAGTAATGTAGTTCCAAGTCCGCGTGGTTTGGGTTGTTTTCAAATCTGTAAGATGTATGGACTCCGGAGAACTGGAATTATCTCAGAGGAATGATCTGAAAGAACAAGCAATTCTTTGCTGCAGTGGGGGACAGACTGTGAGAAAAACAAAGAAGACCAGAATTTGAGCCCCAAAAACTGCTCTGGACGAACAGCTAAGCCCTGTGGGAAGAACAGACCAACCAAAATGTTCACAGAGGCCACCTGCAAAGACTTTCTGGAACTCCTCCAAATCGGAGTTCTAAGAGGTTCTGATTTGTTGTCTGACCCAGTGAAAACACAAAGTAGAAATGTTTGTTGAAGAGCTGAGCTCAGGAGTCATCTGCATGTGCACTTTCCTTTAAAGTAAAATTCCAAAGGCACACATAGAATTGGTACTTCTTTTAAAAAATATTTTTTAAGGAAATATTTGTAGCATTTCCCATACCATATTTTGACACTCATACAAGCTCACACATGAGACACTCCAAAAAAGACCCCACTTGCTGAGGTACAATTTATATGCAGGTTCAATTGCTTTCTATCTTTGTATGTATTTGGTTCCTTATCCAGGAGAATGACGGGCTTAGGGGTTAAATGAAAGTCAGGAATCATTGCTGAAGGGAAAGTATGGGCATTCATTCAATGGGGAGTTAAAAATGGCAGAGTAAATTCACAATGTGGAGGCAAAATGAAATGGTGTATTGCTTCTGACATAAGGTAGTTTGAGGGGATCACTGTCTGAATTGCGTCAGTTCTCAAAAGGATTCCTTGTTGTCGAAACTGCTCTCTTAAGGGGAGGATATCCTGATGTCAGAAAATCCCTTTACAAGTGCTGTCTTTAAACCACTTGGGGTAGACACATTTTGTTGGTGGCTTGACACTCAAACTCTAGGTTTGTTTCCTAAAATGAAAACTGCACAGTCAGATGTTGAGGCCTGCAGCCACTGTCAC
>VZRO01006414.1:357-26175 GCA_013397915.1 Daphoenositta chrysoptera
GGTGGGTGGGGTTGGAAAGCTGCCCTAGGTCCCTGGGATTGCTTGGATATTGTTGTGAGTTTGAGAGCTTCCAGGGAGAGGAATCTCTTCTGATTAAGAAGGGATTAAGTGGCTGAATGTGGAACATAAGGCACATTTTGGATTTGGGTATTTGCCTGCAAGCCCTGGTGGTCTCAGTGAGTGTCCAAGAGCAGAATTTGGTACCAAAGTCAGGCATCCTTCCTGGGGGACGGGACTCGGGCTCCCTCTCAGCCACACTCTGGGGTGGGCCAGTGACTTAGAAACCTGTCAAGGAAACACAAAAGGGAATGATGAGCTGTTTATGAGCACTTTTCCCTTGCCACAGTAACAGCGAGGGCAGCATCTACAGCATTAGTGTGTTCTCTACCCAAAGATTTCCTAGACATTAATCTTGCATTATAGCTCCAGGAGTTATTTTTTCAGAGAATCACACTTCTCTGAAAAAAAAACAAAGCCCAACCCTCTCCAAGTCCTGCAGTCACCTTTCAGTTGACTTTGATAGGCTTTGGATCAATGTTATTTGTACAAGGTATGAAGAGTTAAGTTCAAAGAACTGTTGAACAAAAGGTTTCACTTGCACAAGTAGTTTCATTGTGCCTCAAACACAGCTGAGCAGCCTCCTTACTACAGTCATATTCCCCTGGATTCCCCCACAATCCACTGTGCTTCAGTATGGGACCAAGTTATGAGTAATGGTCATAAGGTGGTCAATAAAACATGGATGCTTGCTATCAGTGAGAGATTCTGGAATCTTCATTTATCACCATGCTAGTCCAGGGTGTTCAGTTGACACCCTTCTCTACCCAAAGATTTCCTGTTGTGTGACAGCAGCATCCTGCCATCCCCGCATGCAATGGTCTGCCTGCCTTAACCCTCTGCTGCTCTCTGTCACATCCCTTCCCCTGTCTCTGACAGACCTGTGGGGCTGTGGAGAGAAGGATGGTATCCCAACATAAGTGTGATTACAAGAAACAATTATCTCCCTTCTCCACATCATTTAATGATATAGAATCAGGTCTGCACATGTTTAGCAGTACCCCCTTTGATGCTTTGAGAGGCCACCTAGAAACAGAGACTAGACAGGAATAAAGGAATAAAGATAGGTATTTATTTGGCCTTCACAGGTACACCCTGGGAAGCCAAGGGCTCCAAGCTGGACCTCAAGATGGACCCCAAGAGTCTCCTCCCCATTTTACCTATCAAGCTTTTTTTACTCCTCTTCCCTGGAGTTGTCCCTGCACATAGCAGGGAGGGTTGGAACTAAACTATCTTTAAGGTGCCTTCCAACCCAAGCCATTCTATGATTCTATGAAATAATAGGAAATTTATAAAAATCCATTGTATTTCAACCTCGGGCCAGGTCAGGGGCCTGCCAAGGATTAGAAAAGATGCTCATTGTTTTCACTTGGGCCTATTCTAGAACATGAAAAAGATGATAGAATTAGTCCTTCTGTTTCACCTGTTCATTTTGTCTGCCAGCTTTGACCTTCTATCAGTGAGGAAACTGACCTTCTGCTCACAACCAGCGACCAGTGGGTGTGAATCAGCACCACAGACATGCAGAGGGGTGGCTTTTACCCTGATGTGCCAAGGGGCTGGAGACAGCAGTGCCCTGCTGTGACTTCAGCAGGGCTGTGCTGGCTGTTCCCGTGGCCGTGGGCTTTACAGAGCATTAACCAGTGGCCTCAGGATGCTGCACGGGAGAAGGATTTGCATGGATTTGCAATTACTTTCTCCCAGCCCCTGAGTACGGTGTGCTGATTTGCGCTGTCCTACTGTTTTTCTTTCTTGTAAAATGCATGCAGGGGAAGATAACGTATGAGCAATTTTTGGCCTCTATTAAGTCTTGCCTGTCAAGCAAATGTTTCTCGTTGTCCCTGCTGCCTCTCCCAGACCAGCCAGAGCTGCACAGTTGCCTGCTGAGAGTATAGTTGCATTAAAATGCCACAAAGTGGCAGCAACACCGACCTCACTGACCCAGCCAATGAGGAATTACAAATACAAGTTTCATCTCCTGGCTGGCTGTGCTTTATTTGCTGCCAGTTCCAGCAGCGAAAACGTGCAAAACTTTTGAAAACAAATACAGATGTGGTAAAAGCAGCCAGCAAAAAAACTTAAGTGGAGCATCTGGAACAGAGTACTTGGGATTGCAAAACTCTGCACTGCAGTGATGCTGAAAATAGTTCCAAGAACAGTTTCAGCCTAAATGAGGACAGAAACCCCCATTTAGGGGTGGGAGCAATTTGGAGTTAAGAGTTTCCCAGGCATTTGTTCTAATTAAGCTTGAATGAGCTAATTGGCTGAGTTTTTATCGCCTGTTGACAACTTGTTTGTAAAATGAATCTTGGTGTCATTTGATGTGGGAGCCATGGTCCCATCACACGGGATCATGGCCGAGCATCCTGCAGCTGTCCCAGCAGGCACAGCAAAACCACAGCAAACAAGATGCACACAGCTGCTTCTGGGTCTTATCCTGGTTCAGGACAATTAGGTCGGGCTGGAATTGGGAAACCGTACAGCCAGTGTTGCATTCTGAGCACTTGATTTTATCTTTGACAATCCTTTATTTACTCAGGAGTTTCCCCGGGTGGGTGGGGCTTGACCCCAATCCTCAGTGATTGCTGTGTGCAGATTTTTTTGCCTGTTGATGTGTGTCTCACGCAGCTTGTTTCCAACTCCTAGAAGAGAGGGAAACACTCCACAATTAAAATGTTGTTGCAAGTGGAAGTAAGGACACAGAACTGAGGTCCTGCAGCCAGGACATAGGAAGGCACCCTGATTTTAAGGAACTGAACACCATGTTCATGGTACCAAAATAACATCTCATAAAATCTGGTGCCTCAATAGCCTTAGAACTGCTGGACTGTGTGCATCACTGTTGCTCACCCTTGAATGCAGTGAGAAAGAGGCTGCTCACCCAAGTGCTGGTTTCAGAATCTGCTCCCAGTCCCACTTTTATTTAATTACCTGCCCACTTCTCCAAAAGGGTCTTACCAGATCACAGGCAAGAGCTTCCTTGGTTTTGATGAACAAATTGTTTCTGACATGTTCAGTCTGCCCTCTGGGCATAGTACGATAACCCTACAAGGGTTATGAACACTGGCACTGCAGTAACTGCCCCCAAATCCCAGGGCATCTGAAAGGTGCTGGAGACAGGCAGGGGATCCCTCCTGGCCGGATCGTGGCTGCAGGCTCCTGCTGCTTCTCCCGTGCAGCCTCCCGAGGCCGCTGGCTGATGCCCCTTGGTTGTGCTGATCACCACGCGGTCTGTGTTTGTCTGCCAGCGCGGGCTCGGTTTTCCGCAGGGCTGCATCCCCCTCTGCAGGCAGGCGTTTCCAGCGGAATCGTTCTCCCAGCCGGTGTTCAGGGAAGTCTGCAGTCTTTCTGATGGGAGTGCACGCATGGATTTGGTTTATATTTTAAAATATGCAAGTATCATATGCTTTGCCTTCTAAAAATTTCTTAACGGAATATTTTAGCAGGATGTCGAATCCAGAGTTTTGCTGCCAGCATAGCTCCATTAGGAACGAGATTCCATTGGGAAAGAGGAGTATTAAAAAGTATTTGAAGCTGGGAAAGTGTAGCCAAATGGACCACAATCCCCTTTGAACGTAAATAATAAGGTGTGGGGGGGTAGGGCCTCCTACCACTGGAGGGCTGCTCTGTCCCTCAGCATGGAGTGGGGGGGAAATTCCTTTGTCATCACTGTCCCCTTCCCAGGACAAGTGTTAAATCACAACAGCTTTATGTGCAGGTAGGTCACTGCAGTTTGTCACCACGTAATCCTGTATTTTTCCTTCTTTTTATACTTTGTCATCATTAGCACTTTTCCAGCAATAGCATTTCTAAAACCAGTTCTGTACAAAATATATTTAGCTGTGGTGCCATCCAAGATTAACAATGTGGCACGCCACTGTTCTGGGAACAGCCGTTCTTCCCTGTGAACCTGCTTTGCAGTTTTCCTGCCAGTCCCTAAGGATACACCTCCAGAGGCCTGAACATGACTGTTGGGGCGGGGGCATGCATTGAAATACAAATGAGATGCCTGTTTTAGGATCCTGTTCAGAGCTAGTACCATGTGACTTCCAGCTCTTCCCACACGGCAGAGAATCCCAAAGCTTTTGCTGTAACCTGATCTCCCTGCTGAACACTTCCCCCTTTGATGCCTGGCAGGTGCTGTGGTCAGTGTGCTCCAGGCATGTGAAGCACCCACAGGCTGCACCCACGGGTGTCACACTTTCCCACCAAGAGGAGAAATGGATCAGCTGGCAACCTGGACTGCCAGGCTACTTGGTTTCACAGGCAGGGTCACTTGGTAGAAAACTTAGGGTTTTTGCTAGCCAGGACATCCATAGAAGGCAGCATTTGGTCCCCGAGAGGGAACCTTTATCCCTCCTTTCCATCCCTCAGTCAGGTGAAGAGCCACAAGGGTAACCACATCCTTGCGAGGAGGGCAGTGGGCTGGAACAGCCCATGGCTGTACTGCAGGATCCTCTCTGCTAACAGAAGCTGCCTGTTGAGAAATACACACTGCAGAAACCAAAAAATACTCCAATGTTGTAATGTTTCCCAGCACCAGCAAGCTCCAGACATACAATAATTGAGGTGCTTTGAAGTACAAATGTTTTATTGCAATGTTCCATTATTTACAGTACCGTTCACTTTGTCCCTGGGTGCTACCTAAGTGCAAAGCCATTTTGGGCAGGGAAGCTAAATGATGGTAATGCAGCAGAAAAACACAACTGTGCCTCGCTCCTGCTGTCCTGCCTCTTCCCTGGTCCTGAATGCAGAGAAGCTTGCTGCTCTCCCTGGGCCTTTGGAACTATCTGGCAACTGTGAAACTTTGGTCACAAAGGATTGTCACTTGTTGGCCTGTTCGAGGTGATGCAGGAACAGGAATCTACAGTCTTTCCAGCAGGACTTTACTTGGGATTCAGAGTTTGTAACGGTGTAACAAGATGTCTTTGTATGCAGGGCTGTCATACTGCTATCTCAATTTTTGATGGAAGCACTGCTTTATTCCCAATTATCTTTCTTGCAGACTGTCTTTGGTTCATTCAAGGTTTTGAGGTTATCTGTCTGTTACCTTAAAAGAGCCAGTAGCTCGAAAATGTTACCAGAGTTGCTACTGGACACTAAAATCAGCCATGTCTTGTAGAGTTGCAATTAAAAAGTTTTACAGAATAGCACAAATTTTATTCTGCATTTCTATTTTGTATAAAAATGGTGATTCGAACACCACTGAAGCCTCCATTTTCACACACTACCATCTCTATGTGGGACAAATGACACTGGTTACTTCAGGAAGGACCTCTCAACAGAAACTCTCCTTTGGAGAGGGGGGTAGTAACTACAGATTTTATTGAAGACTAGAGAATTCCAGTATTCCAGTGGCTAAACTCAGGTCAAGAATCTTTCCAGCTTTCTAACAAGTTTATTAGCTTGAGAAAGTACTTTGAAAGACAGTTTTCAGACTGAACCCCTGCAATTTCCACTGCTGTCAGCTTTCCCTTGGGAGGTGAGCAGCGAACTTCTCTGCCTCAGTTATCTCCGTGTGCATCAGGGATGTTGTTACCTTCTAAAACTTGAGACACCTTCTGTTACAAAGCTCTTGTACGACTGGGAAACGTTTAAGACTCCATTCCAGAGAAGAAGTTACATGAAATGGCACTCGAGCCCTCCAGAGAACATGCAGCAGGTCTGTTGGGGGAAGCTCAGCAGCAGGAGCTCCTGCGGCTCTCCTCACCACATGCCTGATTTACAGTTCAATAGTGAGTCCCTGCAACAGCTGCCTCAAATGATTCTGAAATTACAGCTTCTCAAAAATGGGATGATTGCAGTTCTTGGCAGGTTTGTTCCTGTGACTCACACTTTTATTCCACGTTTTCACAGGCTTTTGTGTATCACTGTTCATAGAAAGCCACCAAAAGCTTTACGGTTGCAGAAGATACCATTTTCACAAAGAAAATGTATTTGATTTATTCCTACCATACAAAACACAGTGTTTAGAAGCTTGGCAGTGCCTCCCTGGTAGCATTCCTTTGGAATTTGGAGAAGGCAGCAGAGCTCACATGCAGTCCACAACGTTGCTGGACCCTTGGCCCATGTCCCGGATCTGGCTGCTGAGACAAGAGCACACGGCCACGCCTGCCCCTGCCCTGCAGTGCGACACCGAGCCCACGAGTTCCCACCTACAGCAAGAAAGAAAAGTAAGTTCCTGCCCTTTCTGAGCAATCTGAAAGTATTTTTCTGTGCCTGAAATTCTGTTACACTGCCTAGCTGTTCGCTCTGCACAAAAATGCACCCCACGTAGTGCAAAATCAGATTGAAACAAGCAGGAGAATGTAGATTGTTATTGAAAGAAAGGGCGAGGACAAGGGATAGAGAGGAGCAGAGGAGGAGGAGGAGGTGCTTAAATATTTACAAGACCGCCCTAGTGATATAAGCAGCTGTCCTGCATTGATAGTCATGAATATTATTCAACTATTACCAGGAAACAACAGCTAGACTCCTCCTGCACACTGTTTCCATGCTGCTGTGTTTTCATTCAGGCAGATTTCCTTCTCTCGTTAAGCCGAACAGAACATTTGCAATTACCTGTTCACTATGGGATCAAATGCTTCCACTGTGTTCAGGTACACGTTGCCATTATGACCTCCAACTGCAAAAATTTTCCCCATCAGTGTCGCTATGCCAACGCCACCCCTGGGAGTTGTCAGCTCTGCCACATATTCCCATTTGTTGCAGCGTGGGTCGAACCGCTCCACCGAGCTCAGGGGCGAGTTGTCATCAAAGCCACCTGCAAGCAACCATCACAGGGTCAGCTCCTGGCACTTCTGGTGCAGGGGATATCCAAGACAGGCATTCTCAGGGGGTCCTGTCCAGCTCTCTCTTTACCAGAACTTTACAAACTCCTAAAAATTAACCTAACAGCTCTCCCTCCTCACACTGCACAAGCATCACCCAGAGCGGCAGTCTTCTTCTACTCAAGTTGCAAGGATTCTAATTTTATTACTTTTCTCCCTGAATTCATCATAATGAAACAGCTTCCCATTTGGAAGAGAAAGAAATCCAACACCAGCAAAATGATGGTCTCGATCTTAAACTTGTTTTACTTTATGCAAAACACACTCTAGCAGTGTTCTCAAATTACAGCACTGGCAAATACACGAGTAGGGAAAAAAGAGCCTCATACAAGACTCAATGATGCATTCCCCTTGTTGGGGAAGCTGTCAGAGGAGCATTTTGTTCAAAACCTATTTAAGCACTTACGATAATACACAACTCAGAACTTTTAAACTATCACTATGGCACACCTACCTGGCATCTTCCTCTCTCAGGAAAGCAGGTAAATACAAGGTAGGACACAAGACAAGAAGCTGTGGAATAAGTGCAAAAAAAGCTACTGTTGTCTACACTCAGAACACAACTAGAGCGCTTTGAAAGCACGTGAACTTAAAAGTCATTTCCTAAAAGGAAACTCAAGAGTAGTGAGTCTTGAGAGGATTTTCTAATACAGACATATTGTCCTGAACAGATCAGCCCTCCTGTAAATGTGGGTCAGGAGCTGTTTTTCATTTCCTTGCTAACGTACCTTCGTTTAAGCGTGCCCTGGTTGCGCCTGCTTTCTTCTCCTGCCCAGGAACACCAAGTACAGGTCAGCTCTATCTGTTCCCGGTTCCTCTAGCAACAACAGCCTCTTCCAAAGGCCAGCACTTGGCAGCAGCAGCACTACAAAATGCCACATCCCTACTCACCCACAACGTACAAGCAGCCGTGGAGCTCGCTGACACCGTTCCCAGCCCTTCGCTGACCCATCTCTTTCACTTCTATCCACTTATCCAAGTGGGGATCGTATTTCTCCACACTGGAAAGAGATGCTACACCATCGTTGCCACCCACAGCGTAAACATGGTTCTGGAAAACAGGTGGACAAAGATTATGTGTGATGTAGTTGCCATTACTCAGCTTTTCGTAAGCAGTGTTAAAATTACAGGAAAATGTGGTATATCCACTTTTATTTAAGAATTCCAACAACAGATTTAATTATCTAACATGAATGCTATCTCTTCAAATGAAAGAGTGGAACAGTTATGTAGTGTTGCAGCTGTTTTTCAGAGCATAGGGGGATTAAAGTACAGCATGCATTTGGTACCTTTAAACACAGTGACCATGACAAACCAATCTGCTGAGTGAGACAGGAAGCACTATCCATGTCATTAGAAGGGTACTCCTCCCAGGACCTCAAACACTGTTGGAACAGTTCAATTTGGTATGAGTATTACCCTAAATAACCTCACTTTTTGCACAGGATTTTGATGGAAAAAGGCGCTCAGACCCACCGGCTGCATTTTGTTCAAGACCTTGTGCTCTGCCTTGTGAAAGCAGCTTTGGAAAGCAGCAGCCTGGCAGGAAGCAGCGACTCACCACCAGGGCTACGGAGCCGACGCCGCCCCGGGGAGTGTTCATGGAGGCCACGGTGCTCCAGCGATCCGAGTCGATGTCGTAGCGCTCCACGTCGCTGAAGCACGTGTTGTCATCCAGCCCCCCGATGGCGTAAATGGGGCCACCCAGGGACGCCAGGGCGATGCCTCTCCTAGGGAAACACAGCCTTCAGCACCTCCCTGCAAATCCCTAACCACACAGCAGGTGCAACGGTACACGAATGGCACCTGCCTGAAACTAGGGGGAAAAGAGCAATGACGATTTAAAAAGTGATGTTTATAGTAAATCTTGTGCCTGCCCCTCTGCACACCTGTCATTTTGACTGAATGTCAACTCTAAGGCCAAGCCCTCTGCTCACATACTTGGCTATATGACAATGTCTTAGATATGATTTCTATATCTCAGTACTGAACTTTTATGCCTCCTATCTTCTTTTATTGAATCTGATGATGAACCAAAACCTGCTGGTTTTAACTTCGTTGGTGTAACTGGCTGCTACCATTTGAGAATGACTGGGGGTGATACTAATACATATTAAAAGGCAAACCTGTGTTGGATATTAAACAGCTGAACTCAAGCAACATTTAATTGCAATTTCTTCCATTCTGGTATATTTTATTAAGAGTTAAAATGGTTGTCAGATTTGTTTTTACTGTATCTACCAATATGAGAGGTACAATCAGTACTACAAAATCAAAAGTATGGCCTAGAATGTCAGCATTAAGTTTCTGCTTTAACTACCAAGAGAGGTGGTTTACCATGTCACTGACAATATTCTTGTCTCATTAAAGAGGGCAAGTTCAGAGATACCGAGGCAGGAGCAAGGGAGGCACAGTCTTTCTACATAACAAACATTGTGGCAATATCCCGGGCTTATCTTAAATTGCCTCAGCAGGTAACATAGATATCACTTAATGGTAGCAGTCCTTTTCTCCACTAAGCATTCCAACGCCTCCGCGAACGGGAGGAGTGGAGCTGGAAGGTAGCCAAGGCACAGCAGCCCTTTCATTTACCCGGGTACTGAGTAATTAATGTCAAAGAAATCTAGGGCTGATGGTTGCTGAGATTATGCCCTGGGGTGGTGGCAGGAGGGAGAAGTAGAGCAAGCCACTTCCAGGAGTCTGGGTCTTCTACTTTAATTAGGTCACAGCTACAAATAGCTTTAGGATTTAGCCATACTTAATATTTCACTCCTACTTGTGCATGATGCTTTTAAAAACAACAAATAACAAAATCGAATGCAGAATTAAGGACACTGATTTAAATAACAGCAGAAACAAAAAATTACAGACCTGTGAGTCCAGTAACTCCTTAAAAGAATCTTAAATGTCAAGGCAAGAAAAGTCCTCAATCTCACTTTCATATTGAGTGCTTCTGGCCTTTTGTGTGAAAAACATAGGCAGCTATTTGTTTCCTGGTGTCGTATTTCACTTTTTTTACTTTCACTATGAAGTATTTCACTTTTCATGTTATGCTGGCAGTTACTTCGCTCATTCTTAAAAAGAGCAAAAAACCCACAGAACCAGTTCATCAGTTCCAAGTTGTTTACTGGGCATAGCAGAAAGGCCTTAGATACCAGAATGCAAGCACATAGCTGGAGCAGAAGAGGTCCCTGCTCCAGAAGCCAGCTCCTCCAAAATAAAACCCCAAAAGGGTAATACATTTATAGCATAAAGCTCCAAAATAGGGGGAAAAAAATTAAAAATAGAACAGTTTGAAAACACCCAAAAAAGGTAGGACATACAGGATGTTTTTCAACATCAGCAAAAAATGGCACATCACAGACTAGTACGTGCAGCATGGGACACATATACCTCTTTGTGTTCATTGATGCCTTCATCATCCACTTGTTTGTGAGAGGATCAAATACTTCCATGCTTCCTAAGTGTTCATTTCCATCATGTCCACCTACTGCGTAGACTTTACCTGAACACACAGACATCTTTTGATACACAGATTGCTTGGCAACATTTCAGTTTTCATTTCTATAACATCCCTGCCTACGTGGAGACAAAGAGGTCAAATAAAGGTTAAAGTTTTGAAATGTTTTCAATATCAGAGTTTTATATGCTCTACTCAACCAGGAATCTGTTCTAATGTGGGCTTTTACACAAAGCTTGAGATTATGTAGACAAAAAAATCTTACCATAATTTAAAGTACTGCTGGTCAAATCCAAAGTTTGGACATATGTACCAGTCTCTTCAGATCTTCTATGGAGAAAAATTATCTCTGTTCTTCTGCAGCAACAGAGGGGCTACCATGTTCAAGGGAAAGCTGCATTATTAGTGCTAAGCTGCTCTAGACTGCAGAGACCTGTTTTCAGAAGATGGAGACCCAAAACCAAAGCTAGGTCTGCTCCTGGAAGAGTTTATGATCTTGGTAACTTCTCCAGTATGGATTTAAGTAGGAATGGAGCCAGTAGGAGTACTAGCAAATTCTGGGTGACCACTGTGTAAAGCCATTTCCTTATAAATGGATTTTTAAAAAGTAAATCACCTATTTAAGGCAAGAGGCTATATACAGTTCAGTTGGGCTGGGAGGAACCTTTAAAGGTAATCTAGTCCAGCATCTCTGCAATGAGCAGGGGCATTTTCATTTTCAGGTTGCTCAGAGCACCATCCAGTCTGACCTTTGAACACTTCCAGAGACGGGACATTTACCACCTCTCTGGGCAACCTGTTCCAGGTTTTCAGCGACCTCACTGTAAAAAACTTCTGCTTGATATCTAGTCTAAATCTACCTTATTTTAGTTTAAAACCATTCTCTCCTGTCCTGTTAAAACGTGCCCTTCTAAAAAGCCTGTCTTCATCTTTCTGGTAAGTTCCCTTTCAGTACTGAAAGGCCACAATAAGGTCTCCATGGAGCTTTCCCTTCCCAAGTCTGAACAGCCCAACTCTGTCAGTTCCCAGTTATGTCTTTTCCATAAGCACAGTCTCAGATTGGCTCAGGACCAAACACTCCTTCAAGGGGGAGAAGCTTTACTAAATTCAAGACTATCCAACAATTAAGCAATTAGTTTACTAGTTGTACAGCTAGTGAAAGTACCAATTCAGCAAAAGGAGCAAACAAGTGCCTTTTGCCTGGGGTTGCTTGAAGAGGGTTACTGACCTCCCACGGAGATGACACCCACGTGCCTCCTCCTGCTGTTCATTTCAGGGCCGAAGAACCAGTTGTTCTTACTGATTGAGTAACACTCGATGCTGCGGAAGGGGTCACCCGATCCACCTCTGCCACCGACACAGAACAGCACACCTGGAGAACACAAAGCAGGTTTCCAGAGAACTAGCAGGAGGATGGGGAGAAACAGCTGTCTAGCAGAGCAAACTGAAAATTACGTAGCTCGGGGAAAGTTGTATTTCACTTCAAGGAGCACAGTCATCGCCCCTCATAACTGGATACTGGATTTTGGCTTTTGCTTGACATGCTGCTATGGCGATCAGCTATCTGTGGTCTTGTAAAAACAATGCATATTTTAAATATGCTTTTTGTGATTTGGCTTAAGGAGGTAAGTCCATTGTTTGTTAAATACAACTACGGAGAAATTACGATTTGCAGTCTAATATTCATCACTCACTTTTGGTGTAGGTTAGTCAAAGACTTTAAAGGTTAGCTCAGCCTTCAACACACCAAAAGACAACAATCCACTGTTTTCAGTACAGCTTTGAACAGATTGCCTGGTCATAACATACTGAACAGCTCTGGCTTTAATACAGATAGAGCCAATCAGGATAAATTATTAATGCTTTAAAGAAAGAAAATGACTGCTAAAGTTCTGCTAGGAAAATGCAGCACATTACCTAAATACCAGAGAGGTACATAACGGTTTTCCCAATTTTGCATAAAGTCATGAACAACCCTTGATATCAAGCTATACCTGCTTCCTACCAAGACACCTGCACAGATGTGCTGCCTTTTCTCCACACCACTCCCTACTGGGTAACCAGACACACATTTAATTACCAGCAGTCTGCTTCCTTGGTGTTGTGCGAATGGAGTACTCAAAGTCAGGCACTGCCCTGCTGCTCAGGTGAAGGTGGTAGTTTCTTGCTTCATCCAGCAAATCCCTACATTTTAGATTCTGCTTGACAATCTCTTCCTTTGCCACAACACCCATAAGGAAACAAATGGGCAAGAGAGGCAGCCGTACCTGACACAGAAATGAAGACAGTTGGAGAAACTGGCTGAAGTGCCGAGTGTCACCACGCAGCGCTGCACATGCACCAGCCGGCAGCTCCTGAGCCAGCCCCACGCTCCTCCACCAGGAGAGCAGCTCTCAGAGTCCAGCCAACAGCGATACCAACAGTTCTTTCCAGTGAAAATGTTTGCTACAACCATTTGCACTTCAGCCACAGTGCAGCAGTGTCCCTTGGCCCAGGCCATGCTGAGGAAGATGAGCTGCTGCCTGTGCTGCAGCTGTACCTGCCCAGCGTGAGGCAGGCAGCACCCGTGGCTGTACCAGGGCTTTATCAGGTTAGTCTGCTGCTGGGTATGAATTTTCAGCTCACTGCTATGCCAGGGTAAGAGGGCTTGTGCTAGAAGGGTTCATTTTCTTTGGGTGGCAAGTCAAAAAGCAAACACTGTCACCATGAACTGTCTATGAAGGAGGTATTGCTAGTGCAGTAACACCTTTCTCTAAGGCAGACTTGACAGACTTCAAGATAACAAAAAACCCCATTTTGAGAGTTAATTGTTTCCTTCTCTAAATCCTTCCTGCCATTTATTTCAGCAAACCTTTCATTCTTCTTTTAGTAAGACAAACAGTGCAGAATACAAAGTACAATCAGAGGCAAAGGTGGGACAAATTTAAGTGGGGGGAACTGAAGCAAATCTCCACCTGAATTCCTGAGGTTTGGAGTCAACACTGTCAAGCAGCTCTCAGTTGGCTCCACAGCAATGGTGAAGAAGTCCAGTAGCTCCAGTGCTTCTCAGAGCAGCAGGATGGGGCTGTTACAGGACTGACAAGCGTCCCTGTCCTGAAGCAAGCATGTGTCTCTACCTGTTCTTCCTTACCTCCTCGCTTTCAGTCCCACTTCTTCATTTTGGCCCAGCTTATTTGAGGCTACTTTGAAGCACCACTGCAGCCCTGCTGACAGGCTGCTGGGGTTAGTGATGTGGTAAGAGCTCCAGGCTGACAGACTCAGAACCTCATTATAGCAGTAAAACCTGTAAGGCTGATTATGACACGGATAATCACTGTCTAGAAGCCCAGGTATGTTTTATGCTAGCAGTAATGTCCAAGTCAACTGATAAGTCCATATGCTCTGCCAAATAGCCCACATTTATAGGAAGGGGTTTACTTTTTCATTGCTTGAATTTAGACTCTGGTTTCCATCAAGAGAATAAAACTGTTAATCTCATCTGCTAGCACAACTGAGCAGTAAATATAATTTAAAAAAAAATCTCTAATTATATTGCTTGTAAGTTTAAGTATAGTATAATAAAGAAGGGGTTTTTGTACCAACAACCTCATGCTAGTCTAGATGAAACAGAAGGTTTTTGGAAGACAGCTAATAAACCATTGCCATCTTTTCCTAGGAAACGTGAAAAATTATTCATGAAGACAATGACAGCAGCAACTTGGTGGACCTCTCCTTACTCACATAATGCCAGTATTATCAATTCAGCCAAATGCAAAATAATGAAGTTGGAGTTCAGTGACAACTAAAACTGCATAGCCAATCCTACCTGCTAAGACACATAGAATGTTTTGCAGCACATGGCATGCAAATCCTTCCCAGTACAGGCTCTCCACACCCTTCTCAAATACTGTATTTAAATCCCCATACCCAGCACACATGAAGCTGGAGTAAGTGAAGCAGCTAATGCTTTCACAGGAAGAAGTCCAATGGGTGTTCAAGTAAGTCTAGTTGAATGACCTTTTCATACCTGTATGTGTTTTCTTTCAAAAGCAGTGAGCTTGCATCGAGTCTAGACAATTGAACTGCCAACTCCTTTTGACTCCTATAGTAGTAGTCTAGTGAGCATTAAAAAGTCTATCATGTTTCATAGCCTACTAGAGCTAACACATCTTGGTCTTTTGTTAATGAAATACATGAAATATTTTAGAAGTAGCACAACTTGATGTGACACATCTCTGTTAAGTTTCCTTTCCTAACCATGTAAGGAAACTCAACAGCTTTGCCTCCTTTCTAAAGTACAAATACGTAACAGCAAGGGCAGTGAGCATATCAGGCTGTAGGAGTGGCAAGCCAAGTGAAGTGATGGCTTTATATTCTCTCTGTGTCAATATAAAACATCTGCTCAAGCACAGATGTAGCTTTTTGTTGGTCCCCCACCTCCCAGCTACAAGTACAAAGTGAGTACTCTTCTCTTTACAGAAACAGGAGAATATGACTTCTCCCTGATATTTAAGAACTCTAACTTGCTTCCACTCTCAACTCCCAACCATGAACACTGGATCAGGCACCAAAAGCTAGGAATATTTTTCAGCTTGAGATCCACCCAAGAACAAAGAGCTGATTACACAACCAAACCAGGGATGAGACAGGCACTTGGTGCCTCGGTGTGCCCTACCTGTGCAAGGATCTCATCCAGCCACGTAGCATGATGCTGGGGATTGGCCAGCAGCCACTTGATAGCAGCATTGTAAACCTGCTTCTCATTTTCAATATTCAGGTCACTGGAGGACAGGAGTTTATGGAGGTGCTGCGGTGACACACTGACAAAGTCCTCGCACTCCATCACCTCTGTAAAATGTTCACAGGCAAACTGATCGGCCATGTCCATCAGGTCGATGCGGTTGTGGCTCTCGGCGAACGCCCTGACTGCCAGGCAGTTGGAAGGGTGGAAGTGCAGCTTCATGTACTCACAGCAGGCCTTTGCCACCAGCTCCACCTGCAGGATGCAGGCGGCGTACAGGAGCGGCTGGACGTTGTCCACCGTCAGCGTGAGCCGCGAGGAGTACGCGAACCTCACCAGGTCCTCCATGGCGTCGCCGTCAAAGTCCCTGATCTCGATCAGCTTCTGCTTGGCTTCGGCCATTTCCGACAGAAACATGGCTCGGAAGTACGGGATAACGCAGGCCAGCACCAGTTTGTGGCAGGAGATCAGCTTTGAACCAACCTGAAAAGAAAAGAATAATAAAAGCCCTGATGTTTTCCTGGAACGTCAGTTTTGGCTGTGAAAGGAGGAACAGTGCGGCTGAAATCAGAATTCTAGACTCAGTGTGTTTTGTCTGTATTTTGTCCAGACAAATTAACCCCTCTGTATTTTGTCCAGACAAATTAACCCCATTTGTCCTGTACTTCTGATATATCCAGTATCCCAAGGAATTCTAAGTTGTAACTTGGCCGTCAGAGGAGAGCAAAGCTGTAACACAGGGAAGCAATAGCATTGATGCACTGACCCTGACTTTCTTTAAAAGGCTTATTAGGCATCCTTAGAAATATTCTAGATGAACCTTGGAGACAGAAGGAGAGTGCTAGACACTTGTTTTATACATACCCAGAGACTTTAAGCAGGGGAAAATTAAAAGTGACATTTTTAGACTACTTAATTTAGACTTCTGGACTTTTACTACTGTTGAGGAATTTATGTTTATAGAAGCAAATTTATGTAAAAACGTAAGAATAACAGCTATTTCAGGGGTTATTAAAAGTTACCAATCACTTTAATATTTTTACAATGTTTACCCACAAAAGACAGTGTATTCCCCATAAAGAGAAGGTATTTCTCAAAATTCTGATCAGAAAATGTAAAATAAGCTTTTCATGTACAGAATTCTAGAACTCCATTAAATTAAAAAAGAATCTAAACATTGAAGGTAAATGAACAATCCACTGCTTATTTGTGTTCCAGGAGTGCTTTCTTACAGCCTTTGTCACTCTGCAGTCTGCACTAACATAAAGGGATGGCTGACTTAAGCAGTCAGTTTCCCTGACCAACTCAAATTACATGTTCATTTTCAGATGGTGTTAAGAGAGAGCTGTTGTGCACTTCAAAAAATAAAGAGATACCAAATTATAAAGGATATTTTTGAGTTTTTCTAGCTCTGATTCAATACGCTCTCCCTCTTTAAAGAGTATGATCAACAGAGGTGTAACCTACCTGGTGAGCAGCGAGTCGAGTACAGAAAGCAAACACACAAGCAAGAGTATGCAGATTAAAAAAGAGGAAAAAGATGGATGGTTCAGTGTCAGTGAACCAGTGTGATTCCATCAGGTCACCCCAGAAGGAACAATTCAGACCTACCAAATGAACAAAAAGCAAACCAACAGGAGAAAAGCAGATGGTATTCATCTGCCACTCTCCGCCTTCTAACAGCCTTCTGAGACTGTTCATATGACAGCAGCAGGAGAGGAGGTGAAATTCCAGAATTTTAAATTAATTCCAGAGGGAGTCTCCCTGTGTACTCCCACGGCTTATCACTGTTATCAGCACTCCAACTAACTCCAGTATTGATACAAAAAAATGCTACCACTGGTCTGCTACATAAAGCTCCCAGGCCATTCTTTCCTTCAGACACTTTTATTATGCCCATCATCCCACTCTCTAATTAAACCTTCCTTTTGAATTAAGTGGCTCTACTATGTTACCCAAATCTTCTTAATTTTAAATCACAGAATGGTTTGGGTTGGAAGGGACCTTAAAGATCATCTTGTTCCACCCCCTACCATGGGCAGGGATCTTCCACCAGTTTTCTAGCATATTCTTGGTATTTTGAAATCAGAGTTCCCCTCCAGTTACTATCATATTTTAAGAGCCAGCAGTTAAAACAATTATGGGTCAGACAACAGCAGTGCCAGAATTGCTCACTATCACGGGACACGCACAAAAGCAGAAAGTTCAGTAGAGATCTGATTATTCTTAAAACCTGAGCAAGGGCTGAGCACACTGCAGGAAGAAAAATCAAGCCCCCATGAAAATTCTAATTCAAGTATATAGTTACCAGTCACTTGAAAATCCCTGATTTAGGAAGCCATCCAATAAGATTTCTATGGATTGCTCTAACCTTCACTGGAAGCCAAGTCATGTCATCTAATATCCTTAAATTACCAAAGTAGCTCCACACAGATCATACAAATCAACATTAATACAAGCCTAACTTAGGGAAAGTTAAACTGCAGCCCCACTAACGTGTTTTTTCCAAGGCAAGTTTCCCTAGCAGGAGTATACATTTAACTATGTTTATAAAGTAAGACTTTCTGCCTTTTTTTCTGCAAGGGTAGGTGGAAAGGAAGGAAGGTAAGAAAGAGGTCAACAAGGGCTGAGGACGGTTGGTAACACCAGGGACATACATCTGTCAAGGATTTTCCCTGTTCATATCTAACAGTCAAAGTGGCAGGCTAACAACTTCTCCTAAAGGCATCTGTCATTTGTTCTTGGTTTAGAAACTGTGCTTTATCATTATTCCTTAAATAACTATCTTGCACTAGTAAGTTGTTTAGCTAAGCAATACTTAATATTTAGAGGTTCTGGCACCCACTTCTATGCATGCTAGACACAGATTTATTGTGATCAGGATGTAAGTAATATATAGCTGAGTTACAAATAATGCATTAAAACAATGCTATGTAAAAATAATAAACTTTGCTTCCTCCCTCTTCTCCTTTCCTCTTTGATCAGCTGTAGAACACAACTGTCTGGGGTTATTTTCTTTCTTTGAAGAATGCTGGAAATTAGATTTGTTCCAGAAATCCTGTTTGCTGAGAAGAGTCTAGCAAAACACCACAAAATGCAGAAATGGAGGTAAAATTAGGGATGAGAGTGTATTGAGAACAAAGAAGCTACAAAGAGCTGGAATCCCACAGTAATTACTGACCAACTGTGGGAACCTGCTTAGAAGGCAAGTTGAATGAGGCCAAAGTCATGTACTTCCTCTCTCAGACTGTCAATATCTTAAGTGTTTAAATTTCAGCTGTAAACTTCCTAAACAAGGAAAAAAATACCAGCATATCTAGAGATGCCTCAGATCCAAGAGGTGTTCTCTGGCTTCCATATCCCTGCCGATATTCACAGCCACCTCCCAACACACTTATCAGCAGCTTAATCTTCAGACTGTTACATGCAATGGATGTGTGACAAGTATCACCTTCAGTGTAACATCACAGAGCTCTCCAGCTTCAAAGAAGTGAAGAAGAGAGCTGTGAAAATCCCTCCAAGCCTCATTTGCCTCAAACACGAAGACATCCTCATCCCCATCACTGTTGGAAGAACGAGCTTGCTGCTGCTGCCGCCTTTTTCCCTTTATCAGATGTTGTTTTGCCTGCTCAGGGACCATGGATTCTGAAGCCATTGGTTGTTTCTTCTCTCACTGCCTCAAACTTCAAAAACTTCTGCCAAGATAAAATCCAGCCCATCAGGAGTTAGGTCCTAAAATTCAGTTCTGTTCATCTTCCTGTTTAAAAACACACACAAAGAAGAAAATGAGACATTAGGTAATGCTAGTACATAACACTTTGATCACATTAAAATACTACGTATGATCTTACCTGGGGAAGGTGATAGGAGAAGGGACAAAAAAAAAAAAAAAGACCCACAGTTAAGAATGCTATGTAGGTATCTTTAGGAAAAGCCATTATTTGTGAACTTGTTGTCCACACTTCTTGAAAAAGATATGAAAAAGAAAAGGCAAATATGTATCATAGAATGGTTTGGGTTGGAAAGGACCTTAAAGATTATATAGTTCCAACCTTCCACTAGACCAGGTTGCTCAAAGCCCCATCCAGCCTGACCTTGAGCACTCCCAGGGATGCAGCATCCACAGCTTCTCTGGGCCACCTGTGCCAGTGCCTCATCACCCTCACAGCACAGAACTTCTTCCTAACATCTAATTTAAACCTCTCCTCTTTTCACTGGAACTGTTCTCATTTGCCCTATGACCACCTGCCTGTGTAAAGTCACTCTCCCTGGTTTTCACAGGCCTCCTTGAAGTGCTGGAAGGTACTCCAGAGTATATTGAGAAGCATGTCGCTCTTACGCTGACTACCTTTGGTTTCATGGCTTTTTAGTTAATTTATGATGCATTCATTCTTCATTCTATGCTAAGAGCTGATGATTGCTATAGTTCAGTGACTTCTGCTCATGGACTCTGGTGTTGGAGGAAGTGGACTGGCCAAAAGAACAAAAGATTCTTCTGCAATAAAAATTTAAGTCACACGTCTGGGAGCAGAATTGATTTTCCTTTGGGAGATTTTGAAAGTGTCCATGCCTCTTACTGAATCTACAGCTCTTCATGCATCAGTACCAGAGAAAAAGCAGGAAGTGACCTGAGGGAACTGTACTTGTTCCTGCTGTAGGTCACAGGGTTGCTGCCAGCTCCATGTCCTGTGTGGTGACAGAGCTGGTGGCTGCACTGGGCCAGGCAGGTTAAAGTGAGATCAAACATGCCTGGAATATTTGCCTGTGTGGTGCTTTAAGCAAGGTAAGTATTCTTCCTTTAAAAGACATGTAAGAGAAAGATCTTACTTCTTCCAAAACTACAAACTAGCTCCAAGATATTATGGATCATGGGATCTCTATACAGTTTACAGCAATGAATACCTTTTTCTGCTGAAAACTTAGCTTCATTACGCCAGATTTGACAAATTACTAAGATATTTTTCTAGTTCATTAGGATATTTTGGTTCTCAAATTAATCTTCCGTAATTGGTACTCATGTTTAACATGCCCTTCAAAGAAGTCACCATCAGCACTGAGATCTGAAGCTGACACGGAGCTTCAGACGCAATCTCCTGAGGTTATAAAAATTAACGTGGACAGACGAGAGAAAAGACTGAAGTTGCAATGCTGTTACAAGGATGTTGAAAGGCATCATGTGTTATTCATTCACATGATAATGTAGGTAAGATACAGCATCTCTAGCCTACACTTGCAGGGAACTCATGCTTATTTCTGTCTTTGACTGACACTTGCTTCACCACTCCCTGTTTACTCACCCTAACCATTGCTACAGCGAGCATTTCTGCTTTCAGACAGAACTGACACTGACTGCTTGATGAGAGTTCACAGCTCATAAGGTTTTTCCATCTGACACATATGCTACATTTATCCTCATGCTTTAACTGCAGCTGCACACATACTTTCCTCATCTATTCGGAGTCTCAAGGTAAAACAGGCTGAACATTCTACCTGTTCTGGGTGTGCCATTGTAAACACCAACATAAAACCCATGAGTCTTAAGAAAAAATCAGTGCTGTTGGGGTGAATTTTTATGCTATAAATGAACTAAGCAATAACACAAAAGCCAAATATAACTGATTTTAAGCAATGCTTTTCATCCATATGAAAAATGGCATCCATATCATGCTCATAGCAAATCAAGGTCTTGGAGATGCTCTGAGCTCTTGCCTGTAAGAAAAGAAGTTGAGTGCATACTTGGATTTACATATTTGATACACAGTAAGTACACACTTGATATTGTAGGGGAAGAAACTAGAAATGACACCAGAGGAAACCAATGGCATTACTCAGGCACACAGCCATAGATAAGAGAACCACATGTATGAGGGAGTGTCCAGTATTGTGATATCAAATATATGTATGGGAACATGAGAGCAAGTCACTCAGTGTTCCTCAGGTAAAGAGAAGTTTCTGCAATGTGTTAAAAATTAACATGTGTAATATAACTTTCAGAAATATCCAGATAGCAGTAGACTGACATACTTCAGCTTTCTTTTGGTGAGACTTGGTGGCAGGTATCTTAGGTAGATTTTTATTCTTCCCCCAAGTCACCAATTCAGGAGCATCTTGTTTCTGTCATACACTTTGGTCATGCAAATATTTTTAGACACCTATCCCCAAGTCCTCTACTAGTCTTAATTAGCATCTCACAGTTTGAGTCTTCAAATAAATCATCATCTGCTATGGGAAGTACCAGCTGTAGTCATGTTTCATTTGCAGAAAATACTGGCTTTGGCTCATGTTTAGCCATAGGCCTTTTCTGTTCTTAGATTTTAAATGAAAAAGAAATGAATTTCAGTAGCACTTGAATCAAGATACTAAGCTCTGGAAATCTGAAGATCACATCACAAAGTCATGAAGGTCAGTATATCTCAATTCCACAAACTAAGAAAGAAGAGCCATTAACAGATTTGCTCCCCAAATCAGCAGTAATTTGACAGTAACATCCCACTGCTTGAGGTTAGTTTAGTCCTGGGTGAATGCCACACACACAGAGAGTCTTTCCTCTCCAGAACAAAACACTGCCATGGCCATTCAGAACTTCAATAACGTGCTCCTTTTTTCATCTTGGCAATTAAGTCTTCCAGCCTCCATACAGTCTAATATTTTGACGATATTAAGAGCATGAGTGACCAGCACAGCAAGTGACTGACTGTAAGGAAACTAAAGGAGGTGCCTCATTCACAACATCATCTATCATTCCCTGTAAACAGCTGCTTGACACTTTTCATTAAAAAGTAGCTGTCTGAATAAAAGACCCAAACACACCCCACACATGTTTACAGCTCACCATCATTTGCTGAGAGCCAGTCAGCAATTTTCTTGTTCAAGTCAAATATTTAGAAGTATTGATGATGTCTGCTATTCTCAAGAGTGCAGCTGTTCCAGGCCCCAAAGTTTGAGTTCTGGTCATCACTGCTGGCCCTCAGGCAAGGGACTGAGGATCCCCTCCTAGCTGTTCCTCAAACTTACAAAAGCAAGAAGGGATGGGAGGTCAGAGCACAAACAGGTTATCTTATAGCTGCTGCAATTCAGGTAACAGTAACATCCTAAAGTGATGTGATTTTGATTCAGACATTCTAGCTAAATCTTAAACTGAATGAAATGTTAAATTACTCCAGTCACATATAGTACTCATGTTCAGTAGAGACAAAATACCTCCATTTTGAAGTAAAAAGGACTTGAAGACAACAGACTGTGGTAGGACATGAATAACACTGCTCTGTCTTCCCCCCTTCTGAAATTAAATCCCAGGAATCCAGGCCGACAAGCCAATCTAGACGTTGGAGTACATGGCCTCCTTCCCCTGTGGAGCACCTTGGGAGATGGTGTCCCAGAAAGAAGGGATCATTCTTATTCTTTCTCTGACACATGGGAGGAAGGCACTTCAGTGATAAAAAACCAACAAAACTGCAATTCCCACTATAACCAAAACTAGGCAATGTTCAGATAAGAGGTATTAAAATACCTGTAAATCCAATGCTCCTTATGATCAGTGGTACTGAAGCTGGAAAAAAAAGTAGCCGAAATGCTGGAGCAATCAAGATACAGATGAAGTTTTACCAAGTGTCCTGTATGTGATTTTGGTTACCTACCCCCAAGATGAACTAAAATTTCATCAAGATCTGTGCAGAGAAGGGCAGTCAGCCTCCCCCAAAAAACAAAAAGTCCTTTTAATTGAAGGAGATGAGAAAATGTGCCTTTGTACGTGTGGCTGTGTAAAACTAACTTGTCTAACACAGAGCCTGGTGAGTCTGTGTGGGTAATGAAATGCTCTCACTGCTGCCCACAAGATCAGAACAGCAGAGGCAGCAACAAGATCTTCTCCAGTTTAATCCAGCTAACAGAGCAATTTGAGTTGTTGTCTTGTGTTGTGCTAAGAAAACTTGAACGTTTGGAAAAAGGACAGCTGGCAGAGCTCAGGCAGACACAGAGGGAGAGAAGTGGGAAGGGCAGGAGGCAGCTGCAGTGCAAACTGCAGACAAGCAGCAGTTTTGGCAGGGACTATGCAGGCAGCTGTTTCACTGCTCTGTCTGCTTACAGCTGCATCATTGAGAAGGAACACGGGGGGAAAAAACTGACAGACAAAATAGTGTAGAAAATCCTCAGTTCTCTCCCATTCTCCATTCACCAATTCTATCAAGGATGATGTGGAAACTTTATGCAAAACTGTTCAGATGCCCATGCTAATTAGGTCAAATCAGACAAGGCTGGAAAACATGGGAACATTCAAATTACACACTGCATTACAACCCTAAGCCTACTGCACTTTTCAGCAGAAAGTTATTTAACAGAAAGAAAAAAAAATTAGCCAGAAACCACCCATCTAACTGGTTTAGCTTGTTTAAAACCACCAGGATTGCTTTTGTAGAAACACACAGAAAAGTTTCTTAGACAACACTAATATACAGTTTCTAAATCCTTTCAGCATTTCCAAGGTTCTTTGTAGCAAACAGTGACAATATGGTTTTGTGTTACTTGTCACACAGGTGGCTCAGCAACAGTGAAATGGGTACAGCTGGCACCATCTCTCATCTGTTTGTATAATCAAAACCCCATCAGTGCTGTGCATTCACAAACAGTGAATGAGGGCTGCTCTTTCTTAGAAAAATGCAACAGAAAAGGTGTTTCATAGAGCATGAAAAGCATAGTCAGATAAAATTTCATTTTGGAAATAATTCTTCCTGGCAGTCCCTTCATATTGTTTTGAGACAGCTTCTTCCCATCTCCCTTTGATTCAATGCTGAGTGAAGTTCTACTGAGGTTTAATCCCAGTTTCCATGAAACACCAGAAAGGCCACCTGTCTCCTGGGATTTACAGAATGACAGGTTGACAATTTTGTTCAATTTTGCATTATAAAAAACAAACAAAATGTTTCACTACCATGATTTATTTATGCCTGATTTACTTTTGCTTCAGAACCAGCAAAATCCCTCAGAAGTCACAAAACAGCGAAGCAGGACTCTGCTTTGCAGATACAGGGGTAACTAAGACATGGTTTATTTATGCAATGTAACCTTGGGAAGACCCAAAAAGTAGAACACAAAGTAAAAACCACTGAAAATCAGTGGAATGGGAGCACAGTGAAGTACTGAGGGATAGATACAAAAATTTAACTAGCCTATTACATTCACAAGAAGACAGAACAGTCCCTTACCAAGGAGAGGCACTGTTGTCTTATCTGATGGACCATATTAAAAATAACAATAGTTTCATAGTCTCCACAGCATTTAGTCCAGCCATTCCCAGGAAGTATTAACAGAGAGCAAAATTATTTCTAAGTCATTTGTCAGCTTCCTTTATTCTGGATGTGTAAATCAAGCCATGGTACCCACCAGAGCATTCCAGAACTGTAGCCAAACAATGCTTCCCATGCACACCAGTCCCTTCCTCCCAGGACTCTCTGCCTTAGCTGCCAACCATCATCACATTCTCTCATTTAGAGCTGAGATTCACAAGACAAACAGCTCAAACCATAAAGCAGTATCACCTTCCTTTTGTCCCGGAGCTGCAAGGCTCCTTCAAAACCCGAAATCAAGAGGTGGTAGAGGTAATAAAAGACAAAAGGCTTCACAACCCCAGATGTTATAACCATTGCAGGAAATTATTATTACAAAATCTGTTTGGTGAAACCTGCTGGGGAAGAACTAAAACACTGGCTAATGTGGTACTGTGTTGCCTTGCATTAAATTACTGGCAGTCATTCATTACACAATGATCCTGTCTTCCTGTGGCCACACTGATTACATTTGCCTTTACAAATAAATGGCCAACTAGAAAACTGGATGCCAGGCTAGTGACATCTCACTAACAATTAATAAAATAAACGAGGTCATGAGCACACTGCACAGAAACCCCAGGCACAACCTTGCCATGTAACAACGCAGTCACACTTCTTTCACCGCACAAGGGTTTGCACAGAGGTTGCAGGGGACTCAGCCCAAACTGACTCAAAAACCTCAGACCACATTGCTAGAAGAAGGTGGGTGAACCGTTTGCAGCTTAACCTCCATTTCCAGCAAAGACATACGTGACATGTCTGTTGTGGTTTTAGTCTGCCAACCCTTGATCAGCTATTCTACTTGTTGTGGTACTTTTCTACAGTGCGAGTTGTTTCTTGATTATCCTTCCAGAAGCCTTTGCAACCAGCACAGAAATCACAGAAAGCCAGGTATCCCCGAGTTTTGTAACTTTTACAAGTGTAGGATATATAGGAATGACTTAGGCAAAGGAGGAAACACAGATCTACCTCCCAGCGGCCAGTGAGCAATTGCCATGAGTGGAGATGGAAGGGGGAACGCATCAAAGGAGGAAGGAAAGCCAAGCAGGCAGTTTCAAAAGCTGGGCGAGCGGTGACATCCTAAATTCTCATTTATTTGAGACGGAAGGAGAGACTAGGAACTCCTGAGGCTCTCCCCAGTAGCAAAGGGAAATTTCTTGCCGTTTTTTTTTCGGCACAAATATTTGTTTTGGGGTGAGCTAAGCGACCACTCGTTATCCTTTATCCAGGGCTCTCTCTCTCTCTCTGTGGGTGCCCCTGCACCACAAGCCCCCGAATGCCGAGCCCGGGCACAGTGCCGCCTCTGCGCTCTCTGAGCAGAGCCCAGCCCTGGTAACCATTTGCACCGATTGCACCTCAATTCCCCACACACCCGCGCTCGCCCCGGCTCCCTGGCTCCGGTCTCGGCGACCCCCGTGGGCGAGGAAG
>VZRO01006414.1:27127-38180 GCA_013397915.1 Daphoenositta chrysoptera
CCAGAGGGTGTTTGAGCACGGGACAGGCTCCTCAGGGCAGTGGTCACAGCACCAAGCCTGACAGAGTTCAAGAAGCATTTGGACGATCCTCTCAGGCACAGGGTGTGACTCTTGAGGATGTCCTGTGCAGGGCCAGGAGTTGGACTCGATGATCCTTGTGGATCCCTTCCAACTCAGCATGTTCTGTGATTCTTTGATTCAGAGTGATCCTGCTTCAGATTTTGGAGAAACTGCTCTCCACGAGTTGAGAGAGAAGGATGTAATAGGCAGATGAAAAGGCTCTACCAGCTCCTTCGTCTCTACCTGTCCACCAGCTCTGGTTTCTAAGGTGTATATTTTTTATATATACATATCTCACACAGAGAGATCTGTACACCCCCTCCAGTGCAGGAATACATTTCCCCAACACACACTTTCCCCCTGGTTTGATTCAGTCTCTTTGTTAGTAGTACCCTTCTCTGCCTGTGGAATAGTAAGTGTAAGTCTTGGTCCCATTAGTAAAAGCTTGACTTCAGAACTTGAAAAGAATTGGTGGCCAGGAAAGTTTTGCAGGCTGTTAGAACCAAAGAAAGACCTTATGAAAGAAATGGATGCCCTGGAGCATGGAGTCTTCCTTGCACAAAAGCAAGCACAGCTTGCCAAGTGAAAATGCCCTCCACCTCCAGCCCCACAGATTAGGAGCCCAGTCGATTTCCCAGTTCCATACTGCAGAGCTGAAAGCTAGACACACACTGGATGCCAAGTTCACCTCTACAGATGTGCATAATAATTCTAGGATTTCCTTTTTTCCTGAACCCAACACAATTCTGCTGAAAAGCAGGAAGGTGTTTTATAAATCTGTGCTTATCTGAGAATGGCTGGAGGTTTCAGTTCCACACAGAGTACACATACACTGTTTTTAGGAGGAGATGCACGTATATTTAGAAGTCTTGAAAGGCAAAATGTCCAACTAAGCTACACTGCTATTTGAGGTGGCCTGTTTGAGAAAGAGCCAGTACACTGTCCATGAAAATATGGAGATCATTGTTACTACCTCAGATATATCTGGTTGATGGGTTTGGGTTGTTATTCCACACCCCCGTGCCATTAATTCCATAGAGGTCAGAGGATTTTCAGAATGAAAATTCAGTGGCAAACAGCTGAATTGATTATATGATGTTCTTATCAAAAGTTGCACTAGTTGTGATCAATCCAGCACATTTTAGATTTTGCATAAAAACATCTCAGAAAATTCCGGTTCAGCAATGTCTTTTGTTCTTTTTTTTTTTTTTTTTTTTTTTTTTTTTTTTTTTTTTTTTTTTTTTTTTTTTTTTTGTTTGAAATAAAAATGTCAAGCAATCCTCCCCAGGTTCATCCATGTTTTTGAAAGGTACTAACCTGAATGTATGTGGCAGAGATGCTGCTGTCCATGTGGAGTTTCCAAAAGGCTGGAATTGGACAGAGTGACCTGTACAGACTTACCTGTACAGACTTGTGTGTTTTGCAGATTTCCCCTCCCCTTCTATTGCAGTGTACACATATATTCCCTGTTGGCCTCAGAGTTTCTACATCGTAAATCCACAATGTCCAGCCTGGTGGCTGCTTTACTTCCCCTTAAGAAGTGCCAGGGGAGGAAATGTTACCTCCCAGCTTCCTCAGACGAGTGCTGGGGGTTGAAGCAAGATCTCTGAAAAGGTAGTTGTCAGTGGGCAGACTGCCGTTCTAATGTCGTTGTGCTCTTATTTCTGGCTTTAAGAGGAAGTGATACTGCTTGTACTGTATTGTGGCTCTCATCCAACGCCCCTGGAAACCACCCTGGAAGAAAGCTCCCACTGACATCAGTTATAGTGTGATCAGGCCTTCAACCCACAAAGATGCCGTTTTTTGGTTTTACTGCCATTGGGGTGCTTGGCATAGTGCTGCTCCTGCTCTCACATACATTCAGATACCTACATCCACTACGCCCTCACAAGCAGTGCTTTACAGGGGTGAGGTATAATCCCTGATGACAGAAAGAGGTTACCTTTTCCTGAATGTGGGCAGACTTTGAGGCTGGATTCCTGGTGATCTGTTGTGACTGTTCTGGTAAATGCTTTACCTCTGTTCTCTTAGTAAATGTAAAAAACCTTTTTGTCTGGATTCTCTTAAAGCCTTGAACTTAAAACTGTAGTAGCTCTTTGGATTAGCAATTGTGCAGACCTCTAAGATGTCAGTACTTTATCTTCCTGCTCTAAAGGCAACAAATTTAAAAATATTGCTATTCCCTGATAAAAACAATCCTCAAAAGAAAAAAAAAAAGAGCCAACTGTGAAAACTTAAATAGCTGTAATTTTTTGTGCGTGTAGTTTTGTTTTGTTTTTTCAGCTGTTTCAGAGGGAAAGAAAGGAAGTTTACTTGGTCCAAATGACAAATCATGACCTGGCAGCTCAGAGACAGGCCATAACCTTGGGTGAAAGGGATATTTGGGTGTTGAGTGACTGTGGCTTTGTGTGCTAATCTCAGCTACATCAGTATGTGACAGATATGCCCACAAGGTGAAAACCCACAGGAGCATAAACACCTTCCTTGAGGAGGCTTCGAAGAGAAACTGAATGCCAGGTAGCTGTGTCTTGACAAGAAGGTGTCATGCACTGGATAGAGCTTTGCACCTTGTCACTTGACATCTTCCAGAGATCCCGGATTAGCTGCTGGATGAAGAACAATCCCTTTCCCAAACCTGTTGGTCCAGAACTGCACTAACACACAGCCATACCCACTGCCAGGCTCCAAGGCAGCAGCTAATCATGGGGCTATAGATACATGCAAAACATCTCTTTCTTAGTGCCTTTGAGACAGCGCCGAGGTAGCTCAGCACGGCACAGCACAGGCATTATCTAAAATTGCCTTTAGAGTATTGAGGATCATGCTTTAGGATTTGTCTGCCTGTGATCCGTATTATGTTTGTAAGCACTTGAGAAGATCTGTGTTTAATATAACTGTGTATGGAGCATCCCACATTTCATGACTTCCAGGGCTTCAGCTGTAAACAGTGTTGTGTGTGACAGGGCAAAATTGAAGCAATCCGTGGCTTGAAAAATAACGATCTGAAAAATCTGTGCTGCTGCTTTCTTATCTATAGGCCTGTGGCATACATGGACTTAGGTCATCCTCCTAAAGGAGAATACACCTCTGTTTGGCATGTTTCTTCCCTTTTATCTGTTCCCTGCTCCTAAGGAGAGAGAGCATGAAGCCTGCTACAGCCTCTCCTGCCCCTAAATTGGTTACTGATTAACCATGTGGATTAGGCACAAATCCTTGTGAGGCAGGAATTCTTTATCTAGAAAATGAGCATGTGAACAGTGAGTATAAACTATGTTCATAAAATGTTGCATTTTAATGATTCTCAGTCACTCATTCCTAGTGTCACGTCCATTACAACTGACCCATATAAAAAGAGTCTCCTTTCCAAGGTGTCTCCATAGTCCTGTGCAGAAAATCTCAGTATCTGAGAAGCTGTTAGATGTAACTGTGCCTGTGTTAATTAGTGTGCTGATTGATTTTGGTTGGTTGAGTTTGGGTTTGTTTGGTTTTTTTTTGGCTGAAAATATTCATTAAATGCACAAGAGCTGACCATAGCTCTGAGTGACCTAAAAGGGCACTTCTAAGGAAATAACCAATTAATCTAAATTTTTTAATCTTTTTTTTGACCCATACTACTTTGCTTGCTATAAATCATGATGTAGCCTCCTTCCAGACAAGTTCATTAAAATCCCCTTAAAACTGTACTTGTGTTTAAAAGGGCTCTTGGTACAATTTAATGTCTAAGAGAGAGAGGAGGATGGAAGTGGAAATGTGCCACATGAACAGATGTTCAGCTGGGAAGATAACATTAATGATCAGGCTGTGCAGCCGGAACTGGTGTTAACAGCACATGCATGCTTTAAGGACTTAGAGACCTCAGCTACACATAAATACTTGTTTTTTCCCCTTAATTGTTTTTCATACTAGAGGGACTTGAATATTGTCTTTTGCCAGTATAATTCCAATGTAACTACACAGAAATCACTCGATGAGAATAAATGCAGACCACCGCGTCTGCATAATATTAAAGCCAGCTATTACACAATTTTCAATTTTTCACCTCTCTTAGAGAGCAGGTGTCAGTTCTATAGGGCTCAAAGAAGTCCTTATGTACTGTATTCCAGGTCAGCCCTTCAGAAGGAAGCAGCAGCACCTCATCATGGAAAAGCTATGTGGCCATCAAAGGATTAGTGCAAGCTCCTGCTCAGGATTTGGGTTTTTCTCCCATTAGAGATTACCTCATGATTAGCAAGCTGGGAGGCACTGGTGAACATGAGTGTCTGGAATTCTTTTATATAAAAATATAGTCATTATTGTCACCAGATTATTTTTGAGCATTGAGTGTATCTTCGTGTTGCAGCATCAGTTTAACTGGAATGTTTCTTGAAAATCATTTTGATTGTGATGTTTTAGAAAAAGAACAGCTACCAGCTGTGAACATTAAAAGGCTGAGAACACAGAGGGGAAATAGTTTGCAGGAGAGCAAGTTTAATCCTAGAAACACCTGACTTCTTGGATAAATTTAAGCTTATTCATACTCTGTAGAAGTTTTGCAGTAAAGCCACCATCTTCTCAGTGGTGAGCTCAAAGAAAGCAGGAGACCTGCTTGGAAAAACAAAAAAATGCATGTTCAGATAATAGATGCATAATGAAAAGAATCTGAGAGATTGAAGGTACCAAAAAGTTGAGTCAATTTTTGCAGACAGTTTTGCAACACCGTGAACCACCAGTGATCTCAGATGCTTAATTCCAGTGGAGAAGTAGTAAAAAACCAGTTCAGGGTTCAGGAGATTCTGTGCATTTAGAAATCCGTGTTCTGAAATGCTGCCTAGAATTGCCTGGGTTTTTATGCATACTGGTACTACCTACAAGCATTGAAAAGCATTGCCCCAGCCATTACTCTGGGGCCTTGGTGCTAGCAGACAGTGGCACTAAGAGGTTCAGCCCTGATTTTCTCTTGTAAGTGGCCTAGCTTTGTGCCAAGAAACACAGGCTGAGATGATTCTCCCAACATTCTGAGTAAGGATTCAAGGGCCTTGGAAAAATGCAGCAGAGCCAGTCTCCGAAGAAGTACCCTCCAACGTTGCTGAAGAGACAGGCCAGGCAGCAGTGCTGTGGGGAGCTTTAATCCATGCCTTTAGAAATTCTGTAAGCAGTTCACCTCATGCCTCTTGCTCTGGCGAGCAGAGCCCCTGTTTCCTGGCAGGGCAGTCCCAGCAGAGGCATCTGCCTGCTGCTGCAGCCCCTCAGGGAGTACAGGGTGCAGCTGGCACATGAAATCCCTGTGGGGCCCTCACTCTCCTGTGCTTTCTTAAAGCAGAACAGCTGGAAGAGCTGAGGAAGGAGCTCCACGGACCTCTAGCCAACATCAGGGTGCTTCAAACTGAGCTGTTGTTCATCATGTCTGTGGGAGACTGGGCTGACTCCAGCACAAAGATTAAGAGCTGGGCACTTCCTACTTTTCTCTTGGAACTTGGTTCTCTGCTTAATTAACACATCAGCGTTTGGGCCAGACCCCAGTTGCACGGCTCAGCGGTGCTGTCATTTTCCTGGCACAGGGCTCCAGTCAGTGCTGGGGCCAAGGCAGAGGAGGCAGGGAGGGCATGGAAGCACCGACTCTGAGACACCTCAGCAGGAGGCAGAGCACAGGGCCAGCGTCACTCACCCGGCTCATCAGGAGTCCTAGGCCAGGGTGTGAGGCACCACTGTTGAAATTTGGGACTTAGCTGTGGATGGCTGAATGAAACCTGCTCACATGGACTCGTGCTGGGCACCCATGGGTGACCAGACTTTGGGATAAGCTTCATTTGAGTGTTGTGGCCAAAAAGAGAACTGAGGAGCCTGTGAGGCTTGGTGACTCAATTCTGTCCCTGGTGTTCAGGAGATGAAGGCTGAAATCCTTGCTTTTGCATATGTTTCTTTATGCCAAGCAGAAGACTTGGAAACTCAAGCAACATGGACAAGAGCAAGTGGCTCTCAGTTGTGACAGGCCTGTCCTCTTAGAAAGAGCTGAATATGTAGTTCAAATAGAAGCAGGACAAAACAAAGAACTTCTTTTAGAGTAGACAAAAGCCACTAAGTCACTCTTCTCAGATTTGGTGGATGCCACTGAGGCAGGGAAAACAGACTTACAAAATACCTTACTGAAAATGCATGCTAATTGTACTCCTTTCTCCTTCAGGACTCAAAACAGGCTTCTCTCAAATTCTTTGGGGTTTGGGGGGTCTTGGTTTTAAATACAAACCACATCTAACACTCCTTAATTGACTTTTAACTTTTTGGATTTTTTAAATTCTCTGAAATTTCCTTACCCTGTTTTTCTTTTATTTTCTTGGCTCTTGCACTATGAAACAAAAAAATCCAAAGATGGGAACTTGAGCTTCACACACCCTGAGTGTCCTGTTACATGAATGTTCCATGAGCAAAAAGGAAACTATTTTTGTGTCATTTAGCACATCTAGCAACTATTTGTGCTGATGGCAGCAAAACTTCTACCTGTTGCCAGCTAAGAGCAGGACGAGCTGGGTGGTGAGGGCTCTCCCTAATCTGAAGAACCTGTTTACAGAACAACTTGAAAGGCTCAGGTGAACAGGACGGATTCCAACTGTGCCGAAGGTGGCAGCCTGGGATGGCTGCGGGCCAGCAGCGCCTGCAGTGGGTGGGAGTTGCACAAGGGGCTGCACAGATCCTCTGTGCTCTGGAGGGGTCTTTGACCCCTGTGTCAGCAGCTGCTGCTCTCTTGGACCCCAGGCCAAAGACCTTTAGGGGTTTCACCTCCTGTGCCGTCAGAGCAGGCCCCTGGCTTGTGATGAGGAGCTGTGTGAAGGCTCATCTGGAGCCTTCCCCTGCACCCCCTGCCCTGGCACTGCCTTGAAGCCCTGGCCCTGGTCCCTGCTTGGGCTGCACTTGTGGCAGCCACTCATTTGTAGAGAAATACTGCACTGTCTTCATAAGAAAGTGTTTTAAAGATGTCTGGAAAGTGCAGGGGAGCATGTGAGAAATGATACAGGGAAAGGTGTATTCATTGATACCATACCTTAAATGCATCTCTAGGACTTGATTGTGACTTTCACTGCCAAGAGACACTGTATTCTCTGTGTTAAAGAACTGTATTTATTCATATAAAGGCATGTTAATGGTGCAAATGCGTAATTGATAATCAATGTAGTGAGGTGTATTACATATACACGTGTTATTTCAGGTATTTGCTACAAAAATATGGGAAATTCAGTGTTCATTAGAGCATTTTATCATTTAAAAATATAAATTGAGGTGAAAACAGGCCACCCACCTTTTTGGGAATTCCTGCCTGCCTCAGCACAACGAGACAGAGGTGATGGGATGTACATTCAAAGCAGCCCTTCCAGAGCTGCATCTCTGCTTTGCTAACACTCCCTGTTACACAAGTGTGTTCCAGCTGCAGGTGTGGGATAAACCCTTAGGTGTGCCTGGGAATGGTGGCCTGGAAGCACCTGCCTTAGCTCTGTTCCAAATCAAGGCAGCTGAACTATGCTCAGCACATGTTCTGTTTTCACTGGTGCCTCTGGGAAATGAGAATCAGTTCTTGCTTTTCACTGGGTGCTTCTCTGCCCAATGATTGCATCAAACTTGACATCAGTCATCTTCTTCAGAAGATTCAGGGCGCGTTCTGGAAACACCCTGAAAGAGACAATAACATGAAATTAAATGTGGGATGGAAACTTAAGTTATGGGAGAAAGTGGCACTGCAGGTGAGGGAAGAGCTGGTCTGGTAGCAGAATGCATCCATACACATGGACTAAGTCTGAGACAGAGTCTTGAACTGGGCATTATTTTCCAAGGACATGTAGCCCTCATCAATCTCTGACAAGTATTATCTCCAATCCCACCCATCTCTTTTTCTGACAATTCCAGGACAGGCATGTACCAACCATGATTTAGGTTGCAATATTGCTGCAGAATCCAGAACAGAAACACAAGCATTTGCTTTCTCTTTCCAACAGAGCCATTCTAAAGCAATTTTCCAGCCTCCATGGCCTCAATCTTTGGTGTTGACATGAGGAAACAAACACTGATAAGCAGCAGGTGAGATCTCATTCTGGGACTACGCTGGGGCTGCTGTTTCAGAGAATGTGGTGGCCTGTAGAGCAGTGGAGCTCTGCACTGACAACTCAGCTGCAGAAAGTGATGCTGTACAACGGCCTTTGAGAGGGCTCAGAAAAATCTCTGGATGATGTCTGCTGTTGTCACTGGAAAGAACCACCGCATTATTAAATACCTTGTGATATGTTCTAAAATAGAACTTAATCTTGAATCAGATTTTACAAGTTTGAGGGTGGTACACTCAGCAGGTTACAGTTGATACATTATTTTTCCTACTCACCTTTCAAGCAGTAAACCGACACTCTGATTTGATGGAACGAAAACCATTTTCTGGTTGGTCACTATTCCTTCCATCAGAGCCTCCACAACTTCTTCAACCTCCAAAATCTTTGAAAGCCTACTGAGGAAAGCAAACACTTAAGAGCTGCAGTAGTAGAAAGGGGTGGTACCAGCTGATGTAGGAGGCTTCACAAATGCACAGCCTCAGGTAATTCAATGCAACCATCACGTGAGTTAAAGGACACTGCAGACTTTCTTTAGCCAATGCTACACACTGCTGTTATACAGCCAGTTGGAACACAGGCCTAAAGCTGGGGATAATATGCAGTGCCTTGATGCAAAGAAGGAAGCACAGGAATTGAGAGTTACCTTGTACTGGGGTTTTTGACAAATCCAGTGTTTATAAAAACTGGACAAAGGCACGTTGTTTTTATTCCATCCTTTCCCAGGGCAGACAGCTCCTCTGTCAGAGCTTTATGAAATCCAACTGCAGCAAACTTGCTTGAGCTGCAGGAGGGGAAAAAGTACAAATGAGAAGGCAGAAATACTATTTCCACCTTTATGCAACTGCAAGTGGCCTAAACCATCATACACACACAGTACAGGGTAGGAGGCAAAAACCTCCAAACAATATAATCCAGCTGAGAGACAGAGCAGGGACTATTTTAACTTTCCCTGTGCCAGAGTGTAGTGGTGGATTACATATTGAAACTTGTGGAGTACTTGTGGAAAGCAGACAAGGTGTGAACAGGCAGACAAAACAGACAGGAAAACATCGGGAAACCTAAGGAAACGTTAACGAGAGTGCGTCAATCGATGCACATCCCATTTTTCCCATGAGAGAAGATTCCTGAAAGGAATGCAGCTTGAATGTCTGAAATGAAGAAGGATGGGCCGGCTAGAAATGGAGATTAACAGTCGACTGTTTATTGTACCACACAGAAGCATCTCAAATCAATTGTGTGTGCTTTGAAATAAAGGGGCATTATGCAAGCCAAACTGAGGAATGACCTGGCATGGAAGTAGGTGTGGGCCTTAAGTTTAAATGAATTCCAAAGAAAATAGAATGGACACATGACTGTTATTTCATACAAACATTGCTCCTGATTCAGTCAGAGCTGATAACTTGGTACCCACTGTGGAGAAGATGCAATTAAAACTTAAAAAATTGAAGGGAGCTGATTTCAGAATCACTTACCAATATGTCACCATGAAAGGAATCACAAAATGACCTGCAGCTGAAGCCACCGTGACAATGTGCCCGTAGTTGTTGTTCATCATGATTGGCAGGAAAGCCCTCGTGGTCTTGGAAGTCATTTAAACCAAGAGGCAAAAATGCAGGGGGCAGGAAGGAGGAAAGGAACATTGTGTTCTTAGGCATATTCAGCACTGACCATCAATGCCATTCTCTAGGTGGCCAAAGCTATCCCTAAAGCTACGTGCTCACACACCTCACGGCACCTCAGATTCCCAGAGCCACAGGGATACCTGCTCTCTCACCAGTGGTGCAGTTGGCAACCTGCTCCCCAAAGGTTTCAGGAGCTGCCTATAATCAGGAGCTGGTTTTCACATCTTTCCTTTGCTGCTCTGAGGTCTCAGGTGTCAGCAGAAATGCTGGCAGGGTCTCACCCCCAGCACATACAATAAAACCACTTGTCAACCTCTGGCTTCTCTTCTCTCCTGCCCCAGACAAGGATGGCTGCACAGCTGAAACCCTCCCACCCTGTCAGCCCCGTGTCACCTCTGACAGAGGCCTCTGCGTGCTGCAGAGGGGCTGTCACCAGCCAGCTCAGATCAGCAAGAGGCTGCTCCATTTCCCCAGCAGACATTCTGCGTGGGTGCCCCTGGGCTATACAGTTCACTTGGTAATTCACTGCTAATAATGCTTGGTCTAAATTGCCTCCTCACTGACACTCCCAAAAATCTGTAGCTATGGGGATGGTGCTGGCCCTTACCCACATGTGACCAAGGATGTTGACTTCAAACATCCTTTCTATCTGGTGGTCCTGAGTCGAGAGAAAGTCGGCAGCTGTAATCACACCAGCGTTGTTCACCAGGATGGTCACATCCCCAATATCCTTTTTCACCTTTTGGAGAGAAAAAAAAAAGCCCAAAATTGTGTCTGTGACTCAGGGGGAAAAAATACGCTAGGGTAGGGAAGAGGAGCCATAATTTCATTCTTAACATCGCCTCTTTAAGGGAGAGGAAGATCATGCCACGTTTCCAGATGTGGCAGGAACTGTGTAGTAGAGCCAGGAAATCTGGTTTGGATCTGATTCTTCTCCTTTAATTACTGCTGGTATTTATTGTGTTCCACACACTGTGCACAGTTGGACCCTGTAGTCACAGCTGGGACCATGGAGGTACAGACTGCTTTGAGGCAGCTGGACCACAGCCATTACAATAAAATGGTTCATTTGTCCTCAGTGCTGTCTATGTTCCTTCAGAGGCTGGAACCCCGGAGAGCAAACTTGGCACCAGGGTGTGATATGCTGGAGCCTCCCAAATAGGATGAGACTGGCTGTGATCTTGGAAGTGCTACAGCACTCTGTGCACAGAGAGCAGCGAGGAGTGGGGAGCTTCCAAGGGCTTGCAGGATTTGTGTTCAACACCTCTTCCCTACTTTTCTGGAAATCAAGTGTGTTTGGGAAAG
>VZRO01006415.1:7268-51810 GCA_013397915.1 Daphoenositta chrysoptera
GGGGGGGGGGGGAAAGGAAGAAGCGGAGGGGACGGGGGAAAAAAGCAAATGTCATTCCTATTTTCAAGGTACTTTTTTTTAATGCCATCTTAGGTTCTTAAAATTCATAATTTTGTGTATGGCCCTTTTAGCACTATGGTTAATTTTCAGCTTTTTTTGCTTGTGGGAGAAGCAGTTCCGTAAAAATCTTACCTGTTCATCACAGTTGTCCAAGTACCTGTTTTTCTCTTGGGCGGGGTTTTTTTGTGGGGTATTTTTTTTTTGAAGTAAGATAAATCCCTAAATAATTGAGAACTCTTAGGCTTCTTCTGCACTTGTGCAATTACAAGCCTGCACTTTGAGACTTCATACTGTCTGGAAGGACAGATGAGTTCATGTATAATATCCCTAGCATTTCCTATTAACAGCTTCTAAACTAGCAGATCTTTTGTTACTGCTCATTGAATTCCATGATATATGCCAGTTGTTTAGTCTGACACCTCTCTCTTCATTTCCTCCTAACTTCCCTTATTTTAAAAAGCAGTCTTAGTAGATTGAAGTGTTAGATATGGAGTTCTGAGAGGTTTTCTTACTTTATTTCCATTTTTTTTTTCTTGCTCATAATTTTCCCTGAGAGAACAGAATATCCATTGTCAATAGTCTGTGTGCTTAGGAAGAAATGCCATTTCAGTAGACCAGAAACTGCTCTCTAAACTGCTGTCCACGTGATGGTTAGATTTCTATCCTGCTTATGTTCCCTTTTGCTTTCTGAGCTTAATTTAGTTTTAGACATATTTGTGGTTATGTTTCTTCAGCTCCAGTGATTTAAAACACTTCAACATACTCAAATTTTTATAATATGATTTTGAATTTTGGATATGGAAAGAAGGAAGCATTGTTTCATAAAATGTCTTATACAAACCCCAGTTCTTTACACACATACAACCACACCACCATCCCCCCCAGGCCCCCTCTCTTTTCCATTCCCCCCCCCAACACTGAAGCTGATTTTGTTTCTTATTTTGCAAAGTAACATGTTTGGTACAAAATAAATTAGATTAATTTCTCAAAGATGACTGAAATAGATGTTTTTCAAGCTTAAAAAAATTGATATTTCAATTCAATAAAGTGCTAGTAAGCTTTTACAGAATATGTAAAACAATTGTATCGCAAAAGAGGCTGCAGTTTTTGCTTAAGGTTGGTGTTTAATGAGAGTTCATTTGGAATAAGTTTTTTTAAAAATGAATCATCAACGAGACTTAGACTAGGCAGCAAAAGCCCTATCAAGGTTGTTCTGGACCAGGCTCTCCATTCTTTCCTAAACATTTTTAGAAGTTTAATATTTATCAAGTGACAAGTGGATATCCTAACTTGCTGTAAAGTGGGTTCAACTATATTCTGAAACATTTGAGTTCTCTAGTATGAAGCTGAGATAGGCAGAGGGATTAATTTAAGTAAATTGGTGAAGTAATTGTAATGTGGCCGAAGCAAATTTGTGTGTGTTGACAAACCTGTTTTCTGGCCTTGCTACCACGGGTTGGTTTTTGTAATCTTTATATCCTCAAGGATCTTCTTGTCTTGGTAAGGCAAGATCTCCTGTAAGCAAGAGGTTAATGCTACATTATTGTCAGCTGAAAAGGACAGTGGTAGAAGTAGGTTTTACATAAGGAAATCATATATCATGTCACTTTATGTAAAAAACTGAATATATATGTATGGTTTAAGAAAAAAAAAAAAAGATAAACCAATTGCAATCCTATTATAAACTTAATTATAGGATTAAAAAATTTGCATGGATGTACATTTTGTTCTCACTGGAACTAGTTCAGTTTATTTTGGATGGATTAGGTACATGTGCAAACTTAGCATCTATTATGTTCATAAAAAAGGGATTTATTGCAATTTAAAGTCTAGTTAATATGAAATTGATGTAACTTATGCCTAATGAGGCATTTTCTTGTAATCTATATTGAGTTAAATCACCTTTTGGGAAGAAAAGTATATGTGACATGCAGGTTGCATTGAGAGATACATCAGAGTGAACAAAAACTGGTTTCTGTGACAAATTGTTCTGAAAGTGAATTCCTGTGGTGAGTGGTACAGAATATAAATGGGTGGGAGATGCTCACTTGGGAAGAACATAGCTTTAAGATGCTGAGATAGTATATATGAAATTGCAGGGAAAAAAAGAACAGTTCGCTCCTGGTGAATTAGCATGTTTTTAAAGGAATATTAAACATCTTTGCAAATGACTGTAATTTGATGCTGTTCTTTTGTAGTTCAGAATTTGTCATCAGATATTGCTGTAGGAGTACAGGTACATTTGAACCTTTCTTGTTTCTTTGCCGCTGGGGTTTTGTGTATTTATAATTACTTCAAGGTTTTTTTTTGCAGCCACCTAGTGTTGTTTTACAGAGGAGTTATTTCTTCTGGCTTGTTTTTTCATGTCTTTCCTATTGCCCTGGGCATGCATGGTTGATCTTTAAGATTTCAGCATAAAGCAAATTTTATATTTGTCTTTTTTGAGGTTACTTTATAAATTAATTTATCACCTCTGAGAGTCATCTATTCTTTTCCCTAAGAACTCTTTATTTTGTCCTAGTAGATCTTCTGACTGGTGTCAACTTGCCAGTCTGAACTTTAAGTCAATAATTCTTTATCTGTAGAACTGTTTGAACAGATATTTCAGCCTCTTTTGTGATAATTTTCTTTTTACTTCTCATCTGTCTTTGTACTTTCATTACTTTAGTAGCTGCAAATTTGAAGGACCTGGTTTATAGTCTTTCTGGAGTATAGCTTCTCCAAATATCCTTGTCTGGATGCCAGTGTAGATACAACACCTAAGGTACTCCTCTGTTGCCTAGAGAAGTCCATGACATAACAGCATAACAAAGCTAAACCTTGTGCTGGGTGAAACCTGTTCCTCAGTTCTTCATAGTCTGAAATTCTCACTGTAGTGTTTTGTGGTTTTTGATCTTTCCCAGAAATGAACTGTGCTCAATTCACCAGTGCAGAGATCTGATTGTAATCTTGCATCGTTGATAAAATGTGGTCTGTAAATAATTACTCTGCATCTTGGCTACTTGCTCTGGGGAGTTAAAATCTTTGAGTGGGAGTAGTGTTATGAACATTTATACCAGCCACTCTTCAAACTTCCTTTATATTGTTATTTTGGATTCTGTAAAGTTTCATAAGGCGGCAAAATATCATCCATTAAAATGTTATACTAAATTCCTTTAACTTTTAATCTTTTAGTTCCTTAGGTCCATCGGTTCCATATTAATAAAATAGATTGATTTTCTGTGCTCTGTTGCTTTAAAGCAATCTTCTGAAATTAAAAAAAAATATTGTGTGCAAGTACTGTACTAAACAACCTGAGTTACATGTACACAATATGTGTATTCACAGAGCATGAGCAATTCATTTAATTATTTTAATTTTAAAACTATTGTAACTCTTAAAGATAAGACCTACTTAGCCTCAGACTCTTCAGAGTAATATGTGAATGCCTGGAGAGGTGGAAAGAGGAAGAAGCTATTATTGAATAGTTCTGGAGGAGCACGATTTAAAACAACTTTCACAGGCTGCAAACTGTTAAAAAACTTTCAGTTACCTTTCATTATTTAAAGAGAGTTACAGGAATAACAGCCTGTAAGTTTATCACAGAGAGCTGTCAAGGTATTGAGGATGAAAGCTCATGAGTGGTATTTGCCAAAAACTGTGACTGAACCTTTGTGCTTGCTTGAAATGACAGAACCATATTAAAGGATAAAATAAGCATGGTTCATGGTTCAATAGTGTAATATTTGAGATGCAATGGCCGTTAAGTTTTAATAGCTTGAATGAGCAGACTGTTGGAATGTTTAAGACTTGATTTTTAGGAGCAATTTTAATTTTTTTTTTTAACACAGTGCAAATGATGTAATTTTGACCCACTCCTTTCCTGATAATTGACATCTGTGGGAGATATAAGTTATATGTAGTTCACGGTAATATATTAGTATCTCTTGCTTTCATGAGGGAAATAAACCTGCTTTTTTCCTCTCAGTCTGTGGTTTTGTAGATAGTTGTGAGGAAAGTCTGTCATTAAATTTGGGATCTGCAGTAAAGACTTGTTCAGATTTTCTGTTTTAAATATAAACTGTGTTCTAGTAGAGAATAACACAGTTCAAACAAACAAAAAGAAGTGCTAAGTGCATAATGATTACTAGTTAGAAGCAAATGAAGATCCTATTGGGTTTGTTTACTGCATTCAGTCAGTGGTCTAATTAAATATTTATGACAAAAGGCATTTAAAGGATGCCAGCACTGACCGTATTTTATGCACGTATGAACAAGTGAAATATATTGGAGTTGACACAGACTCTATGGTTACTTACAGTTTGCTAATACAATGTAAAAATATGTTTGCTCAATGTACAATTAAGATCAGTCTTTAACCCTGAATTAAGAAAACTCTGAATGAAGCTGATATGGAACAGATGTTTAATTGTAGCTGAGTTTTGATTTGCAAATCTTTTTTCTGACTGCTCAGATGTGTAGTCTAGGTTTATTCAAACACTAAGTGGTCTGTTTAAAATATGACATCTTTTATTTAGAAAAAGGAAAATAGGGATGATGTTAAATTTGGCACATTCTTAAAATACTTGTCTAGATTCAACAGACACCACTGAAAGTAATGTTTATATGTGAAGTCATCTCAGTCCGGGATTTTTTTGCCTTCCTCTGCAGCATTGAGCATGAACTCTTGCCAAGGGCTTCTCTGGGCTATTCTGCCTGGGTTCTTTCCTGCTGCTTTTGCACCTCCAAGGCACCACTCATGCCCTTGCTCTCTGTCTTTCTCTGCCATTCCAAGTTTGTAACAGGAGTGAGCTCCTATATTGCCTTGGTGTGCTTTTCCCTAGGGGTTCTTGTTTGTACAATGCAGTCTGGTTTGTTGCAGCAGCAGGAGCTGGCACTTCTCAGCTCTCCCTGCATGCAATACAAGTACAGGGCAGGCATGAGAGCACTTTTCATGCATCACTGGCCAAGAAGCACAGCAAAGCAATTTTTTGCGGCCAAAAAATATGCTCATCATTGATACGTATCATACTTTTGACAACAACCCAGGCTGTTGCACATCTCCTCTTCTTTTGTGTGTGACCAGGACCAATCCTTATTCTTCAAGCCTCAGGAAACAGGGACTGCCTGGTTCATATTCCGGCTTCTCCTTTCTGTGGCCTTGCCTTTGCCAGACTGCAAGGGATGTTTTGATTTCTTAAACAAAACTGTAGAATGCATTAGCCTGGTCCTGGCTACAGAATTGCATTGTGTTAATGCCTGTGAGCATTGGCTCTTAAACCGATTCAGAAAAATAAAATGAAATCAAATCCTTTTTCCACCTGTAAATATGTGTCTTTGAAAATGTTTTTGAGCTGAAAAAACCCTGGCATTTCAGGCAAATACCAGACTCATAGTCAACTCCTGGATACTGCTCCTGTGCTTGCCTTTAGACATTTGTCTAAAGGAGATGGAGATGAACCCTTGGAGATGGACACTTGTTCTGATGGAGTACTGTTTTTCTCAAATGTAATAAAATGTTTTATTACATTTCTCTAAGGGACGTGACTCAAGCATTTCTGAAAATGAGAACAAGAAGGAAAAAAATCTCAGGGGAAATAATAGGTATTGCACACCTCAAAATGTTTGCAGTCATTCAGTTTGGGAGCATGTCCTACATCTGGCTAAGGGTTTGATCTCTGAGGAGATATGTGGAATTCTGCCATTCTGTGGAAACCCAGATAAACTGAATGAAAACAGAAAACTTTTAAAAACTGTACTAGTTTTGGTTGGCATTTTTTTTTTTCAAATTTCTTCAAATGGTTAAATTAATTTGAGATGATCCACAGGTCTCTCGCACCTATCAGACAGTACATGCCTCCTTCCCACACAGAGACAGCCAGTGCCTAGGCTGGGACGTGATTACCTGTTCAATCCTTTCTGCTAGTGCAGGACTGGGAAGAAATGTTGGGATTTTCCTCCGCACATACTGCTAGAGAAAGGAGAAAGCAGGAATAAGACTAGGATAGACTCTTTCAGGTGAAAGTGACCTCCGATGGTCATCAGCTTCAGCTGCCTGATAACCAACCCTTTAAAGATAAGGAAGCACCCATGTCACAAGGGCTGACCAAAAGGTCACGTCCAAATTACTCTCAAACACCAACAGACTTGGGACATCAACCGCTTCTCTAGGAAGCCTATTACACTGGTTGATCACCCTTTTGGTGAAGAAATGCTTCCTGATGTCACATCTAAACCTTCCCTGGTACATCTTTGAACTGCTCCCACATGTCCTATCACTGACCCCAGGGGGAAGAGCTCAGCACCTGCCTCTTCACCTGCTCAGCACTTGCCTCAGGAAGCTGTAGGGAGCAATGAGGCCACCCCTCAGCCTCCTTTTCTCTAACCTAGACAAGCCAAAAGTCCTAACCCAGTCTTCATAGGACATTCCTTCCAGCCCTTTCCCCAGCTTTATTGTTGCCCTCTGGACATATTCAAGGACCTTCACATCCTTCTTAATTTGTGGGCCCCAGAACTGCTCACGGTACTCAAGGTGTGGCCATACCAAAGCTGAGTGCAGCAGGATAATCACCTCTTTTGCCTGGCTGGTTGAACAGTGTTTGATGCATCCCAGGATGGGGTTTGCCGTCCTGGCTGCCCCGGCTCTCCCTGCTGGCTCACACTGAGCTGCTGACGAGCACCCCCAAATCCATTTCTGCAGGGCTGGTCTCCAGCCACTCCTCTCCCAGTTTATAGTTGTGCCCAGCGTTACTCTGTCCCAGGTACAGAATCTGACATTTGCTAAATTTCGTGTCACTGATCGCCCAATGCCCTGATACATCCATTTTGCTCTGCAAGGTCTCTTGTCCCTTAAGAGAGTCAGTAGCACCTCCCACTTGAGTATCATCAGCAAACTTGCTAATGGTGCATTCAACTCCTGCATCCCTATCATAGCTAAATATATTGAACAGGACTGGTAGCTGTGAGTGTTTATATTGCATCAGCAGTTGGCAACTTTTACATAGCCAAACAGATCCATGATATCCTAATTCCCAGTTGCATAGAAATTTCCACTGTGTATGTTGGCTGCAATTGCTTTGCTCTGGTTTGCTCTTTTTTTGAGAAGGAGGTAAAGGACAGAAAAATGCTACCTCTGGTTTTATTAAGTGATTGCATTATGAGGTGGCATCTGCAGTGTCTAAATACAGGCTTGAAATCGGTAATAGAATAACCTTGGTTACATGTGTTCTTTTTATGTTCTCACTTAAAAGAAAGCATAACTTGGCAGCAATACAGAATACTGCTGATCTAAGTGCTCTTGTGTTTTAAACTGCTGGCTCTGTGAGCATGTCCTCATTTCTCAGCCTCTTGGTATAGCTAGGTTGAATGTGCTCCACTTCTTGTGGGAGCAAGTATGGACTAACACTTTTACTGACATTTCTGCATTAGAATTTGGAACATGTTGAATAGGATATTTCCTTGTTTTCAGTGCTAGTATTTGTTGTGCTATAAACACATGTATGTATATACCTATGCATAAATGTGTATGTATGCATACATATATAAGGATAGTGATTATAATTTACACATTGGTTGTGACTGTCATTTGACATCTACAACACCTGGTAGAAAATGAAATGGAATCCATTGTAAAAAGTAAACTGTGCAAACTATGATGCTGCCTTATTAAGAGTCCCCTGCTCTATTGAAATATTTCTAACTTCTGAATTGACTGGATCACAGCAGTTATCTTCAGTTTATGTTTAGAGACACCCTGCTAAGAACATGAGTTTTTCCAGAAAAGTTATGTTATCATATAATTTGAACTGTGTAGTAATGCCTGTCCCCAAATGGTTTACAAAGAAATTGCATTTGAAAAGTTTGTTTTTTGCAAATTAAATATTCTTTTAGATTTTTAAAACTTTATCACTATATATATAATATATATTTATATATATATATATACACACTATATTTATATATATCTTTATATATGTATATATATATATGTATATAAAATAACTAGGAGTCTTTCAATTTTACAAGTAGGATCTTATAATGAAAACCATTGCTTGTACTGAGAGGCTTCTTATGCTTTTGAATCCACAACAGAGCTCTATAAATACCAGTTGCAGATGGTATAATGTCTTTTCTTTTTGCTGCTGTCTAGAATGTAGACTAACAAACTTGGGCTTCATGACATGGGGGGCAGGGTGTTCCCTTATGTGGAAGAACTATAACAAAAAGATGTTTAAAAATACAGTGGATACTGCTAGTGTATCCAAGTTCTTTGTTGATTACGACTTCCTAATAAGAAAACGTGCAATATTTTACAGTTATACTTGCAATATATTTCCTGATTTGCCTTCTTTATGTTTCTATATGTCAAAAACTTGATATTAACTGCGGGTTTTAGTATATGAACTTCCTAAAAAAGCAGCTGATTCCAAGTGTGGGCTTGATATGATAGCTACTTTTTTTTTTTTTTTTTTTTTTTTGCACTAATCTATAGATTTCCTTTACTGAAAAGTGTATAACTGAAACTTGCATTTGCAATGTGTGATCACTGACCTGCACATTGACTTCGGAAAAAAAGTAGTATCTATTACATGCATCTAAGCAGGCTAAGATTCTTTGAACTCTCTCTTGCTTATACTTTTCCTACTTTCAATTTACCGCTTTTCAATATTGGTGATTTTTCTCATTAAGCTGAAGATGAATATGCCAAGAAAATTAAGTGGTTACTTCAGATGCTCAGGGAAAGTAGGCATCTGTCTTTCTTGAAGAGTAAGATTTTTCGAAAGTACCACACAGACTTAAAATTCCCCGCTCCCCATTTCAGAAGTCACTCTGCCTTCTACATTCCATTGCCTTGCTACTTGTGCTACTAAATGTGATCATTTTATAATTTTGCTTCTGTGAAAGCTTTCTGATCTTCACGAGTAGAATGTCTGCTGGACAATGCAATTTTAAATAAAGCTCTGGATTCTTGGGGAATAAACCAACAATGCCTTCACTCTTTGCTTGGTGCATACCTTCTTTTCTCCCCTCTCCCTCCGCTCTTGGCCTTTACCCACCCTGTGCTGCGGAGCCAAGCTGCAGGAGTGCTGGAATGGGGCACATGGAGTGCTCTGCCACTGTCTGTGTGGACAATGGCCACAGTGTCACCAGGGCCTACACAGGGGCAGCTGATGGCGTTTCTGTGGAATGGCAGTGGTGTGTGGCATCCACTGAAATCTGTAGGATAAGCAAATGCAAAAATTCCTATAAGATGACAGGCTTCTGAAAAGGCCGTGTTGTGGCCTCAATGATAAATGCCACAAATAGCAGAGCAGTCATGAAGGAGTTGGTTCAAACTGGAGACTGCATGCCCGTCATGGTCAGATTTGAACTGTGGAAAGAACTTCTCATCTCCCCACCCCTGAGCATGTGTTGTGAGCCGCCTGCTCTAAATCTTTGTCTCCTGTCAGCTGCCATCTCCAGTACAACAAAACTTTTCCTTAAAACCTGGCGCACAGAAGTAGAGCCTGGACCTGCTTTTCGTTACCGGCACTACAGACATATTGAATGTTTACATTTCCAGTTTCAGGTACAAGAATCACAGAACAATGGAATGGTTTGTGTTGGGAGGTATCTTAAAGATCTTCTAGTTATAAACTCCCTGCTTAGGCCGGGACACCTTCCACCAGACTGGGTTGCTCAGAGCCCCATCCAACCTGGCCTTGAACACTTCCAAGGATAGGGCATCCACAGCTTCTCTGGGCAACCTGTGTCTGTGCCTCACCACCCTCACAGTAAAGGATTTCCTCCTAATATCTCATCTGCACCTTCTCTCTTGAAGTTTAAAGCCATTACCCCTTGTCCTGTGGCTAAATGCCCTTTCCTTCTCTTTTCTCTTAAAGGCCCCTTTAGGTACTGTAAGGCTGCTGGAAATGTCACAAGAAGAACAGATAAAATTTCAGGACTGACTGCCATTTGCTTAAGCTCTAGTAATATTGAGCTCACCAAGTGACCTTAAAAGTGGCCATTATAAAACACTTTCTAAGAGTGCATTAAAATTTTGATCAGCCCTCAATTACTATTATAAAGTAGTAGACTATGATACTGAAACTAGCTTCAAATAAAACCTTCAGGTTTTTTTCCTTTGTTACTGACTTCCACAAATAATATTTTTAGGAAGAATAAACATCTTGAAGATTTCTTATTTTTGATCATCTAATGAATTTGTTGGGTACTGAGAGATTTCAGAAATACACGGATAGAAAGCAGCCATCTTTTTTTCTGCCCCTCAAAACAAACCACTGCAGTATAGACAACTAGACATGTTGCATATGTTCAGCTTGTGCTTGCTACTTCTGCTGGTCTGAGCATCCATGCTTAGTGGTCTGCTTGTTCTCTTTGTCCTTTGAAGATAATACACTTTATTTTTCAATGCTTTCATATCATGTGATTCATAAGTCACTGAGACATATACCAAAATGATAAAAATGCAAAAGGTAATAGAAATGAATACTGTAGAAACTATATTATTTTTCAGAAGATAATATAGAAAAAGTTGGCTCAAATAAAGAAGTCTTCCATTATTTTACAAATAAAGATCCAGAAAACTAAGACTATTTAGTAGCACTTAATAGTAAAAAGTATTTAGATCTTTCAGGTACTGAATTTTCCTTGTGTATTTATGTTCTTGTCTTGGGTTTTTTTGATGTATTGAAAAAAAATTCAAATTTCTGCACTTTTTGTCAAGAATATGTATAGCTTGGAAATATGGTGAACAGTCTTTGTAAGAAAGCTTATAGTTTTATAGGATGCTTTATTGATATTTTAAAGTTCCCTGAATAATATCATCGTATAACAGTACCCTGTAATTAAGGACCTTACTTATTTACTGATATTAATTTTCTCCTTTTTCTTATTTTTCCTTATTATTTTTCTTCTTTTCCTATCCTCCCACTCCTCAGAAAAGAGCAAAAGGACAAGTGCTGTTTGATAAAGTATGTGAACATCTCAATTTACTGGAAAAGGACTATTTTGGACTGTTGTTTTATGAGAATTCAGAACAGAAGGTAAGCCTGTATGAGGGTTTTATTTGTTTTTCATCATTGCCACTCACTTCAATAGTTTAGTGAGGTATATTCTATTAAATGTTTACCATTACAATCACTTGAGTAAATTTTGCTGCCTTTTCTCATAGATGTGTAAGAATGCTTTGTTCATGAACATGAAGGGAATCTAGCCCATAAGTCTGTAACTACTAGGCCTTTGAGTTCCTCTTTTACTAATTTTAAGCTTAAAGAAAATTTTTTGACATTTGTAAAGAGACTGGAGCTGGTCCATCACTGGTATTGGATGCTGATTTTACAAATAAATGGAGTTGGAGATTACCATGTTTTGAAAGGATTTCTTAAATACCATTTGGTAACTTCAGTCTTCTTTTGCACTAACTTCTATGTTGGATGGTTGAGCACATCTAGATTGCTCAGCTGAGAAAAATCAGTCATTTAAATCAGTCAGTGGCAAGTGCTCCATTAATTACCAAAACCCAATTTATCTTTCTAGCATCTTTACATTTACAGTTATGGGCTGGGCTGCCTGTTGCTTTCTCCATTAACTATAGATATACCTGTGGTCATCTTTTTCTTCATAAAAAAACTCCCAGATGAATAATTACAAATTGAAGCTGGAAAAGTTGTATTTCTTTTTAATCTGTATTTGTAGTAGAAGCATCATTACATCATACTGCATCTAGAAGTTTTTGCTTTTTTTCTGTCATCTTCCTCTTAACACTATTTTTTTAAAAATTAAGTGTAGTCTCATGGTCTGAATAAATCTGAATTCCTGACAACCTCCATTCAGATAAAGCTGTTTTCTAGAGTTATTTGCTTTGCTGCAAAGCTTTCTGTACAGTATTGAGCAAAATACTGAATTCCTCTATATTAAAAATCCCCATATACAAAATGAGGTTATTGTTATATTTTTACTTAGATATTTAATTTTTGTTCTTGATTTGTAAACCATTTCTAGACATAAGAACTTCTTTGTAATGATGAAGAACATCTCTGTTATCTTCTAACTAATACCATAATCTTAATATTATGTGTTATTTTCACTTGTTGCTTTACTTGTGCTTCTCACTACTGAAAAACTGTGCTGTACATATACAACAAAATAACATAATACAGCAGTCTGATCTCTGGCAAGAGAGAAAAGGTCTAATACTAGACCTGGGATCCTTAAGCTGTACCAGAAGATAGCCCACCTGGGTAGATCCGAGGAGGTAAAATAGGGAGCCTCGGGTTTTTGAAAGTTCAACAGAAAAGTCTGGATTGGTGTAGGGTTATGTAGGTTTTTTTCTCCCTTTATTTTATATATANCTAAGACTTTCATGGTATTCTTCAGTCATTTGAATGGAGAAACAGAGTTCCACTCTTTAAAAAGACCCCATCTGTTTTTTCATATGTCTTTTTTCCTTGGAGATACCAAAAACTTGACTGGATATGAACCTGGGCAACCTGCTCTAATTCCAAACTGGCTTTTGAATCACACTTGGACTGGTTATGTCCAGAAGTCTCTTTCAGTGTGAATGAGTCCTTGAATTCCTTATCCATTGACAGTGAAGGTGGTACCGTAGCAACACTCAGAAGTATTTACATAAATTAAGAAGTATTTACATAAATTAAACAAGACATATCTGATAATGGGGTCCTTATTCAAAAGTAGTACAGATCACTTCTCACCTGAATTATGGACAGCAGCAGGCTTTTATTTAAAAACTTCTGGAGAACTCTGGTCCAATTTGTTATGAAGACTAAACAACCACAGTTGTTGGATTTTGTCTTCTTCATACAAATACATTCCTAGTGTTATTTGGAGAAACTTAAAAAACCGTCTTTCCTAGCAAATTTATGCTTCCCACCTCCTACTTTCTCAGAAGTTTTACTCGGTTTAGGGCCCTCTTTTTTGTTCACCTCTGTAGTAATGAGTTACTTTATGACTTCGGTACCAGTTCTTTCTGATGCATTTTTCTTCCCCCTGTGTTATGACTGTTGCCTTTTTAGATTAAAATGTCAGAAATCCCTAAACTCCAGGCCAGTCAGTACTAAATGCTGAATGATGTGTTTTTCCCATTCTTACACTCATCACAGCCACCCATTTATGAGCCAGCTGTTGAACCCGACGGCAGCTGTGGCGTGTGGCAACTGAATGCCAGGCACTCTTTTGAATTAGAGCTGCTCCCCAATGCACCATCGGGGTACCATTGGAGGAGGAGTCCCATTAACTCTTCTCCATGGGTGTTCTGTGCAGCTGGGAGAGAGGTTATGTCTTCCAATCAGACTTTTGTTAGCGTTAATACACATTTTAAAATTATTTAGGCCAAATTAGTAATTAATGATTTCTTTCATTTTTTGAAAATGTTAAATTTATTAGTCTGAAGTTTAGTTAGGGATTTCATTGTGTTGCACCCTCAAAAGTTCATGAATGCTCCATTCACACTGTAATTGGTCTGCAGAAGTGTTAGAAAGCTTCTGCTCTTATGTTTTGGGTGCCAGCTGGAAATGCTGCTTTTCTGGATTTGGACAAAATACTTTTGTACTGGTAGAGAACATTTTGTTCTTTGACAATACATTACTTTGTCTCATCTATAACCTTACCATTCACAAATTAAACAAATAGATTTCTGCCTACTGGAGCAAAGTAGTGTGTATACACTTTGTCTTTTGTTTTGAAAGACAGACCTGTCTATTCTGCATTAAGAGCTCCAATTTAGGGTAGATTCTTTTGTGGTGTTTGTTTTTATCCATAACAAAAGGCACAGATGCAAAAAAAAACCCACCCCCGTAATTATGCCTATAAATGGAATATAAGCATCTGATTTTATTTGACAGAGCAGTAATGAAAGTTGGTGGAAAAGTCTGCTTCCAATAAGCTCATTTCAGGCTTAGAAAAATCAGAAAATGAACTGTATAACTTGTGTAAAGAAAGGATTATTCTTCTCATCTTGCAGCATATTATGTATTGTATGTTCTTTTCTCCTGCTTTGTAGTGATAAAAGATAAAGCACTGAAAGTAACATGTTCTCAGGAATCCTGTTTTTCTTTTGTAGTTATTCCACACCATATTCTCTATTTACTTTATGCTATATCTAAAATATAAGGGTTTAAGATACTTATAGTTATTGTAGGTGTAAAAATATGGCTATATGTAATTTCAGAATGGAATTCTTACCAAAACTGGAAACCTAGAATGATAACTGTAGCTGAAGTGAGTCTCAGTTGAAATTATTTGAAGACTTATGTTGTCTTCCAAGGCCTTTCCATGTCAAAGTTCTTCTAACAGAAAGCAATTTTTCTGACTTAAGCATTATGAATGGTATCCAGGATTTTGGAGAAGTGCTTTATAATTCTTCCTTTGTAAAAATGTTATCGACTTTGCCTTCTGGAAAAAATTATCATAGCTATGGAAAGTAGAGGTCACACACCTCTTAGAGCAAGAAATATGCAATTGCTGTCTTTTAAAAAAATCACAATTGTAATAAATTATAAAAAGGGGGTTTGGCTTTTAATTTGCAAATACTATTCATCTAATATATACCTGGTGCACTTGTGATGAAATCTACTTGGACCAAGCTCATTTACAACAGGGAATTTGGTATTTTGAGCCATATTCATAGGAGACACGTTCTCTATCAGCAGAGGTGATCTGTGTTAAAGATTTGCACTACTGCAGAAACATATTTCCACATTCTCCTAATCCTAATCTGTGAAACTAGACCAGCATTTTTGTCTTCTTGAAAGAAGTTGGACTTCAAGTGTGAAAACCCCTAGTACAGACTGAGGGATATGGTATTGGGAAACAATGTTGCATCCGTTTTTTTTTTTGGTACCATAGACTGAAAAAGGTGGATCATACTACACCCAGTATGCACTGCTTTGTTAGGTTAGGTGAGAAACATAGGTAGAAATATGCATTTGGCAACATTTGTGCTGGCACTGAGGTGTTTCCTCAGACTTTAAAACCGCAGATACCTCCAGTGGTCTGCGAAAAAGCAGATACTGTCCTTGGCCTCACAAGGCAGTTTCTAATTCTTCCCTGCACTGCACATCTGTCTTTGAAATGTTGCAAGACCTGCTGTCAGGCTGCCTGTATGCATGTGTGTTTCTTCCATAAATGTGCTTCTGTGTGTCTGGCCATGGGAAGTGAAGGTTCAAACTCAATGAAGTAAAGTCTCAGTAACTGTAGTTAAAAGGTTTATGTTTCTGCTCTCTCACACAATCGTTTTTTAACCATCTCTGTTTTTTAACATATATGGGAAAAAATAATAAACAGGATTGTCTGACTTACTGATGAATATATGTTACTGATTCCTTAGTTTCACTTCCCAAAGTTAAATTTTTGGATGATCTGTCATAAAACAGTCTCTTTGCACGTATCAGTAGTAACTGAAATGCTATGAGCTATTTAATAGGTTGCACAGATTATATAGAAATATTTTTGGTAATGAGGATTTTAAATGCTGGTTGTGGTTTGTTTGTTGTTTATTTTTTTTCAGAACTGGCTAGATTCTTCGAAGGAAATTAAGAGACAAATTCGAAGTAAGTACTTCTGTATTCAGATGTTATACTCCTTTTGTCTCCTCACAGAAATATTCTTCATAAATATAGTAGCCTGGATGTTGATTGCTTGCAGCTTTAAAATAATTTCCATCTGATAGTGAAGTATTCAGCCTTAAAACAGAAAGCAAATCTTCTATTTCCATCACCTGTCCAAGTAGGGGAGAGAGAGTCACTCAACATTATGCTGTAGAAGTTAATCATTATATTATATTAAAAGCTAATCAAATGTATTATCGCCCCAAAATTTTCCCTTGTTGTGTGTGACTAATAGTTGATATTTTTGCATCCTGACACAGTGGATGTTTTTCAACTTTGTACTGATATTTGGGTTATTGGATGGAGAATGTGATCATGCAAAGATGGTCATGGTTGTTGCCACAGGACTTTCTTACTTCAAAGACTCACCAGAAGAATGTGAACCTACAAAAAGAGAATTAATATGTTTTACAGAAAATGTATATTCTTCAATACTGATCAGTCCACCACTGACTTTTTTGATCTGTCCATCATTTTCAGAATGGAGATGGAATAGAGAACATAATCTTGGAATGTCTCACTACAGTGCTTTTCAGCCTGAATCTGCTTGAAATGCCTTTTTACTTCCTATACTCAGTATATGATAAATAATTTATTTTACTCTGTTTGCACAAAACTCCGTCAAAGCTCTTCACTAGCTGGGTAGCTTTTGTAGTAAATGGGGAGTATATGGAGAGTAAATCTAGGTGATACTCTGCCTGAGTCTACATATCACAAAATAAGTGGCCACTAGAACATGCTAGATAGCCCTCCCCTTACTGAACTTCTTCCCATTGCTTTACTCATTTGTGGCCAACCCAGGGGTTTTGTTGTTGTTGTTGTTGCTGTTGTTTTGTTTTCAATGGAAACCTTTTGGTAGTACCTGATAGGAAATGTAAGTAGGGAGAAGAGGATGATGATAATATTTACATGCCTAGACTTAAAACATAACGAGCATTTAAGCTAAGAAACTGACTGTACTTGTAATTAAGAACAGCAGTGTGTTATTTATAACAACAAACAGATGGTTTCTTTACTGCTGTTAACTCTACTGTTTTAAGGCAACTCATTTTTTCCAGGAATCATAGTGGTCTTAATTCCGTTTTCTTTAGATCTTTGCCCATTGATGAAATCCCTTAATAGGAAGGTGTGGTTTATATTTTCAGTATAGCAATAAAAGTCACAGAAGCATCCTTGGAAGCTATTTTTTTGATACAACTTCCTCTTATGTAAGCAAACTAGACCTATTAAAATGGTGAATGTAATAATATGCAAGTAGCAGCCATACCTTTAATTAAGGAAAAGTTACAGGTATTGTAACTTCTGCAGGTTTTCAGTGAAAATCTATTAGTTGTCCAAATATGCAGGCTAAATGTGGTTTTGTTTGGTTTTAAGGAATGACAAAAGATGGAGGATATTGATACTTCTTGTATCAACTTTGTTGATACAAATGTTGGTATCTTTTTGTCTCCTGTAGCAATTTGCATGCTATGTAGCCTACAAGTTAGTGTCACAAATATGAAGTATAGGAACTGACCTGAAAATTTTTTGGATGCACTACACAAAGTTCTTTTTAATACTGTACCATATGCACTACAAAAAAGTAGGTTAAGGGGATGTGATTTTCCATACAGCATGAAGACCTACATTTTATACTGGAGAGGAAATCCAGTTATTGAATGAGGAATCATGACTGGATTTTTTTTTTTATTTCTTCTAGTCTATAGTATTTCAGACTTGATATATTAAATATATCAAATATAAAATATATTAAAGCAAACAGCCAAGTAAGAACACTATTTTAAGGATCTTAAAATGACACTTGCTTACACCAATATGCAAGTAATTAGCATCCTGTTAGTTGTGTTCCTCATCATTAGTCTAATTATTAAAGTTTCCAGATATTGGAATGAACTGCAGGCACATTTAATCCTCTAGCTACATGAGTATCAAATAATGATACTCATTTTCTTTTCAGGCTTAATTCTAAAAATAATTGTCTTTGGATCCTGAATGGAAATCCTGTGTACAAAAATACTAATTAAAATTAAGATACCTGTAAAACCTATTAGTCCATTTGAAATTTGGAAATTACAAAACTCATGAATCTGAGATTAGCTCAGTTGGATAGAGCCTGGTGCTAAAAAAAACCCAAGCCAAGGTTGTGGGTTCAATCCCCTGTATGAGCCGTTCAATTAAGAGTTGGACTTGCTGATCTTTGTGGGGCCCTTCCAACTCGGAATATTCTGTGATTTCTTTTTCTCTTGTATGGCACAAACTGAAGCACCGGTGTACTAGATAAGCGTATTTGGACAAATACATTGATCTGAACACACAAAGGTGACAGTTTTGGAAATGTAGTTCAACACATCAGTTCACAATATAATACTTACAACAATCTCTGTCTCTCTCTTAAATGTGAGCAACACCAATACTCTGCACACTGGGCATGTATGTACCACCTGTGGCTGGGAAAGACGAAGTAAGAATCGTGTAGTCTCCCCCAAGTCATGTTCTGCAGGCTGTCTCTTGCTGTGTCACAGTCCTCAGGCCTCTGTGTGATCTCTCACTTGTGCAGGTTGGCCTTTGGCTGGGCAATTATGTTGGATCTCAGCAATTACTGATGTTACTTCAGTTAATGAACGTGATCCACAAATTACTGTCTCTGTTCTCAGGGCTAGAAAGGTGACAAAAATCTTGTTTGCTTTCAGCCAGCCTGATCTCTTCAGGAAAATGAATTCTTGACTTTTTTAACTCATGTACTTGGCTATCCACTGGCATGTGTTAAAACCTCTAATTACTTCTTTCAGGGACAGGTAGGTAATTACATTTCTGTCACTTATCTTCTTGAAAATTGCTACACTCAAGTGGATTCAGGCTTTTGCAAAACTGAGCATCTCAGCTAGAATATTGTGATAGTACAAGCAATAGCAATTCACCTTGAAATAGTCACATCTCAGATTACACAGAGGGTGTGTTGGGTCACCCTTATACAAAATTCAATTAGAGAATTTATCTGTTTAAAAGGAAGGTAATATTATGTCAATCGAATCTTTTTCTGCAGCATGGTTAGTATTTTTACTGAAAAAAATACTTCCACATCATGTATTCTGTCCTCTATAAGAAATGGAGAGAGTTCAGATGTTCTGAGGACAGAATAGGCTGGGGTACTAAGAGAAGTTTGAATTAGCTAGGAAAGGGCTTGCATTTTAAATGTACAACTCTAGCTGTCTGATTTTAATGCCAACAAATGTATGGGTATGCTCAGGCATCAATATATGGTGGTCACTTTATGCAGGTTCACTTTATTTTGTATCCATCTATTTTATGTATATAGCTATATATCTCTAAGAAGTGTAGCTAGTTTTGATGTAGGCTGATTACACAGAGTATAGATCGCTATTGTTGAAGAGAACTAAGTACCTGTGCCAAGGGAAGAATTTTCTGGCAAAACCTGACATACAAGAGATCGTGAGTAAAAGCCAGAAAAGGCCTTTACTGGGGGAAAAAAAACCTAACTGATTTTTCCCAGTTTAAATGGGATGAATCATGTTAATTGTATGCTGCTAGCTGGGTGGTTATATTGCATTCTTTTTCTCTAGGAATGTTCCTAAAGTTGCCGCAGAAGCATTTTTGATGTAACAAGCTGGCTAGAAAAATTTTTGACATTTCTGTAGCCCGTACTATTGAACATCAAAATAGAGAGCCTTATCAGGGACAGAATGTTAAAAACAATTTTAAATCAGATTTGGGGTTGTTCGGGTTTTTTTTGTTGTTGTTGTTTTTTTTCTTGGCTACCAACTCAATAAAGAGCTAGCAATAATGTGCATTATTATGTGAGGACAACTATGATTGCATGCCTTGGATGTGCAGCTGTAAGAAGTATGCTTTAGTGATAAGTGTAAATATAGACTGTGCACATTGTAACAAACTTGCTAGTCTATATTTAGGGGATAAATGTGTTTCCAGTAATCAGGTAAAATACGTGGTCACCAACTGTCCAGAAAATATTTAGTACAAAGTCAACTTCAATATTTTTTCAATAAATTACCAATTTAATCAGTATTAATAGACACATGAATTTTTTCACAAAGTCTACACATTCAGAGGATTTATACACTTTTTAGCTTTTTATAGAGAATATAGTTTTCTCAATTTTTGTTTTTCTTCAAACCATGTCTAGGTGTCCTGGCTGCAGTGCTTTCTGAAAGTTAGCTGTAGAAATGCTGACAAGAAAGAGCAACAGCTAAACAGGAATTCTTATGTGACTAGTTCAACTGTAATTTTAGACTAGGAAAAACTTGAAGACTGGTTTAGTACCTATGTGGAAGGACACATCCTTCATCCATTTCTCCACAGCTTTGTTAACATGACAACTCTCCTTGAATGCTTTTTGCACAGATATTTTGGCCCTATTGCTCATATTCATCAGTTTGGTTTACTCAATATCAGCATCTTTTCATTAAATTATGCTAATTCCCTGGGAGATGATGAAAGTAGGCTAATCTATTCCATTTTTAACTGTGTTTGTTATGCTGTGTGTATTAATTACTGCCCGACTTCTTTTTTTTCAAGGTATTTTTGTCTTAATTTTGTTTTGCACTGCATTGCAGTAGATGATGCAATGATAAATGAGACCTCATTTAAGGGTCCTACCTTATTCTGTACACAAAACTGTAATTTTTCTAACAAAAGCTTGATACTTGGGAACGTTAGGATACACTAAAACCCTGAGCTCTCCAAAAGAAATAGTGGCTTAGCGGCCAGGTAGAACGAAGTTCACACTTAAACAAAAATTGAAGTGCTTCAGTGAATAGCCATGGCTGAAAAACCAAAATAATTTTGGAAATGTTGGAAGACATTAGAAATTCTGACACACCACTTTCCCTTCAGCATATATGGAATTTCAGAACAGTTTTTTTTTTAAGAAAGTAACCTTAAATAACAATGTGAGCACTTTCTTCTAGCATTGTGTTTGAAATGGCATTTTAGTCATTTTTTGTTGCTGTAGACAGACGCATTTTTCAAAGTATGATTTATCTGTGTAACATAGATTTATAAAATAATTTACTGTCCAAAATTCTAACATTCTTGAAATGTATTTTAATTATTGATGTGACTTAGCTTTCAAATCTTGAAAAATTATTTGAAAACAAATTTATCACTAAAGACAACATTTTATACTTTACCAAATTATTAATCTAGTTTTAAGCATGCTTTTGCTTAAAAATATGCATTGGTTATTAAGAATTCTAACACATGAGAATTAAAATATCACTGCTATTATAGTTGTTTAATGTAGTGTTTCCCAAAAAAATATTTTAAAGTAGGAATGGCTAATATTTTTGTCTTCCATGCATTCTCAATAAATAATTAAATCTCTTTCTGTTATAACACAGAGCTCATTTTGATATCTCATGTTCACAGTTACTGTACAGTCTCTCAGACTAAGGTTAGACAGGAGGAGACTGTTAGCCTTGGAGGAGTTGGAAATAAACACAAATTCTATGCAAGTGCCTTTGAACACACAATATCTTAAAAGTGTTAATATATTATGGTAGTTTTCAAATTAAAAGAGTCTTCTGATATTTGTGTAACATACTATAAAATGTTATTTAAAAATAATTTTTAACACACTAACCTTTCATTATGTCTGTGGGTTTCTATCTGCTAATGAAAATAATCTATGCTTCTTACTAATGTACTGTAAATCAACAGAAAAAAACTTTATTCGAGATTTCAGTGATTATGATTTATTCTACTGTCTCACATTTTTCAGTAAAGTACTTTCTTTGCTTACTTCAACTTATTTGAGATTAACAATCAGTATTTTCTTTGCTTACTTCAACTTATTTGAGATTAACAATCAGGTATTTCCCATGTTTAGGTTTACCTTGGATATTCACCTTTAATGTGAAGTTTTATCCTCCTGATCCGTCACAGTTGACTGAAGACATCACTAGGTATGCACAGGTCCTAATTTTAAACTTTAGATTACTGTTAGTCTAATTTGAAAGCCATATAGAATTTCATCTTCAGTATGTACACTATAGATACTCTTACATACATCAACTGCTTTTTGGAACAAGGTTGCAAAGGTAAAATGAAAACTTCTGGAAGAAACCTGAGCAAGAAAAATTTAATGATAAGCAGGTGTATGATTTGGGCAGCAGGTAAGGTGTGAGTGATCTTACGTGAAAGAAGCCAGTGGTTTATTGTCAGACTGCTGCTTTATAGTAAACAAATGAGGGCATGGGGATCCTGAGCGAAGCTCAAGGGAGCCAAAACACTTCAGTAACAATCTAGACTAGATTAATTAAAATGTGGGTTTATATATATGCTTTAAATAAAGCCATAAAACATAATAAAACCTGAAAATAATTATCTTCCAAACTGCTTAGATAGAAAATATTTGGAATGCAGTGGATACAAAGTACCTACAAAATAGCATTGCAAGGCTGATAACTGGGGATAGAGTGCATGGAACTGACTCGTTTTTCTCTGGAGTTACAGGAAACCTAAATACTTTGGTTTGGAGTTAGCTGACCCTGCTGAGGCAGGATATATGTTACTACTACATGTTGCATTGGATCAGTCTTCTGCACAAAAGAAGACAGCTACACAAGTGTGCAGTTAATATATTGCTACAGATAGTAATTTGTAGCATTGTAAAAGACTTAGTACAGAATGTATTTACAAGAAGCTGTGTGTGTTTTCTTTGAAAATTTTCAGCAAGTTGGTTGGTTTTCAATTGCATGTTTAACTCATAAAAGCATTTTTTGGTTATATCTTAAATCTAAATTCCTTTAAGTTTCACCAGTAAGACTTTATTTCCATTTACTTCGTGAAAAATGTCTGCTGATGGTTAACTTGTTAAATTTGGTAGAAAACTGTATACAGTACCTGAAAAATTAAATTCTAATACATATATGGTTTAAGAAAGGTAATTACGATTGTGGTATTAAACTGGATTTCTTTTGTGTATTACATGACATGATTAGCTTGTGAACTGCAAGGGATATAAAAGAGTTTTAAAGCCAAAGGGAAATGTCAAAGAAATGCATAGCTTATATTTTAAACCATCAATACCTGCTGGCTATAGTGTGAACTGAATGAGTTCCTAAGTCAGCTTTTGTTTGAAACTAGATTTGAAATATATGTAATTTCCATTTATATTGGAAATCAGAATTTTTCCTGCTTTTCACATTTTTTATGAAAGTAACACTGACTCTTAAAAATCAAGTGAAATTTACTGTGTGGTAATAATGCTCAAATAATAAATGGTGTAACATTATTAATGCATTCACTTACTTTAAAACACAATTACATGATTACATGCATCTTGATGAATTCTGCCGTATTTCTCATTATCTACCACTGGTAACCCTTTCTTTGCTCTTCTTTCTCTTTGGTTGTTTTTTTTTCCCCTCTCCTTTGTCTTGCAGGTATTTCTTGTGCCTACAGCTTCGTCAGGATATTGCCTCTGGCCGGCTGCCGTGTTCTTTTGTGACTCATGCCCTCCTTGGTTCATACACTCTGCAGGCTGAGCTGGGTGATCATGACCCAGCAGAGCACCGCGGTGATTATATCAGTGAATTCCAATTTGCACCCAATCAGACTCAAGAAATGGAAGAGAAAGTGGCAGAGTTACACAAAACACACAGGTATGGCAGATACAGTGGGATTAAATGAAGTCATCATGCTCCGGCACATTTATGTCAGTTCTCTTAAGAGTATGTGTAAAACTGCTGAGGTAAACTTATTGTTACTTTGGAAATCATTTGTTACGTAATTAAAACCTCTTACTTCGGTGTGTTTAAAAAGTTGAGTTCTAAAATAGAGGTTGCACTAAGGTGTCGGTAGAGAACTTTTGGAAAAAGTATTTTTATATGAACATATTAATTAGTTTAAGTAGCATACAGATAGAATATTTTGAAAGAGTGAAGGTGGAAATATGTACTTAAGTAAAATAATATGCTCTGAAAGAACACTTTTCCTGTAGAGCAAAAATGCTATTGATACCTTATAAACTGAGGTTTTTGTATTAGTCTGAATTCCAGGACTCCACTCAGTTTTGACTCTCGGTTTTTGCCAATAAACTCAAAGCTTATTCAATGGTTTTAGGGGCTTGACTCCAGCACAGGCGGATTCCCAGTTCCTAGAAAATGCTAAGAGACTCTCCATGTATGGAGTGGATTTACATCATGCCAAGGTATTGGGGATTTGGTTTGTTTGGTTTTGTTTTAGGATAGGCATGCTAAGTATTAAGAAAATACTGTATATATAGATTTTTCAAAAAAACCCCTCATACACTTAGTTTTTGGTTATCAGCCTTTATTTATTGGTTACAATAATAGTTCAATTTACAGCTCTAACATTCTTAGAATTTATTTTTTATATAAATGTTCATGGATATGTGCTGTTTGGAAATAATATTTTACTCGTAAGAGCAGATAAATACATTTAAAATGTCGTATTTTTTATGCCAAGGAGATGCAGGGCCAATAAACTAAAGATGAAAAGAACACATAATTGCTTTCAATATGCCATGAGAGTTAAAAAAATATGGGGGGATGCCCTGGGGAAGGGTTTTTGTGCTTTTTTTACTTCCCAGGGTAGGTCAAATCAAATTTTCATTTCAAGTGGGAATTTTTCAAAAGACAAACTAATAACCTCCTCCCACTCCCTCTCATAAATCCAGAATCTAAAATCATTAGGAAATGTAAGGTATTGTAAGCATATTCATCTTGCATTTAAAAAAAGAAAACCAAGACTTTTAAGTACTGGAGAAACATTGTTTAATTTTGTTTTGTTAGTTATGCCAGTGAAGCAACTCCATAATGACAGTGCTGGCATTTGATGTAGTTAATCTGTTGTTGGGGAGGACAAGTGAATCTGCTGTATTGTGTAGTGTATCAGTCAGTGGTTAGTTCTGTAGCCTGTAAAACTTGCATCAAATGCTGTCAATGAAAGAGAATGCTCAGAAACCAATGCATTACTTCCTCTATCTTTGCTGGAATTGTACATAACTGCAAAAGATCACCTCGATCACAGCTTGTTCAGACTTTCACTGACTGCTTTAGGTTGGACAGGCCTGGTTTTCATTTTTCTTCTTCTAGTATTTATTAAAGTTACTGCTAGCACACACACTGGCCATAACTTTCCTGCTTTTAAGTTGTTAACTTAGTCCCTATTACCAGAATATTGAAGAATTTCCCAGAACTGTGGCATATGAATGCCAAAACCATTACTTAGAGTCCAAAGTCTTTCCTATAAAATGAATCTACTTGGCTATTTCTGATTTAAGAATCTCATTGTCAGAGTCAGGATTGAATATGAAACATGTCCCAGTTACAATATTCCCTCAAGGTATGTCAGCAATAATTACTTGTTTGGAATGTTATTAAAGTGATTTTTATGAAATTGTCTCATACCTGGTAGGATTCTGAAGGTGTGGATATCATGCTGGGTGTATGTGCTAATGGTCTGCTGATTTACAAAGACAGACTCCGGATCAACCGCTTCGCTTGGCCAAAAATTCTGAAGATTTCCTACAAGCGAAGTAATTTCTACATCAAAGTCAGGCCAGCAGAAGTAAGTAGCACCTTTCAGTCTTGTTTCTTTTGTAAGATCAGTTTTGTCCAGCAACAAGAAAACATCCTCATTTTTCCAGTTGTCCTCATAAGCTTATGATGGATTCAAGCAGAACTTATGAGTGCTTTTTCCTCTAATGATTGTATTAAACACTTGTCTTGATAAGTAAAGGCAGACCAAGAAGAAAATCTACTTTCATTTTTTTAATAGAAGCTGTCCTGTTATTTTATGGGTTTTTTTACACAAAAAGCTGGTTACATTGGCCATATTCTCACTGTGGAAATGTGCAGTCCTGGGAGAGAGCCAGCTTCTCTTCCTCTTTGGGTATAATTGTTGCTAAATGTCAGCACATCAAGTTTGTGGCTGTAACCAAAGGTTTGAGTTGTCCTGTAGGATGTTACAACTCTTTCTGTTAGCTGCTGTGGAAGTAGGGGACTCAGCTTTCTCTTCAGTTACTGCTGAAATTTTCTGGGAGTTGCAGAAGGGGGTGTGTGTGGTTACATTTTGAACCCTTTGTAACTGGAAATTTAACAAAATCCCCCAAATTTCAGATACCGTAATGCTTTTTTAGATTATAGTGTAAAATGTTTAAGGTGGCTTTTGCTGTGTGAATAAATAAAATAAAGGAGACATCCAAACACCAATTTTACAATACTAACATTGTAGTTAGGTAAGTTTTTGAATGCAGATGTACTGTTGTTGCATTCCCTGATGCTGTGCATAGATGAAATATTTTTGCTAAGAAACTATTACATGGTGATACAAATCATATAAGCTTAACACTGCAGTATGGATTTCAGACTTTTATTAAATCCAAGCAAAGTGCGAAGCACAAACTGCAGTATAATTGCTTCGTGCAATTTATCCATCGTGACAAAGCCCACCAAGTATAATTCTTTTAAAAGGCTGGAAATTCTGATCTTTTAACAATATTTTCTGAAAAATCCTATGAAGTCTTATGACGGGAGTATTACTGCTTGATACAGTAATGGAACTATCTGAACTCTACTTACTAACAGCCAGCTTAAGGAAATGGGTTGATTTATTTGTGGATTCTTTCTAGCTGGAACAGTTTGAGAGCACTATTGGGTTCAAACTGCCAAACCATCGGGCTGCAAAAAGGTTATGGAAGGTTTGTGTGGAGCACCATACTTTCTTCAGGTAAATGATAATTCTCTCTTCCTCCCCTTTGCAAGGTATGCTCATATCTTTCTTTTAAAGGATAGGATGAAAGTAAAGATTTCCCCCTTCTTTGCCCCTTGCAGTGACACCTCTTAGACAGTCATTGACCCCAAATTACCAATTCTTAAAGTCTGAAGTACAATTAACTGCTTTATCAAAACTTTCAGAGTGCTAAGAGGATGGAACTAAACAAGGGTCATGGAGCACTGGAGGTATGCAAGAATTGTCTGGCCTCAGTCCTGTGCCCTGTACTCTAATATGACCCTGCTTGAGCAGGGAGGGTGAACCAGATGACCCACTGTGGTTCCTTCCAACCTGTCCCATTCTGTGATTTGTCGTAAGATTTCCTGAGAGATTGACTTCTCAGAATGACCATCTAGAAAGCCACTGTACACCTTCACAAGAAGCTTTTAGGGCTTGACAGTAATCTTCATTCAATTAACTTGAACATTCTGCTGACTGTAAATGCTTCTAGCTGAGTTTTTCCTTATCTATGAACTAGACTGACTTCACAATCATTCTTCAAAGTATTCATATATATATGAATCACTTTAAACAGACTATTTGGTTATGTAATAATACCTAACCCCCTCTGAATTTTTTTCTCCAGCAACTGAGGACCATAGAATTCTGAATTGATCATTGAAACTATGATCTATTTTAAATGAGCACCTTAACAACTGGCCATGGAGTTGTTCCTCTGTCTACCTCCTCCACTGAAAAGGATTTTGAAAAAATGTTTTTTTTGATTTTTATAGTAACACACATTCTGTGAGGGTGTGCATGTGCCCCATGCAGCCTAGGAGTCACAGATTTAGGCTGACTCTCCTATGAATTGGATAGGCATTGAATCTGAGTTTTTTCTTCAAAGCACAGTACCTAGGGTGTGTAAGCTTTCTCCTTCAGTAGCCTGTTTGCTTTTAAAAAAAACAGTTATGTATTAAGGTAAAAGCAATCCTGTTGCTGAATATACTTGCTAGACACAGAGAACTTGGGAACCAGAAGACTTAAGCAGATGATTACTAGAACTGTCTCATTGGATGGTTTTCAGTATTCTGATTTTCATTGAATGTAACATGTTCTTGAATGCAAAGGTGGAACTTACGCTGAGATTGGCAAATCCCAGCAAAAATTGGTCTCCAAATGCTTATTTTTTTTGATGGAACTCATTTATTAATACAGTCCAGCATTGTACTTTTCTTGAAAACTTGAAGTCTGCCTTGGCTGGAGGTGTCTTTTACCACAAATAGCATGCAGTTCTGTCCACAGTAAAAAGTTTATTAATACTCTTCAAATAACTCATGCCGTGATTTGCTTTGTTGGTAAGCTGTATTTCCTAGTTTTAGAGTAATAAAATAGACCTGAATAAGGAAAAAGTAAATCTAATGGAAGTCAAAAATCCTAAACTGACAACTGCCATTTGCAAGTCTGAAAGCTTTCAGAAGCATTAATAGGTAAGAGATAATCTTACTGCAGAAATTCTGACATGATAAAAATAATTGGATTTTATTCCAATCAGAAGTGGCTTTTCCTAACCAGGAATGACATTATAACAAGAATTATATAACAAATACTTGAACTATTCTGTAAATCCATATACTCCACTGATGTCAGCAGAGAAAAAATCCTCAGAACCTCTCATCCTCATTTAAAAACAGTAAAATAAAGCCAGCTCTAGTTTCCTTCAAAGATAAAAAGCAGAAAGCAATCGCTACGGTCCGAGGGACTGTAGCTCATTCAGAGCAGGTGTAAAGCTTGTGTATGATGCTGCAGTAAATTGTATGCAGCTTAGATGTATATTTTTAGCTTCCAAATCTCTTAGCATGCCCATTATATATCTCTTAACATCTACCATATATAACATGGTAAGATTCCTTGTACTGTCTTATGTAATGTTTCAGTTTGTTTCAGATAATCCCATTAAGATCCATTTTCCTGTAATGCATAGGAAATTTAGCCAGTATATCAAGTTATTTATAAAAATTGTAATGAACTGTATTGAAAATTACAACCAAAGGGCATTGTATTTGTTTGTTATCAGCTCAATCTTAGAGGATTCCAGTACCATTTTCAAAAAGCAGCAGTCTACTTTAAAAATACAGTCAGACATTAAAATTTTGAGGTAAGCTTAGTTGGCAACTCTGGATCTTAACCAGTGTCTGCAGAAACCTGCTTATATTTCCACTTCATGATGTTTTATTTGAAATTTTTGTGATTGTTTCAGCATCTCCCCAGAATGTCTTAAAGTGGTAAAAACATAGTTTTCAGTTATTTTATGTAATTAAGCCTGTAATACAAAAATCCATTCAAATGCCTTAATCAGAAAGTAATTAGTTCTCTTGTTTTTTCCACATTAAAAGATTAAAAGTTTATCTCAGCAGGGTAGAAGATAAAAATGGCAGTTAATGCTGCAGCCTTGCCAAGACTGGAAAATCAAGAACAGAAGGAACCTTGGAAAAACCCTTTTAGCCTTCTTCCTCTTAGTACACAATGCTCTCTCTCTTGGAAATAATGGGGAGAAAGACTGTTTTATAAAAGCAATGAAAGTGAAGCTCCAGATACTCGCAATTTTATTACATAAGTGGCCTTAGTGCAGAAGGGTGCATTAGTTTGTCTTGAATTGTTTTCTTTATAAATGTTGGTACAGATTAAGATTCAGGTGCATGCATAGGCATCCTAGGCATGGGGGATTGGATCCTTCTGGCTAGTGCCCTGATAAAGCCATAAACATCCCCTCTTAGGGAAAATGGGGGAAGGTGTTTTTAAGATTTAGGTTTGCTTCTCATTATCCTGCTCTGATTTGATTGATAAGAAGTTATATTAATTTGTCCCCACATCTAGTCTGTTTTGCTCATGACAGCAGTTGGTAAATGATGTCTCCTTGTCCTTACCTCACCCATAAGATGCTTGTCACATCTTTTTCTCTTTTGCCCAGCTGAGAAAGGGGAGTGTCTTTGGTGGGAATCTGGTATCCAGCCAGGGTCAGCTCACCACAGTTTTCTGTGTGCTAGGTATCTGAAAATTCTTCAGTTTTGTTGAAATGCCTTTAGAATGACTGTTGTAGTCTTCAGAACCCAGTACTGGATACTGTCTTAACATACATTGAATCAGGTTCTGCTGACAAAGATATTTCTGTGGAAATGCTTCAAAAGAGGAGAACAAAGTCAGCACAGTTTAAACCCTCGCTTGCCCATCTGTGCCATCCTCAGTACAAAGGGCACATGAATTGCTGGTTCTGCTTGAAAGAAGTTGATGTTCAGTGAGCTGCTCATTCTTTGCAGGTTCTCAAATCAAGAAGCTTTGTCTGCAGTAATCTGATAGTTTTATACAGAGAGAGTAGACCATGATGGGTAAGCATGAATTTGCAGTGTTACATTGATCCAGGAAACAACATCAAAGGCCTTTCCAGAGAAGCGGGGACTGGGAAGAGTTCTTACAGTGATGACTGTTTGCCTTATCAGCAAGGATGGCAGTGGAACAAACAGTACTCTCTGTTGCAGTTGATGGTCAGATTCCAAATATAAAGTACAAGCAATAGGGGTTAGATGAATATGAACTTTGAAGTCCTTATACCGAAGGAAGTTCAGGGATGTAGAGAGGACCTGTCTTCAAACTCACATGATGTCAAAACCCAGTGGTACACAATCAACCAGGTTGGAAAAGACCTTGGAGATCACCATGTCTAATCTATGACCTAACACCACATTACCAACTAAACCATGGCACTAAGTGCTGCATCCAGTCTTTTTTAAAATACCTCCAGGGGCAGTGACTCCACCACCTCTGTGGGTAGCCCATTCCAATGCCCAGCCACTCTTTCTGGTAAGAAAATAGAATCCCTCACAACAAATTCTGCCACATTGGTACCTGGACTTTCTGACAATTACTCCAATGCTTATGGTACAAACATACATATCCAGCATTAACAGTACATGTAACTGACTCTTTTTCACCCTTTTCACAATATGCTTCTTCCTCCCACTCCTTATATCCAGCGAACATCAACCTAAACAAATTTATAAATGACATTGTAAAGAAACTAGAGTCCGAATGTAGACTGTTAAACTGTTTCTGTTGGGTTACAGCTCTCCAGCCTTCTCAATCTTTTTTCACTTGATACTCCCTTCTATACAGGTTTGAGACACCGTTCCCTAACACTGAGGAACAGCAGCTGCCGTACTGGTACCTCAGAATATAGGAAAGGCAGTGGAAGTGGAATGTATAGTTTTTACTGTAAGAAACATTCTAAGGAGAGATCTGAGAGGTATTCTACATGGACCTATAATGACCTCAGCTTTCTACAAAAAATTAAAATTTAACCAAGATAGCACCAAAAGATAGGAATCCCAGATGTTTTGTCATATTGTGGAAAAATGTGATGGTGATCAGCATCACTTCAACTCCAGCTGCAAACAATAACTAACATGCATTGGTTTGGAAGGTCTTTGCAGAGCTTACAGTAGAATCCTTTCTTGGAGAGCACAAATTATGCACTGTGAACTGAAGTTGAAGTACAATAAGTAGCTTCAAATTACCTCATTAAATAACTAAAATAAAGCCTTTTAAAATTACTTTCCTCATATTTACTTTTTTTAGACTTGTATCACCAGAACAGCCTCCAAAAGCGAAGTTCCTGACCTTGGGTTCCAAGTTCCGCTACAGCGGCCGTACGCAGGCACAGACACAGCAGGCCAGCAACCTCATAGACAGACCAGCTCCGTACTTCGAACGCACTTCCAGCAAACGGGTGTCCAGGAGCCTTGATGGAGGTATGAAATGTGACTTGCTTTTTCAGTGTGGTGATTACACCATGCGTTCTCACTCTGATCTGACCAACGTTGGGAAGTGTTAACATTATGGATGGCCAGAAGGTCGTTTGACAAATTTATGAATTTCAATTTCTAAAGCCACTTTAGGTACTTGTCATTGTTAGGTGACCTAAATGTTAAGTTCAGTCACTGCCTAAATGGAATGACACTGCTGTGAATGTATGGAGAATTCTATATTGGGTATGTAGCATCTGTGTACACTAGTCATACTTTTTTTAAGGGATAGGCACACACCATAGGCTCTTACTAGAATTTTTTGGTCTGTGGCATCTTTTGGAATGTGGGTTGGCCTGAGCATCTCTAAACACAAAAGGCTGAACACATTGTTTATTATAGTTTTCCATCATTTTTTTCAGCATATTGCTATCATAGTACATTCATTCAGTACTTCAGTGTTTAGTTGAAAATTTTTATGTTGACTTTGAATAGCTAAAGTTTCTTCTTGTCTTTTCTGGCGTTTGGTCTTTTTGAGCAGAAATACCTTCTGGTTTCCTTTACTGGAAAAAGGCATTCTTTCCAAAGGCAGGGGTAGCAGCACTATGTGTGAGAGATGTAAAAGCACGTTTCTTCCTCAAAATCACTTCTGCAATAATATATAATAGAAAAACACTGCAGCAAAAGAACATGAAGCTTGACTTAGATTCAGGCATGCACAACTTCACTGGAATAAAAGTGAACCATGACAGTGATGTGAGTTTAGCTACAATTGAGCTATCAGCTTTATCTTATTTTCTTTGAAAGTCTTCTACTTAGAGGAGTTTTACTTCTGCAAATATTCACTCTTCTATACTATGACAAATGAACAAACTATGACACTTGCTTGGGAAACCTACCAAGTCTTACCTTCCGAGAACTAAAGTAAAAATATGAGGCAAAAGTGCTTGCTTGCACTGGTATAGCATGTGATTACTTCTTGTGGCAACCAAAAAACCCATCACCACATCAGTGTTACTGAGTCTGGTTTTGTTCCTCTTCTTCTTTTGGTTATTTGAATTCTTCACAACTTTCAACGGTTGTATAATCAAGCCTCTCTGGCATCCCTTGTGCATCATCTATAGAATGCAGACATGCATGCATGTGTGTTCAGGCCCTAACTTTCACCCTTACAGAAGCCTCAGGGTCAAAATTTTGAGCATGATGAAACATTGCTCTTGAAAGCAGCTTTGCACAAAAGGATCTGGGGACTCCTGTGGAACATGAGTCAGCATGAGAGTGCCCTTACAGCAAAGAAGGTCGTCTCTATCCTGGGCTGTATTAGCAAGAGTGTAGCTGGCACATCAGCAGAAATTATTGTTCCTCTCTATTCAGTACTGTCTGAAGACCATACCTGAAATACTGTGTTCAGCTTTGTGCTCCACAGTACTAGATGGGCAGTGACATATTACAATGAGCCCAGTAAGGACCACCAAGCTGGTCAGAGGGCTGGGGGCCTGTGATACATGAGTAGAGGCTGAGGGAACTGTGGTCCTTAAGCTTTAAAAGGAGAAGACTGTAGTGAGGTCTTGACAGGAAACCTTTAGGAAAAACAGAGCCATGTATTTCTCAGAGGTGCCTGGGGATCGGGCAATGGGGTGTGCCTGTAAGTTGAGACACAGCAAATTTCGGGCACAAGTAACAAATATTTCCTTGTTTAGAAAGACCTTGGAAAGTAACAAGTATTTCCTTGTTTAGAAAGACCTTGGAGGTGCTTAAAACAACTGGATGAGCCCTTGAGCAACCAGGTCTAATTCGACCTTCTCTGAGCAGGGGTTTGGACTAGCTGACCTCTGGATGTTCCTTCCAACCTAAGTTACTCTGACTTAACAAAACCTACTTGTGGAACCTGAGGGACATATACCCAAGAAATGCTCAATTTGCCACCTAAGGAGGGATCAGAAGTTTAAGCTGCAGAACTTACAGAGGCCCCCGAAACACCTTACGTCCCAAATGCCATATTTCCCATTAGCTGGGATTGGCTTCTTTGCATCTTAAGGGAGTCTCTGGTGTGAAGCTGAGACTTTTCAAAAGACTATATCCCTCAAAGGTACTCCAAGAAACACCTCTTCCTCTCAACTTTCTGCACCTTGGCTTTGTAAAGCAAAGGCATACCAAGGTATTACAGAACATTAATAAACAAAATAAGTTTGTATCAGAGTTGTATTTATTAAAACTCCTTCATTTAATGAATTCTCCTCTATTTCATTACTATTATTTTGACTAAGCCAGTTATCATGATTTAAAAAAAGAGCCATCCTGCTCAATAGTCCTGTTATGCTGAATCAAGTAAGAGGAAAAACATTTAAGGCCTTCCACTCTCTTGTGCTTCGACTATATTCAAGTATACATACTTAGTATTTCCCCCTTCCATTTTTCTGCAAGCATATAGGGAGGAAAGTTCTTACTTTCACTGAGCTGTTTGTGCAGTTTTGCTAAGGTTCCAGTGAAAAATACTGTGACAATGATATGCGTAGCTATTTCTTGATTGCATTAAAGTAGTCCTCTCAAACAGTGAACTTCCACAAAATCCTCTTTAATAATTCTCTCTTTTTTCAATGGTGATTTACACAGTCAAAAGAACAATACCCTCAATTTATCTTCCAAGACTAATCAAGAAGTTGATAAATACCTGTCTGATACTGTAAGGACTTTTTCCATACATAATAAATGCAAGTTTTATAGCAAGGGCGCATTGCTGTTCATATCAGTGCAATGGGAACCACAGACTTTTTGTAAAGCCAAGAAGATGAAAAATACTGTATCACTCAGTAACTAGCCTGTATTGATCATTGCTGATATCATCATAAAATGTTTTTCTTAAGATGATTTAAAACCAAAATGTTTCAGCTTACCCGAATTAACCATAATTATTTTGTTCTCTAATAGCTCCCATGGGTATTTCAGACCAAAGTCTTTTAAGAGACTTCTCTGCTATGGGAGGGCAGGCTGCTGGAGATAAAATCATTGATCTTGAAGCTGCTGGTCAGGCAAAGTTAAAAGAAGGTGGCAGAGAAGAAGATGAAAGCCCACTCAAAACTCCACAATTAGAATTGACTCAGGATGGAAAGGTATGTCTGACTTTCACACCAAAATTATTTGTTCATGTGGTGTGTGTCTACATGTGGTTATGTAATGCCTATCAGTTCCAAGTATCATACATAACATGATATTAAAATATTAAAGGAAAATTGTCAAGTGCTTTCTGTGTGTTTAACTTAATGTATGTGTATGGAAGCAAAAGAGAATACAGACTTCTAAATGGCACTGACCTAGAGTTCCTTTTATTGCTATTAAATTCTCAGTAAGCTGGCATGAGTTTTTGAAAAAATGTTTCAAAGGGTAAATAATGTTTTATTCACTTCCTTAGTTTGTTTAGACTTGAATAAAAATGTTGAAATACCATTGTTATGTACACTCTACAAAGTTGGGTATATTATGATTGAGTTTAATTACCATAGGTAACAATTTTGTTTTAGTAGCCATTGCAGAATTATTTCATCCTTTGAAAACTTGTGTGTTGACTAAAGTATAGATATCTGTGAAAAGTTAAGTACTGTGATCTGTTCCTGTTGCAAACATTTGCTTGTCTTGTTTGTTTGAGCTACTGGGGAAATAGGTCAAAAAAAGTAATATATGCTTTGTCTGATTTGATGTCAAAATTTCCTTCCAAAGTGCCAGCTAAAATCTGCTGCTCTTTCCCTCTTGGAGATCGTTTCTATTTCAGCAGTTCTCCAGAACTCAGTTTAATAGTTAAAGAGTAATTTTGTCCTCAAACATTTTTGCAAGTTAGTTACCCATTTTATTCTTAGTGAGACTGCTGAGTTTCTCTGTGCAGTTCATATGTTCCCACTGCATTCAAGTGTAGGAAGAGAACAAATGCCACAGTTTTTGGTTTTTTTTGTTTGCTGGCACGTTGAAATAATTTTGAATTAGATAAGAAAAAAGGCACACACAGTTTCTTTATGGGAGAAAAATGGTAAAATAAATTACTATGTTTTGCCTTCAGGCTTGGTAAAATGGTGATTCTCCCTTGTTTTCAAAGTGGTGTATCTTTCAATATTTTAACCAGAACAGTGGTGGAGGGGAAGGCAGTGTTTCAGGAAGTTGTTTCAGGAAGCTGTTCAGTAAGGTTTTGTTACACATGCTTATTCTGTGAACAGTTTTTCCCACTAGTGCAGATGCTTCTTTTCCGTTCCGGTTCTCTGTAAGTCTTAGAGAAAACAGTTACCAACTCAAGAAGTGCCAGCTTGTCTTTCGTGTACTGCACTGTCCTCTGACCTTTCTGCTAAAGCTTTGAATGTCTGTCTGCTTCCATCTGTTTTAAGTGACTTACAGTTCAAAAGTGCACAGTTCTTTACAGCCTAAGAACAAAACATTCGTAATGGGTTCCTTTCATAATCCACAGAAGTAAACAAGTTGGCTGCTTGTAAAACACAGCGGGATTTTTATCTCTATTTCTATTTCTATTGCGTTAGTAAAGCTATCCCTTCTTCTAAATAAAAGTTTTCACTAACTAATAATTTCTTTTTTTTCCCCCTTCATGTGCCTTCAAACTTGCATTTTTGTTGTGCTTTCATTTTCCACTGTGCACAGAATTTTTTTCTTCAGCCCACTCACGTACACCCGTCATCACTGCCCATCCATTCTGTGTCATCCCATCTCACAAACTTCTCACCTGTCCCCGAGATCGACATGCTTTCAGATATTTCAGAGGAAGATCCCTTTGAAGAGCCCCTCCTTACCATTCCTGACATTTCAGAGTGCAATTCCATGGAACAAACATCAGATCATAATAAAACCAGAACAGCTTTACCAAGTAACACTTTTGAATCTATGAGACCCCTAGCTAGTCGAGGCTCCCCTGCCATTGAGGGAAGAATCCACACAAATGACTACAAAAGCACTGAGTTGTGTGTCTCATTAAGCTTCTTCAGATGCCTTTCTTTTAGTTTCCGTTCGCTGCTTGATGAGGATGGCTATATTACTTTTCCTAGCCTTCCTGATGTTTGCATTTCTTTCCTCCCACCTGGCCTTCAGCACTATATTCCTATTACCTCTCCTTCCTTCATCCCCTCTTTTCTCCTTATCTTTGTCCTGCTGCTGTCTGCTTTCCAGTCTATTCCTTTTTCACTCACATTTTCCCTTCCTCTCGCTCTGTCCCTCTGCTACCTGGAGCCTAAGGTGACTTCCTTTAGTAGCTCTAATGGCAATGACCTGAATGACAAAGCAGAGGAAGAGGAGGTGTGTAATTTTGCTGCTTAAATGTTGACACTTGCACATTGCATTTATGCTCGTTCTCACGAGGCTTGCTCAGTTTTGCACACTTCCTAGTTAGAGGTGTGTCAGTGTACATGGCTGTAAATATATATATATAAATACACAAATGCATATGTATCTGTATCTTTTTAGCATTTCTCATTTGTGAAAAATTGCCATTGTGGGATTTTTAGTCAATAGATAGCTCATGGTTTTTCTGCCTAATTTCCTACAGCATGCATAATTTCATTGAATTCCACAGATACTGAGCTGCCAGTGGACTTGCATTGTAGTTCAAAATGTTAACGAGCGCATAAATCTGAATACTGAAAGTGCTCTGTGCAACAATAGATGTTATTCGATACTATTTGCAAGTTCTGTTTGCACTGCCAGTTGGTTTTAAAATGCCTGTCTCCTGCATGCATTGACTGGAATGCACATCTCTGAAGTTCTGTTTAGATCTGAAAAATGAAATTCCTAAAAGCTGAAATCAGAAAACTGCGAATACTTTAAAATCAGTGTTTTGTTATTCCACATTTCAGATGGTTCAGCTCTACAAGGGTGTGTGCAAAGTTGAGTCTGTCCAAGGCACTTTTTCTTTTTTTACATGCTGTGATTAATCTCTAGCCGCAGTTGGGACTGATTTCATTCATTAGCTGGGATTGCAGGTTGTGTCAGACTGAATCACTGAAGTCTGAACATTCTTTGAAATACACTGATAAAATTGCTGTATGGAAGCCTCAGTCACACTAGTATATTGCTCTGATCATCTGGAGTGGCTGACAAAATGCCTCCTTTCCTTATGTCTGCTGCACATGTTACAGCAATACCACTAGAAAAAGGTCTTCTATTTTGATCCTCAAAGAAAATATTAAACCAATTATTATAGAATCAAAAAGGAGGAGGATCTGTTTAATGTTACATTTAACAAAGTTTGCTAAACCAATGTACATATTAAAGACATGCTAAATACGACCCGATGTCATTATAATACCAGTCAAGTATAAAATAACAAAAAACATTACTTTAAGATTTTCTCAATTTCTCTGTAGCTTAATTCAATCCATAATTTGTAACACAATTCCATAAAATAGAACCCCAGATAAGTCAGGAATTAATAAAAGTACAATATGTACCACATCATATGTGCATTCACACAGAATCCAAAATGCAATAGTGTGAGCAGTAAATCCCTCTTCAAATTTATGAACTTGCAGTGTGTTGACTTGTAAATGCATCTTTTCCTAAGATTACCAGGTCGTATTTGTACTTGTGGAAAGACAAGCGGGAAGTGGTTCACTTTTTAAAGAATACTGTCCCTTAGGGCATTCAGAATACTTGAAGATAAGATATGAAGATTAGTTATCATTTCCAACAGAATGCATTGCAGTTTAAGAATAAATATATTCAACTAAAAAGGAGGGGTGAGCATGCAAATAGTGCATCCCAAGACAACAACATTCCTAAAATTTAAGACAGTTGGTAAATACAGTGTTTAAGTGTTTGACTTGAACCCCCCCCTAGACTCTTTTGCCAAAAGAACTCCTGGATTAGATTTCATTTTCCCATCAAGTTGTTGTAGAATTTAAGTCGCTTACCATAGAAATTATGCATATCATTTTTCTTCGTTACTCATTCTTAAATTTTCACCTGGGAAACAATAAAAAATACAGCAAGAAAGGGACACAGTGTGAAACTTCCATTTTTCATGCCACTTATGCCAAAAATTACTTCAGCCATTCTACAACAATGTAGGTGCAAGAAGACACAAGTCGCTTAATTTCGACATCTGGGGCCGAAAAAGTAAAGGTCTGTAAAATCCAGCACGCTTTGCAGCATTTACAAAGAGATGAAGCCTCTGTGTTAGTCTGTAAGCCAATGTTAACCCTTCCTTTTCTTGATAATTTGTCATGCACTCACACAGGTGGAATACGAAGAGGAGGAAGCACAGCAGAAGGTGCTTGGTTGTTCTTTTACAATTGAACGTGGCTGTGGCTGCCTGCCTTGTTAGCACCCTAAATTTTCTGTGGGTTTTGTCTCTGAATAGTGCCTTTTCACCTTACCATTTTATTTCCTTTATTTAACTGTCTGATTGTGAGGGTCCTTTTTTATTTACTTGCTGGTCCATTTTACGTTCTTTATGTTTTGTTTTGTTTTTGTTTTTTTGTTTATGTGGGTCGATTTCACAGATCAGTTCCTTGAGAGTAGACGGGGAAAATATTTATGTCAGACACAGCAATTTAATGTTGGAGGTTTGTATATAATACAAAATATACTCTCCATTCTCACGGGCTGCCAGGCTGCATGGTATGGGAGGTCACTTGCAGGCTGTTACAGACACAGTGCATGAACTGCATGGGGAAAACCAGCTTGAAAATGTGGTATGTTATCATTCTAGTTTCTGAGTTTAAATAAAAAACAAATGCAAAAAACCCACAACCAGCTCTCAGTTTGAACGCTGAATGTCAATTAGCGTATTTTTGCTAAATGTTTTCGAGGTGGCAACTGGGAATAATAGCCCTGTTTAGATAAAGCAAACACATAGGTGCAATTCATAATTCTAAACCGATTTTTGTACATTGCACCTCAATGTTTGCATCTTCTCTTGAGAAGGGTTTCTAGCTTTTGCCAGTTTTATCAACCTTCATCAAATACATTAGCTGAATAAATAGAGTTAGTAAGGGGCAAGTCGTAGAAGTATAGAAAACTAATTCTGGTTCTGACACTGGTTTTAGGAGCATTGAGAAATGATGCAAGGATCAGCTATTGAAAGGGAATGTTTGGATATCTTCTGAAATACTTGCTTTATTTTTTCCTTTTCAAATGAAAGTAAATTTTGCTTCTTGAAGGTTGGTTTTCATTGAAGATGAGCAACAGCAAAGAGCTTTGAACAGTATGTTCATGTGTAGTGCTTTGTCACTGAAGTAGAGATTTTTATTATAAGAAAATTCATATAGATTTCTAATCTCAATTATTTTATCAGAGACTGTCTGTAGTTATAATCAGTATCATTTAATTTGTGGTTAATAACCTAAGCTAATATCTGAAGATGTTTTAGAAAATCCTACTGCTGTCTTTATTTTATTCATCCAGATGGGGCTATAAATAATTCCCTTTGTCACAAAAACTGGTTTTTTTAAAAATCATTGGTTAATGTAATTAGGAGATGTGAGGATCGCAGTAACCCAACTAATGTTTTATGGCTTTTTGCAGCTTTTGATCACTATTGAAACTTTGCTTGTGTATAACTTACTAAAGCACTGAAAGTGTGCATTGCATAACTGTGCTTTGATCAAGTCCAAGAAATGTGCCTTGTGTCAAGCCAAGACAGGTCTTGAAATAATGACGTGATTGTTACAAGCTTCAGTGGTATAATAGAATGCTTTTGGCATAAGATTTTACTTCACTCAGGAAATACAAACTTTAGGGGACATATTTAATGTCTCATTTGTTAGTCCAGGATGAAAAGTGGTCCTGTGACAATACAAACCTACTGAGTTGCCAGAAGGGGAGAGGTTCAAATGTTCAAACTGCATGCAGGCTTATCCATAGAGTTAGGAAATAGATGTGCAGCACCAAACCCTTATGGGGGCTGAACATGCAAGTGAAAAGAAATTAGAAACTAATGAGTTTGGGGGTTGGATTTTTCATTACTTAATGTGAAGCGTCTTTGCGTTGTGATCACTGACAATAAAAATCCTAACCTAAATGGTAAATTTCAGAACAATCTGCTGAAAAGTATTTAAAGTCTTTGTAAAAAAATCCAGATTCTTTACCTACATTATTATTTCTGATGACATTCTTTTGACAAAATTTCCTTAGTAATTATGTCTGCATTGATAATATTTCATTTTAATCTTCAGTCTTTTAGTTCTTTACTAAAAATGGATCTGAGGCTTAAACTTAAATATAACTACAGAATACTACTGTAAAAATATTCTTGTGTTAGAGTGAGCGTAAGCTTTTCTTGAGACCTGGAATGCTGGAACGAGGACAAATTGTGAAAGCAGGGTGAAATCTGCTTTTCCCACCAAAGTCCAGCCATTTTATTTAGAAGACAATGAATTCCCAAGAAAGCTAAGCATATATATTTTTGTCTGATTACAAGAGCAGTTACATTTTGGCACAGCTCCTGAAGCTTACCTCTGCCCTGTAGCTGCTACAAAGTGAAAGAACACTTGATCCAAGTGTTACTTGATCCAAGGTGCTGCAGTTTGGCCTCAATGGATCATGACAAAATCTAATTTGGCATTCATACTGTGGTGTCCCCTTTGGCACTGTTCTGTGGAGGTGCAATTTAGAGAGGTAATTTTTTTGGTACTGGCATGCACGAAAACTTGTTCCTACTTGTGTCTGTCTGCTGTCAGGTTCTTAAACGTAGAATTGGCAGGTAACGGGTTTTAAGTCTTTAAATCTGACTCTTCCAGTAAGTTTAAGCCTACACGAGAGGCACAGTGAGTTGTCCCTCGGAAGCTAAGCAGGTGTTAGCTGCTTGCATATTTGGCTGTGTAGTATTGTGTTCACAGATGTAAGTATTTTTCATGGAGCTCATAGTATCAAGAAAGATCCATTTTTATGCTCCTTGGGTTAAACTATTCTTTCTTACAGCTACCTTCAGTTATGTTAGCTGTGCGGTATCCTGAAACATTTGCTTCTGTGCTTAAAAATTTTAGGTGACAGCAAACAGCTCCTGGAAATTATTATTGTTTCAAAGGGCTAGTAGTGTCTTGTTTTGGATGAAGGTAGCTCTCTGTTAAATGACCATAAACAGCATTATTTTCCTTTGCTTTAAAATATGGAAGAGGCGGTGTATAATTAGATCTTCACTACAAAAACTAAACCAGAATATCTTGGTCCCTTACAGCCTTAAATTTTTTATTTTGAGGCATTCCAAAGAAGGTAACGTTTACAGACACAAGGCACTTTCCTTGGTTTGGTTGCTTCTGTTTCTGTTTCTTTTTTTTTTTTTTTTCCCAGTTCGATTTGCTTTTGTTGTCGTGTTTTGTCCTACTTTGTTTTATGTTGCGGGTTTCTAGGACCTGGATAAGACCCAGGACGATTTACTGAAACACCAGGCTAGCATTAGTGAGCTCAAGCGCAATTTCATGGAATCCACACCCGAACCACGCCCAAATGAGTGGGAAAAGCGGCGTATTACACCTCTGTCCCTACAGACACAAGGGGTATGTCACTGCACACACCTGCCCGCATGCCTTTCCATACAACCCTCTATGTAATGCAGCAAATGCAGTTTGTCCTTCAGGTTAACACTTTGTCTGGTGTAATATTTGTTATTACTAAGTATACATTAACTTTTTTACCACTTACTATTGGACCTGACTTTAAGTAGTGGGTGGGATTTTATTCTTCTACATGAACAACTGAATTAGAAGAAAATGGAAGTGATGGCAGTATGTTGCTGTACTGTACTGTATTTACAGATATCTTAAATTTCACTCTGATTTACACAGATTGATAGAGATAATTTTTCAGTGACAATAGAACTTTTCCTTCCTTTTCTATATCTTTATCTCTTCATAGACAGCTTGTGCATACATAGACACACAGTCTGTGTTTTGTTTCAGAAGGACTTCATGTGATCACTTAATTTACAGTGTTGTCTTCACGACACATTTAATGTAGTTGTTAAAATTTACTTACCTTAATCTTTAAGAGTCTGTAAAATGAATTTTTCTACTTTTTCTCTCTGCTTCTCTTTTCTGACTGAACCTTGAAACAGCAGTATGGAAAACAGTTTTCACAAATAGCATCCTGAAAGCCTGTAGCAAGAAAGCTACCCAAATTTCTCATGCGGTTGTGAAACTTTTAGTTTTATTGGGTTATTAGCTGTTCCTTTCATACAGTAGATGAGTAAATCAGTCTTTTAAAGCAATCTGTTTGTTGTGTTGTTGTCCTTGTCTATCACCATGGTTCCCGCCCTTCCTTCCTTAATTGTATTGTTGTCCTGTCCCATTAAATTCTTCAGCTTTCTTTTAGTCCACAAAAAGGTGAGCTTTCAATTAAGCAGGCCTGATGCTACAGAATTATTTTTGATAATAGGACATTATTTCAGTAAGATATGTAAGCAATCTGAACTGTGAGTATGTGCATACAGAGAACACAGCAACTGACTATGCATCACTTCTTTATTGTGTTAATTTATGGTTACTGCCAAGAAATTCCTCAAATTTCTGAGTACTAAGCACAGGTACAAATGTTGGTCATATTTTCAAATATTCATGACACAAAGGTTCATTTAATAGCTATAAATATATTTTGGTTGAAACAGACGTTTAGGTAAAAGTGTAACTTGATTTTTATTATGTGTTTGTGTGTATTTTCTGTGTTGATTTCTTTGTATTGAAGTTGAGGACCCTGCAAGTTTATATTTTATATCTGGTGATTTGGTTTCTTTTTTTGCTCATCTATTATGTTCTGTCACTTCCAGATGATTTGGTTTTATGTTTATGTATAGTGTATGTCTGTCTCATTGCTTGTTGATTTACACTGGTTTTATAAAATGAAAACCAAATAGAAAAAAGGAGACCACATTTTCCAAGTGAAAACACTGCCTGGGAAGGAGAAACAATGGATTGCAATGCCACGGATTGCTGGAGCAAAACCAGAGGAAACCGATAAGGTGGCTGCCCTGAAACCTGCTGCTTTTTCGCTATATCTGCTGTGGGCTAGCTGGCTAGCTTGGGCACTTCTTTCTTTTCCTTTTTTTTTTTTTTCCCTTGATGGAAATAACTTTTTAAAGCCAATACTAAAAGGAGAATGTTGAGTTGTAAACCAGGATCTCTGTGTGTATATATGTATAGATACACACATATATGAATGCCAGCAACATTTTTCTTAAACATCAAACTAACCATGAAGTTCTGAATGACCACTATTTGAAAAGAAAACCAATTTTTCACTGGAAAATTACTGTATTTGATGTGACTACAATGACAGCAAAACATGTATTTTCATTCTGTATGGAAATAATTGCTTGCAGTTACTTGACACTTCACACAAGAACTTTTGCTGTGTGTGTTCACTATGTAATCATTATTCAAATCAATAATGCTGTATAAGCAGCTTAATTTCAAAGGCAACCTGTTCCGAGTACCTGTGCACTTCTGTACGTCTGTTTTCATTCAGGAAAAGAGGGAAGGTTTGTCCCTGATAAGTTGGTTTAACATCTATGAAGTGAAAAGCACTCTATAACCAGTGGGACTAGCAGCAGTGTGATAGTGATGAGTAGCAATTGTGATGTTGCTCTTTTACATCACTTTTGGTCTATTAGGTTAATGTGAAGCTGGCACTCCTATTTCACTAACGTATAGAAGTATGACATTTGGGAAACTGTATTTCCATCCTGAATTATTTGTTGATGGATGCTAGTTGATCCTTGCCTGTCCTTTAGGTTAGCTGAATAATAGATGAGAATAAAGCAGGGATGCCACTGCTAATAGCCTTTGTTTTCTTCCTTCTTTTGCTTCAGCAAAAATGCTTACAAATAAGTAATTTTCTGTGTACTAGAAATGTTATTTTGGGTGCATCTCATTTGTGCCACCATACTCTAGATCCACCATACTCTTGCAAGTGCACAGCATCTGTGACTTAATCAAACAAAAATTGACACACTGACATGTATGTCGCAAATATGGGAAAATTTTCTATTTTATGGATACCCACAATATTTTTTTTCTTTAATCTATCCCCCGCAGCTTGTAAACAGTATTTCATGTTAGAGTGTATGACTGTGTACCAGAAGAATTTGCCAGGAATTTAAACACAGGCTGACAGAAAATTGATTAATCCTATCTATACATTTAATCCTTTTTACTAAATGCTCCAGGGAACAGGGATTACATTATCAAATGAATTGTGTGACCAGGGTTTTCATTTTAAGAGACTGGAGACCAAAAAGTTTGAAGGTGGGAAAAGTGGTATGTGGTATGTGCCTGTCTTTAATTATATATACAAGGGGGAGCAGGGATAGAGAGAGATGCACACAACCTCACCACCTACCACATAAAGATTCTGGTTTTCCCCTGCTTTTTTTTTTTT
>VZRO01006415.1:53339-216771 GCA_013397915.1 Daphoenositta chrysoptera
GCGTCCCGGCCGGCCTGCGAGCCGCGTTAGTTACAGCCTGGCTCTGCGTCTGCAGCACGCCAGCGGCTGGGGGGACTCGGTGCTGGGCTAAGCTGATGCTCCGTAGGCGCTGCGCTAGGTAAACAGCAGTAAAAGCTAGCATTAAGTCACAGATGGTGTGGTGATCTTTGTGTTCTTTTCGTTTGAGCTCTTACTTTTGCTGCAGACTGTTCACTAAAAGTGCGTTTGATTAAAAAAAAAACCTGACACCTCATACATAATTTACTCTGAGCTTTCAGATAGCTGTCATTATTTCGTTATGGAAAAAATACTAATATAGCTGCTTTAATATCATCCTTTTTGGCTCCAGACTGAATTCTCATAGGATCTTCTTGGTCATCATGTATTGCTATTCTGACAAAATACTACCCTAAGCAGTCTTCCTCTCGTTATCTATTAAGTTTCATAAAGTAACAGACCAAAGACAACAAATAAAACCATACAAAAAATCCTTTTTTACTATTTTTTAAATTATGGCAAACTGATAGTAGAACATTATCTTTTCTGTTTACTTTCGTTTAATATTATTTATTCTTAATTTCTGATTTAACTGAGAGAAATAACTGCCTCAGTAGCATCACTGGCTAGTGCATTCATGCTTTTTATTTTCAGGCTTTCATAATTCAATTCTTATGCCAATAATAATTGCCATAACTCTTACCTACTTTAGATCAAATACCTCGATGAAGTGTAAGGAAACTGACATCTTGCATTGAATATATAGCATCTATCTAGTATCATGCATATACATTCCTAAAAGCTTGCTTGGAGGATGTTGCACTGTTGAAAAGGGTTGTGCATTGATTTTTGTCCTCTGATTGCTTTTTGTTTCACAGAGACATGCTTCCAGAGCAGAAGGGCCTTGTACTGGAGTCAGCGATGCTGATAAGGTTCTGCAGATTTTTTGCCATGGCTAAGTTTGGCTCTAACTCTTCCAATCCATCTTCATTCTTTCCTTCCTTCTTTTTTCAGTTAACCATCACAGCCATCTTTTGTCTTCCATATGACATGAACCAGCTATCAGCTAATTTTATTTTCATCATTTTAATTTATTCATATACTCTACTTTTGTTTTTCCTCATCCATGTTTTTTGTGCAGAGTTCACATGAGACTCTGGACATAGTGGTGGAGAAGAAGCAGGGAGAGTTTGGGATAGAAGAAACACTAGTCGTAGACGAAACCAACAAAGGGAAAATACAAGTTGCCACTGATGCTGGGGAGACATGTAAGGTGGAGCATCTGTCAAAAAAGGACTCTTCATCATTGCCATCAGATAGTAGCAGCAGCAGCAGTAGTAGTGAGAGTGAGGATGAAGAGGTGGGAGAATACCAGCCCCATCATAGGTCAATTGAGGAAATCATCAGGGAAGAACAGGAAGAAGAGGAAGACATGAAAAGGAAAGAACATGAAGAAAAAACACAGCATGTGGAAGCCGTACCAGAAGGCAGTAAAATAAATGTCCCAGTTGAGCACACACAAGTTACAGCTGAAGATTTGGTTCAGGAAAATACAGTTACTGTAGCTACAGAAGAGAAGAATTTGTCAGAGCAAATTAAGCAAGATTTAGGTGAAGAAAAGGAGGAGGAACAGCTGAAACTCAATGGAGATGTGTCTCATGTTGACATTGATGTTGCACCACAATTAATTTGTTGCTCAGAGGTAAATGGTAGAACAGTATGACAACTAGATTAAGCAGAGATATTTCTTGGGGTGAACATATACCTGCCTTTCTTCTTCTCCTATTCCTCCACATCTTCTGGCATCCAACAAGATTCAGATCATTTGGAAGGGGAAACCATTGATGAGCAGTGAAATTCTGTCTCCTTCAATTATGGTTTCTGACTTTTTGCTAGAACTGAGTGAAAATCACCAGTAAAGGCAAACCTTCCGAAGACTGAGATCTCTTTTTTATTTTTTTTAAACCTCCATATTTTATATGCACATACATAATGTGTATTTATTATTTACATGTTTCCAGTGTTTTAAGTCTTGTCTTGTCTATTTGTCAAGTGTTTTTGACAAGTCCATGACATGTAATTGTGATTGGAAAACTATTGCAAATTGAAATTAGAAAGCACCCGTCACAAATTTTTGTTCCTTTTTTACCTGTAATTACTCACTGCCTTTCTTGCCTTTTTCCCCCTCCTTCAGTAAAAAGAATATGGGTGGCTAGAAGTTGCATAGGTGAGAGCACTGTACTGTTAAGTGGTGAGGCTCGTATCACTGTTTCTATAAAGTCTTCTAGTGCAGTAGACACTTAGGAAGCATGCATGGATTCCTGTCACAACCAGTTGTTTTAAGCCAGACAAGGTTTCATTACTGGGCAAACGATAAAGAAGCAGAAACGGAAAAAAATGAAATGCAGGCATGTATGTCTTTGTAAAATTTGTCATGATCTTCTGCTGAGTTTTTCAGGAATTCAGTGGGTTTTTGTAGTTCTCTACCTACTTGTTCTTGTAATGGTAGCAATTTTTTTTTTTTTTTTTTTTTTATAAATCGAAACAACTCACATTCTTTCTTTCGTTGTCTTTTGCATACACAGCTGTTCTGAGGAACGACATGAAAGAATTAGTTTATTAGACTTTTAAAATTTGCAAGCACCCACACTTCCTAAAAACATAGTTTGGAGGAAGGGGAGAAGGGCTGCTGTGTGTGTAGGCATGAAAGGGTGGTTGGGTTTTGTTCCTGGGATTTTACCCCATGTGTATTCAGAATCAATAGAGGATAGCAGCTGATGCATCTAGAAAAATATCAAAAGCCTTTAGTTCTTAAATCTAATGAAAATCTGCTCCAGTAAGATAAGTCATGAGTTCACTAGCTTACAGACCCCAGGGTAACTGCTTTGTTTGTGATATTGCAGAGAACACCACTAGTTTACTCTAAATTGTTGAAGTAGCTTTTAAGAATCTTTGTCAAAAGAAGTCATTGACTTACAGAAAAATTTAGGTTGCTTAAAATCCAGTTTTCAAAAGTTTTTATTTTCCAGAAGTAATACATATTATAAAATTGAACTTGTATGGAATTTCTAGTCCTGATTAATGGACTGAGGAGTGATAGGTATTTCACCCAGATTAATTCTAATACAAAGTTTATCTCTCTGAGCTAGCTGTCAATTTCTTAATGCAAACTAAGATTTTTTTGTTTTTTTTTGTAGTGATGCTTTTACACATTTTCACTACACGTGTTGCAGCTTTGTTTTAGCAATTGCTCTTTCATATGTACTGTTGGCTGAAACACTGAACTTTGACAAAGTTATTAGGAGATTAAATTTTCCTACGATGTTATGGATATCCTGGAGGGGTGATATATTAATCTTCATTTCATTTTGCTTTTTTATTGCATGCTTTTTGTATGGGAAGTCAGTCAAATACTTATCTTACTGTTATGTTTTTCTTGAGCTTTTAGTTGTGTTTTCTTGGTCCATTTTACAAAACTTCTTCTGTCTTGTGAATTGATTGTTTATTTCTTGCATCACAGCCTCCAGTAGTGAAAACAGAGATGGTAACCATTTCAGATGCCACACAGAGAACCGAAATCTCCACTAAAGAAATTCCAATTGTTCAAACAGAAACTAAAACTATCACATATGAATCTTCACAGGTATGGTGACTGGTTTGTTTGCAATCTTATTTTTATTTCAGTTATGTAGATCAAAATAGATAATGTCCAAAAATGCTTTTCAAAAGCATATACTTTTTTTCTAGCAGATAAGGTTATACTTTGGCTATGAATTATGTAAGTGAAATGTTACGAAACCATATTACTTAAGAAGTTCTAATTTTCTTTTTCTGTAAAAAGACTTAGTTGCTGTCTGCAAAAGTATAACTCACTTTAATCCAGTTTTGGAGCCTTGATTAAAATATCTCATTGCTCTTGAAAAAACACGAAACTGATAATGAATTTTCCACAGGAATGAGCCATAACAATAGCCTTACATGACTCTGTAAACCTGGATGGCTTCTATTTAGATTTCACTTCTACCTGTATTAAATAATGTGTTTAATAAGAAAAATAGCCTTTTCGCCTGTGAAAACAAAGGTTTTTAAATGCCAAAATACAAAAATACCTTTTTCCTATAGCTTGATGGCAATGCTGTTGGCGATAGCGGCGTGCTGGTGAGTGCACAGACAATTACATCAGAGTCCATTTCTACTACCACAACTACACACATCACAAAGGTAAATATATTTAATGTCTTTCTTAACTAAAAAAGACGCCGGGTCCTCAAAACACAATTTTGCATGAAGTTTCTTGTATATCTGCTAATGCATTGATGAAAACTAACTTGAAATGGAGGGGATTCATTTCAGGTATGTGTGAGAGTTAATATTTCTGTACATAGAATTTCAAGACAGAAATCCTAATGAATAAGCAGGAATATCTGGGAACAGGACAGGGAGAGGGGGAAAAATATGATTAGTGTTTTTTCAGTAGTTCATTTAGGTCTTATTTCAGTATTTGACAAATGAGTTTGTAACTAAATTTTTACGGATTCAGTCCTGCCATCACTCACTGATATCCTACAGAATCTTTGCTAATGTAACTAAATCGTGTGAAGTCCACAGGAGCCCTGCTAATGCCACCATGGTGAACTGAAACAATGTTTTCCCAGACTTTGTGTTAATCATCCGTGCACTGCTAGGTTTAGGGTATATTTAAAAACAGATCATACTGTTACATTACATTGCAAGCGTATTTGGGTGCTGAATTATTTGCTCTACATTCCATGCTTGAACAGGAAAGGAAAACTCAGTGTTAACAGGACATCACATTTGTTTCATGTAAATATTTGTCAAATTTTAGGCCTGCCTAAACAACACAGTTTTCAACTCCTCTTTGAACTCTTAGCATCTTTTTCTAAGAAAATTATAGAAAGTATTGTTTAGGATAAAGAAAAATGGAAGAGGGAAACAAAGTGTGATTCAGGATTCCCCCCGCCAGGACACGGCAGTTTTACAACATGACAGAATTGAACAATAGTTCACTGGCTATATTTTCTAAAGATTGAAATGTTCTGAAGATTGAAAGTCGTATGCACAAAATGACAGAGTATAAGAGTATAAGAAAGATATGTTGGAAAGAAGGATAATGTTGGAAAGTGAGTCACATGAAATAAAGAAAGTTCGGAATTAAAAGTGCACGTGTTTTGTTGTACAGACTAGACAACAGATCCTTTTCAGACTCCTGCTCCCTTTTGGAAACTTCAATCCACCACCATTTTAGGAAAAAAATCTTTATTCAATGAATTGAATCAGTTTTGACAGGAAGTATGGATTTGCTTGTCAAGTTCAGATGTCAAATAATCTTGCTTCTTGGAAGGAGCAAATAAAGAAAATGGTTTCAGTCTTGTCTTCTACTGAAAAATTACTAGGATTACCATGATGCAGCAGATCCTTATCTTTTTAGAATTGATGATAAACAGTCAGTAACAAGATTATTTGAATTTCCCTAGCTAACTTTCTGTTTTACATTACGAACTGTTCCTTACTGATAAAAGGACCTTCCAAAATAGTTTTAATATTCTAATGGTGTTTTTAAGAGAGTCATCTTAGCTCTTCTCTAGTATGGTCAGTGTATCTTTCATAGTTACTTCTTTTTTCATACACAGGCTGATTTAAAAGGCAAATAATGTTATTTATGTGAGATTTTTTTTATAAGCCTAAGTATTTTAATCATTAGAATAAGAAGTGAAGAAAAAAAGCACAGAACTGTTCAGCAGTGTGAAATATGTTGAAAATTTCAGATGAAGGTCCTTGAATGACAGAACGGAAAACCAGATCATCTTTGTATTTAATGGCATAGGATTGAGACTGAGGAGAGGCCCATGACACATAGGCTGAAATAAAAGACTCCTGGAATTTCCATGTTGCCAGATTTATATGGTGGAAGAAGCTGGAATTTTGCCAAACATGGGCTCCAGTAACAGGAATAATTCTCGATCGTGTGATTTTTATCAAGTTTAGCAATTGCTAGAAGGTGACCAACTGTGTAGCTGAAAAAAGAAGGGTGATTCAGCACTGAACACATTTACTACTAATTGCAACTCAGACACAGAATTCTATTTGCTTCAGTGCAACAGAAAGGAGCGCTTTGTGGAAATATGGAATAATTACAGGGATGTTTTCTTGTTTGTTTCTTTTTTCTGCCATCTGTAGATGGTAAAAGGTGGAGTATCAGAAACAAGAATTGAGAAGCGCATTGTAATTACTGGAGATGCAGATATTGACCATGATGAGGTGAGTATGCAAACGTAACAATTACAATGTGGGTTTTGTAGTCTGGTGAGATCTCGATGATGTTTCAGAAATTTGAAGAGAAAGGTAGTGAAAGGATATAGAAAGAACCTAAGACTGTTAATTGTGGCATAGTTATTAAGCAGTCGTGTTTCGCTATTAAGAAGCCTTTTGAATATATGTGCAAGAAAAACATCATTTGTAAATTTGCATCATAGATCATGTGAATGGATTTTTACTATTTTTGAAGGGATTACTCTTTTTGGAAGAGACCCAGTTTATTTAGTTCAGCTTTTGCATTGGGAGGAAAAGCATTACTGAAATAATCTTGTTTTGATACGCTAATCTGGATAGATGGGAGTCTCTACTGCATTGTTTTAGCAACATCTGAATGCAGCGCTCATTTTGACTGAAAGCTTTGAAATACATTAAAACATAAACTGCTTGAGTTTAAAAATTAGGTTTTGGCTGTATTTGTAGAATTATGTGTAACAAAAGTAATTGTTTATCTGCTGAAATTGTATGTACCCTTCATTTCCATCAGTACTAAAGCAGTATTTTACAATGTCTTAGAAACTAAGGTTAAAATCACTTCTACGTGGCAAATTAATATGGCTGAATTTGAGCACTACACAGGAAAATAATTGAGAAAAGTCAATTATCTGGTCTTTGTAGTGATAATTACACGGGGGGATTTTTAATCTAAGAAACTATAGTAACAAAGGCAACCAACCGTCATTGGTTAATATAAATGGAAAAGCCTACCTTGCAGTGAATACATTTCTAACTTCATGAAGGCTTCACAAATCAGCATAACAGGGCTTAATTTAACTTATGAATTGTAATATATTGAGAGTTTTCAAGGAATTTATTTTCACATTTTGATTTGTGTCCAGAAAGTGTCTTTTGACAAGTTGAATCTCTTCTTGAAACTCATAATTAAATGACAGGGCTGTTTAGCATCAGGCATGGATGGTTCTTGTTTGCCTTGACACACGTTCAGTGCACTGCAGTTGTCTGGAAGGGTCACAAAATAGCTGTAGTATACCAGACAATTCTCAAAGCCCTTGATAAGTGAACAATGAAGTAAAAAATGAAATTATAAAAAAGGAAGTACAAAATACAATTTTAATCACTGAAGTTTAAAACAACAGTGAGCAGCTTTTAAGCATTTTAAGAAATATCTACCACTTTTTCTTAAGCATATGTTGAGCTTCTTAAATGCCCAAACTACATGCTGGATGTTTTTTATTTTGTTTTTTAGCTCCCTATATGACTAAAACAGTTTTCCATAGGAAAATAATATTTCAGTTTGGATTTTCAGAATAAAAATGTTTGTATTACTTGTTGTAATTTAACAATTAGAGTCTTAGGGTTTTTTCATTGTTTAGGGTTTGATTGTAAACTAACACCAAACATTGGTATTGTACCAATGCACATCGTGTGTCCTGTGTATATTCCCTTAATAGGATTTCAAATTCAGCACCAAATAATGGTTAGGGTGCCTAATGCTGGTGTATTCAATCTCTCTTCAGAGTTAGTTATTTATTCTCTTGCCTAATACCTGTAGCTAGCTCAGAAAATAGTCGCTTTCCTAAATTAAGATAAATCTTTTTGTTGCATTATATTTTCCTTGCTCCTTCTAGTATTTTGGGGGGGGTTTAGTTGCATTTGATACTAAGGTGATCAGGTGAACTGTTGCCTCTGAATACCTTCCCTTGTCTTCTGGTTTTTTCTTATGTTAGGTTGCAGCAGTAGTACAGCTCACTGAAGTAAGATGTGTAGATCAGGGCAAGAAAGAGAGGGTACCAGGTGCTGTTTAACCTGTGATGATCATAGTGGTTGACTATGATGTAGAATAAAATATTGCATTTCAGTTGGAAGGGACCTACAATGTTCTTCTGATCCAACTGGGTATATTGGTACATCTCTTAAGATGATAAAATCTCTTAAGATGGGGAGGGGTTATAAGAAACTGTATGATACTTACATTTACACTTCCCAGAATTAAGGTAGAGAAATTTCTCTTAAACTAGTACGAGGAGAAAAATGAGATTCTTGTGCTGAGAAAGAAAATTCTGTTATGAATTTATTCCAGAGTTTCGGTACCATACTTATATATTACAAAGTATCTTTCTGTTTTGTTTGGGAAACTGAAGGGCACTCTTATTTTTCCGTACTATCTTATACTCTTCTTAAGGCGTTATTTGTTAGATCTTTTGAAGAAGTTCAAAAACTTCTGCGATATAGGAATACTTTTTCCTCCTGAGATGAGCTAGAAAGTTATCTCACAACTTTATGGTTATTTGTTACTTCCTGGAAATCTTGGTAAATTTTTAGCATGGTGGGTTTGTTTTTCTTCTGTCATTTGGGTTTTGTGTTTTGGGAATTGGTTTGGTTTGGGGTTTGGTTGGTTTTTTTACCCTTGATCCCTCTCAAATTCAGAGATTTACGGTTCTGAAAAATTATAACCGAATTTTCCAAAGGTAGTCTCCCATTCTGTGGCCCCACATGAATGTCCTTTTGGTGTTTATAGTTGTATATTTCAAATACATTTGCAGGCCCTGGCACAGGCAATCAAAGAAGCCAAAGAACAGCACCCTGACATGTCTGTGACGAGAGTGGTGGTGCACAAAGAAACTGAACTTGCTGAGGAAGATGAAGACTAAAATCAAAAATGCCCTCAAGCAAATACTTCAGGTAAGCTTATGTATATAATTAACATAGGAAAATGTAGCATCAGTTTTCTGTTGTATTCATGTCTTTTCACCTGAAAAATATGTGGCATCTTTAAGATAGGCATTCACAAAAGGGTGATTTGAAACAGGTGCTAATAGAAGACTATTAGAGTAAGAATTTTTGTCTTAGGTGTAATCTGACATTCATTTCAATTGCAAATGTTCCTATATATGTCTCCCAGTTTTGTCACAGTACTTTTGTGGCATTTTCTACAATGTTTGGTCAAGTTGTTATAGTTTATATTGAAGTGAGTTTTGGCTGTTTCTGCAAAATATGAAGTTTGTGTCACACTTTTCTGTTTACCTGCACAATTATAGTTCTTGCCTAACATCTTGCTTGTTTAGTCGGAAGACTGTGTAGTTTCCAGAAGTGAAAGGATACACTTGGACATTAGAGTTTAGTCAGCTAATCCTTAATCCTAGATACACTGAAATTTTTGGCCTTCTGTCATTTTCCCAGCCAAGAAGGTAAATGTATTGGAAGCTCAAGTTTTAAAGCCTTTTATCAGTTGAAAAAGCTATTTGAAGTAATGTTAATTTATTAAGTCCTCCTTTTTAGGTAGAGAAAAAGAAGGAAAAAAAACATAATACAGCTCTGCTTCATGTATTCAATAGAAAGATCAGGATGGACACTGAACAAATCTGCTCTTGCACTAATTATAGGCTAATGTCTTAAAGCTCAGTAACTATTTGGGGGTGTAAAGCTTCAGATTTACTTCGCTTGTTGTGCTGTTGAGACTCAAGCTTCAGGTTTTTTGAAACTTGATGGTTTTGTTAATGGAAGATTCAGATTCAAGAAAAAGGTTTTGTTAATGGTTAAATGGTTATGTCAATGGGAGAGATTTATAAAGAAAATAAGTTTAAAAATTAGTGGTTTAAGCCTTTATTAGGAGACCTCCGATTTTTTACTGAGCAGTCTCTGTATTTAGCTAGAAGAGCCACAGTGTTATTGGCACATCTCATGAAGAAAAATTGTTTTAGCACAACTTCGAGTTTTTAATATGCACTTTGATCAATGTTGATGTAGAGGAAGACAAGGTAAAAGAAATAAATTTTTTATGTTTTAAAGAAATGAGATTAGTCATGATTCTTATTTCCCCGGTTCAGTATTTTATACAATGGTGGTTGTGGCCCGTGCACAAGAAACTTCTAAGTCATGTGCAGGCAGGCATTCCCTTAGTATTGAACAAGATTCTTTACCCGAGGAAACTACCCATTGTAAATTTCAACCTGCAGCTTTAGCAGACTTGAGCACAGTCATGAAGTGCCAGGAATATATGAAAAATGAGAAACTAATTTGATTCCAAATTTGGTGTAAGCTGCTAGAGGGGAGGATGTTTTTCACATAATGCTGATAATTTGTAATGTTAAAAAGATCCACTTTAGTCCTGTGCCTGAATTTTCAAAGACCTGAAGATTTAACTGTTGAGTATCACTTCTGGGATCCAGAAGAGAAAAGATTCAATTATCAGTTGGGAGGATATGAAACGCATCTATTGAATGCTGTTCCATGGAGCATGACCATTATCAAGGAATTGGACTCTTCCTGAGCTAGTCTGATCATAGATGCATATTTTCAGCTGAAAGACACAGAATAAAGCCTTAGTTTATTTAGTCTGTCTACAAGTGTCTCTTTTCCTAACATCTGGATAGTAGTGGGAGGGGGGGCTGTGCGTGGCTGAGGAAGAGGAGAGCTAATATACATTGCCAGCTGTTGACATGGATAGGGTCAGTTAAGGGACTGCCTGAGGTGGGGTATTGGGGCAAGAGTTTTTCATCTGCTGGCAGAATTGCTGGGGTCTCATCACTGCACACGTAATCCTCCTGAGAGTTTGTCCTCAACTCCTGCCACGTGCAGTACTGCATAGAGCAGCAATGCTGAATGCCATGGAGAATATGAGGATAAGAGTGGGATGCCTGCCCTCTGCCTCCAGACAGGAAGTTTTTCCACCTTCTCTGTCAAAGTGGTTCCAGTTGCCTTTCCTGACTTCGTACAGATTGTGCTAGAACTATGATGTTTGTTTTGATCATGTGTGTTTAGACAGTATTTTCTGGCCAGTTTTCCTCTGAGATTCTCAGCATGTAAATTTACATCATTTTTCAGGATGTAAAACACTGTAGAACTAAGTTTGAGCTGCCTGTAGAAAATGTCTTCAGATTTGGTCAGATCACTGTGTGTTTGAGAAGTAAATTAATAATTTTTGTTCATAAATGTATAAACCAGGAGAAAACATGGATCACGTTCAGAAGTGCTGGATCAGACTCACCTGGATATTCATGTTGTAGCGTTAATATTTTTTAAGTTATTTTCACATTAGATAATGCTAGAAACTGTAAATAACAATGGAGTCGGGGGTTGCTTGTGAGGGACAATTGGGGAAAAGCACCAAAAATAAGAAACACTGCACAAATGTCTGGTTTTTATTCCACCTTTATTTCAGCGTTCAGTCGGATTCGTTTTGCAGCTTTGTTGCTTAGTGACAATAAAAATGAGTATAACATGTATGCTCCAGCTTCAGTTTGAAAGCACAGGAGAGGATAGGGAACTGTACTGTGCTGAACTGTGAGATCAGGGGGTGTTGATGAGTCCCCACATCACATAAATATTCCAGAAGGCTTGGAAAAATGCACATCACTTTTGTGAGAGCTGTTTACAGTAAGGAGAATGCCTGTGCTTTGGGTGATTTCACTGGTCCCTTGGTACACAGCAACATTAAACATGCACACTCAAACCACCCCTCACATGTTTTCAGCACTTCCATCACAGGATCTAAGGTAGAAAGATACACTGAGACAGCAGAACAGATGGTTTGGATTTGCAGGGTTTTACTATTATATGTGCTACCATCACATTTTGCATTTATTATTAATCAGTGTGAATTTAAAAGTCTTGGGAGCAGGGATTGCCTCTTCTCTTACACGTGTGTAGAATGTGCCAGTTTCTTCAATGCTACCTTTATCCAGAATCATTGTTCAATATGATCTATCCCATAGAAATAATTTCATCTTTTTAGAAGGGACTGGGTCATGGGAGGAAAAAATTATCTTGGCAGGTTTGCACCATGTTTCTACATTAGTGGCCAGCTGCAAAGTTGATTCTGTTCCGTCATCAAATATTTAACTACTTTGTAAACATTTTATTCAGGAAAAAAAGCATTCAAAGAATTTCTTCTATTGTGTGAGGGCTGGTTTTTTGCATTTCTGAGAAACATATACATTGTGGAATGGTTGTTTGCTAAGTACTGGAGTGTGTCAGATGTTCTTGTCTGAGTTTGCCATTCGCTTTACAGGTTCGTGGTCTGCAATGCTTGTGAGAGAATAAAAGAGGCCATTTCTCCATGCTACTTTTGTGTCAGACCTGGAGACTTGTTTGACTGATGATGCCTTTCAGTTAAACTTTAGGGAAAAAATTTAGTCATCTAAACAAAAGGAAGCCACCTGAAGTGCCTTGAGTATCTGTCAAGAGCCTTTTGCTCTCCTGTGCTAAGGCTATGGAGTGATGCAATGAATTTTGCACAGTTATTCCTTAGGTGATGAAAGCTCTGATGACTACAGCAGTATTCTTTGTGTAGACTTCTTTTCTCTAATAAAAGTAAAAGATACTGCATTCTGATTCTGAGTGATTACTGAATTGAACGAGTACCTTTCTTTTTTATTTATGCTCTAGGTTGTGAATTAAAATTTTCAGTAAATTGTGCAAGCGGCTGCAGTTAAAATAACATGAGAGTTTGGGGAAGGGAAAAAATGCTCTAAAGCAAGATAAGTGCTTGGAGAAAGTGTAGTACTGTTTCCCAAGTGACTGAAGGGGGTTTCAGTCAATGCAATATTTTTTAAATGAAATAATTTTCCCTTCCTGTAAAAAGAAACCTCAAAGAACCTTGCATAGAGAAAGTTACTTTCTGACTCCGATGTGACATTCATGTGGCATCTGTCACAAATGCTTATGTAACCTTCCACCTCATTTTTTCTTCCAGAAATGAAAATGATACTGACCACGAAGAACTGTAGTCATTCCAAGTCATCACGACTCCACTGAATCCACCAAGCCTAGCAACAGTGACCAGATGTGCACGACTTAAATGCCAATACCAAACTCCATTTTAACATCTTTGGTCTATATTCCCTTACAATCTTTCTTGTTTATTTTTATAACCACTTCTTAACAATCTTAGAGATTTTTTTTTTTTTTAAATGAAGTTGTAGAGGGTATAATCTTCTTTTGCACAAATACTTGTATTTTTGAAACCGATTCTTAATTATATGAAAGTGAACAAAAGAAGTCTGGAAATCTGAAAAAATTGTTCACTGGAGCAGGTGGTAATTGTGCAGGAAGGGGGATCTTTACTAATTTAGATATAGTTTTTTCCAGATATTTCAAATGAAATCTCTCACTGGAGTAATTTACAGATTTTTTTTCAGATTATTCAGGTAAATATATGATATCACATAACAAAGTTTTTTATAAAAATAAAACATTTGCTAAAATTTGAAAAAATATATTTCTTTGGATAAATTTTATACTGGTATCTCTGTAACTCTTTCTTTTCTAAGGCTCTCCTCTCTGTGGAGCAGAGGTGATGTGACGGTCTGTAGAGGAGAAGGAGTTGCAGACTGATTTCTTCTGACTGAGCACTGTGTTCTTTTTGCACTTTGGTGCCAATGCTCAACTTTTTGCAGACTTTTTGCTGTCTGCAGCATTCCAGATAAGGAAAGAAGGAAGAACAAAATATCTTTCTCTTTTTCCAACAAGAGATGATCTAGGCAGCTTAAAACCGTAGTGCTTTTTTTCTTACTGTGTCCCAATTTCAATACTTCCATTATTTGAATACATGTGTAGAATGCTTGCTTGCTATTAAACCTCACTGTGTCTCCATGTTAGAACTGACATTTCTGTTACAGAGACGCTATATGTTTCACATGCTTCCTCTAATGGTTAATGCAGGTTTTTAGGATACTGAATAATAGGTGTAAGATGGACTCCATTCATAAAGTAATAAGAGAGTACTATCAGTTGAGACTGCCATGGCAAAAACCTGTTAATTATATTGAGGTTTATTTTTAATTTGTTCTTGCAAGGGGATAGTTTTTTTGGAGTTATTTTTTGCTGTTGACTCTGTGTATAGTTAAAATGCCAAATTAGATTTATAGTAGCTTGAAGTTGTATTAAGTGATATTTTGCTTTCTGTAATTCTGTTATAAAATAAAGTTGTTTATTCTCTGTATGACTTTTGACACAAGACATAAGCTTGGGGGATATTTAAAGTGAGCAGATTACTTCTGAGAACTGCAATTCTAGAGGTCACAGAACCTTAAAACAGGGATTAGTGTGAGTGGTCTGCAGAAGGGTGGCACGATTGCCTGGTACTTAAGTACCAGTATTTTCTAAACATGTTCCAATAAACATCCTGATTTCTGTAGCTTAGAGAAGAAATCTTCAGCTGCCAAAACAGAGGAGATTGAACATCACAGTGAAAGCTAAAATGCCCCTCAGTCTGCAAGTGGTTCTACTGAGTTAATTGAATTAGGATCTACTGTGGTTTTCAGATAACAAAACAAATCATAAAACTTCTCACGACATTCTTCTTCACTTCTGAGCAATGTATTTTTGGTGCTGTTCTCAGTTTAGATGGCTGCCATCTGTCAGCATGCTTGTGTAGCAGAAGTTCTTGTTAGCTTCGGCTCTGCATAGTTTGGATAACATATGACAACAGTAACAGAGATGGCAATTTCTGTGCATATATAGTCATTCTCAATTGCATCCTCATTACCTGGAAAATTAGCAGATACCAGGCTTACCTGTTTTCCTTCAACACCAGAGATATTCTGCCTTTCAGAAAGGAGAAGAGAACCCCATCCAGCCTGATAACGTAACGCTGCCACAACACTGTGTGACTGGAGAGGTTGTCAAAGAAGTGGCAAGTTTGAGATATATAAGTGTAAGTCAAAATGGAAAGACATGCATTTATAAGGATGTCTTAGGGGATTTTTCCTACCAAAGTGTAAGAAAAAACTATATAAAAGTCTTTAAGGTATTTTTGATATGGTGTAGTATTAGTTGCAGAACTCGTTTGATGAAAGCATATTACTCCAACTCATTGATTTGGATTTGTCTGATTAGTTTGACGCTACATCAATATTGGTTTAATTGCAATTGTATTTAATCCTTAAAACTGCAAATATATTCATGAAATAATATTATCTCCACTGAGATATGTCTTTCTTCAAATACTAATATAATCTTTTCTTAGCAAAACATTAATAGTATTTTCAGGTCAGCATACCTTGTGCATGGCTGTCTCTTGCATTGATTAAATATGTACCAATTAAACAGCTATTGTCATGCAGAAAAACATAAGCCCTAAGTGTGATCAGTCCTAAAAATAGTCAAATTTTACAGATTCTGGTTGTATGTAATTATTCAAATGTTCTGGAATATTGTGCAGTTCTGATGAATTTTCATTGTTACCTTTTTATATATGGTATATCTACAGCAAAAACTACAACATGCAAAAAAAAGAAATTCTTCTCAAGGCATTTCACAAGCCAGCTTTATAATACATGGGGAATTTCACATACAATTAGAGGCCCATTTTTCAGTAATTAATTCTGCTTAAATACTTAGAAAAGTGAGTCATGTGGGTCTTACACAAACACACTTATTACATCTTCCTTTTTAATAATGATAATCTAAGGGTTCATAATAAATGTTGGACTTGTTCTACAGATTGCTTCCTAGATAAAGGTTTTGTAAATGGAAAGCATGCAACTCTTAATGAAAAACTTTAAACAAAAGATTTATTGCTCAAAGCAATGAGCAACTATAGTACAAAGTGTTTCTTGAAGTATTCTTCTATTTGACAGTCATGCTGAATAGCAGCTTTTAATTTGGCCACAGAAGACATCAAAGAGATGAAATAAAATATATACTGAACTGACTACACCTCTGGAAGGTTTGAAACTTATTTTCAGGCTGCTCAGTTGTTTGGGGGTTTCATACAGCACTTGAAAAAGAGATAGAGTAGTAATATTAATACAAATTGCAAGCATTAGAAATGCTGTGATAATTCCTGTAGTGTTAAAATATTCTGTTTAGTGTGAGTCAAATCCTACCAGAGTTTTTTGAGGTAGGTCTTATACGAATGTCTGCTGGGCCAGGCTAAGTGACTAACTCTCCCTGATCTCTTTCCCTGAGGCTACTGGTATTTGCCTTGGGGTGTGTGTAAATGTAATTACTATACTAGAAAGCAGTACTTCCCCAAGTATTCTTCCAGCTTTGCGTGATTTTCAAAGACTTACTGGTCTATCAGTCTTTTGTATTTATCTGCCTCTGGATTTTTGGCTAATTGCTTTTTAAAAATTTGTTCTGGCAGGCATTTTAACCGTTCTATGTGTCTTAAGGAAAAAAGAACCAAAACCATCTTTTGTGTCTTTTGAACCTGTCCCTACTTTTAGCTTCCTTGGACAGCATCACTGCAGATACTGGAACAGACATCTAACAATCACTCTTTTCAGTCATTCCCCAGCCAAAACTGATTTCACAATTCTTTATCATTTTACCATCTTTCACTGTACCTTTGCAACTCCAGTGTTGATACTTCAAATTCTGTTCTGGGAAGCAAAGGAGAAGTCACAGGCAGGAAAGTTTTAAATGTGCTTACTGGTTGTAGGTGGAGTAGAGTCCTAACTTCACAGTGGCTAGAGTCAGGAAGAGAGAGGACTTCTCAGTGACAACAGTAATGGGAGATAAATTATTTCCTTGCAATTACTCTCTTCATATATATTTAGATAATGCTTGTACAATTTATCTAGCCAAAGATTTAGTTCTATGGTGTTATTTAAATATACTTTATATTTAAAAAATATATATATTTTTTAAAATATATTTTTCCTTTTTGAAGGAATTGTATAGGATATGATGATGTGTTTCATGCCGATAGCATGAAAACATTTCATGACACTGTTCAGTAATGGAACTGAAAACAGGGCCTGGGACTTTTCATTGCATGTTACTAAGTTGTGAGTGTCAGATCCTCCTACATGTCAGCAGTTACAGCTCAATAAGCAGTTCTGTCAAAGGCACACAGTGTATGTATATAGTATTACTTTTGGTATCCATACCACTGTTTTACAGTGAAGTACCGTTTAAGAGTGTTACCACTTGTTGAAATTTCACATCTCCCCATTCTCAGACACACTGGAATTAACAAAATCAATTTTCATTCTGTATTTTTACATGCGGTCCTAGCCAGTCTTTTCTTGGGCAGTGAGAGAGTGAGTGTTTGGGATTTTGTATGTTAGAATATCCTTTAGCATCAGATCAATATCCCAGGTCACTGCTTTAAGAAGGCAGCATCCTTCTTAAATGTAGAAAGTAAATTCTTTGCAGCAGCTGCCTTAAATTCCCTGCAAAAGATTGTGTTTGCAATTGCAAACAATTGTCTCTTCAAGTGTGCAAGGTATTCTGTGTTATTTGCACAGATGTTAACCAGTGTGATGAATTATGTCTTTTTAAATTTGGGTAGTATTGAAATGGGAGAGACTGTAAGGGTACTTGCTGTTGAAATTATTTTTTCTCCACAGACTTTGATAAATTACAGTACTTTTTTAAACCTGTGGCCATGGCCTCATTAGTATTTCTATAAAATGATTCCAAGGAGTTCTTAAAAGTCTATGAGAATTGAAACTGTGCAAACCACACATAATCTCAGACAAGGCATTATCCACTCTTCTTGCAGGATGAGTAATGACAAATATCTTTAATGAAAGGTAATTGCAGACAGCAATCACTAGCAGACAGGGACAGTAAACATTGAGGACAGTAATTATAGTCACTTCTCATTCCTCGCCAGCTTGGGTTTAAACTTGAGAGCTGGAATCAGAGAAGCTAAAAGCCAGTAGTACGTGCAAACAATTTGAGTTGCATTTTTGTGGGCCATCTGCCACAGGCAGTCTGAGTTGCACTAAAAATTGTACATCTACAGCTACAGGAGAGCAGGTAGGAAAATTTTTTAAAATAATGTGTGTCAATTTGACGCACAAAAAAACTAACTCCATGCTTGTGCAGTTTTTTATTTGAAAAAGTCATCCCTTTGTCCTTAAAGGAGAGTAATAGCTGTTTTACAGAATACTGACTAAATCTTTCTGTGGTTTCAAAATTTGGCATTTTTAGTCAGCAGAGAGAAATCCTTTTGTTTCCTGTTACTGTTACATTTTGCTTCCAAGTTCTATGGAGAGGATACTTTACAAAACCCACAATCTTTCCCAAAGTGTACAAGCTAATAAATGTCAGTTCCCCTTCAAAACCCTTTTCAATTTCCCAGGTGTCAGTGCTTGATATCAACTTGTTATTTATGCATCTCAATTTAATAAGGCTGCCTGCCTTGTTGGTGCCTGCTCAGCTCTCTCAGGATCTCGTTATGTCTCTTTCTCCCTGGTAGACCAGGGAGAGGCTGGTGAGCAGGGCGCTGTCCCTCCCCCCAAATCTTGTGTCACGCAAGGCGACCAAGGCAGTTGATTGCAGGAGGTCTCTGGTCTCTGCTGAGCTGCACAAAGGGCAGCTTAGAGCTTACAAGAACTCTTTGGATGGGGCAGCTGTTTCATTAGGACGGCACAGCACTGACTTCTCCCATCCAGTTTTGTTTTCCTGGGTGGTATCTATTTACAGCCGGTTATTGTTAAGCCTGAAGCACTGAGTACTGGGTTTAAGCTTGCTTCCTGAGACGTGAAGCTCCCTTAAATATCCTTGAGTTCTTGTATCTGTTCTCTTTCTGGCCGGGTCTCCTGGGTTTCTTCCACTGGCCACGGTGACTCAGGAAGGCATTCCTGGGGTCTTGTGCCATGGCTGTTTCCTCCTCAACTGAAAAATAATCCAAACAACACAAAAATTCCATAAGAACATGCTGATTTCTTCTGGTGAGTTTTTATAAAGAAAAAGAGCTGGCATATATTAATAAGAACTAATCTTACTAAGGTAAAGGTTTCTAAGGAGCACACTGGTATAAGTTTACCCATGGTCCTAGAAGGAAGTCGGGGTGTGAGTCTGGGGCTGTTACTATGCCCAGTGAAGCGCTAACATGAACTATTGATATCAGCAGAAATGCTCTGTTTTCATTTGCCTCCACAGCTTTCATCCAGAATCAAATCCTTAAACAACAGCAAAGAACACGGTTAGCTCATACTGGCAATTCATATTCTGCTTTACTATGGCTGTGCTGTGGGAACCTCGAGCTGACCTGATCCTCCCAATGCTGCCTGTGGTACAGACAGACCAGAAAAATGGTTGCTGCCCACATAATTAGACATTTTCAGAACACAGGGGTGCTGTTTGAGGCTTGGAGATTATTTGAAGAAGGATGGAGAAACAGAGAAAATAAAAAAAAATTTTCAAACAACGTAAAACACTTGTCATTGCTAATTGTTCAGGAGAAATACGTGCTGTTTTGTTTGATTATTTAGTTTTATTTATAAGCTATTTATATAGATATATTTACGCAGAGCCTCTGTCTTGCTGCACAGAGAAAAATGCTTATTTAACAATGAAGCAAGGCAGCCTTGATTTTAGTAATGAAGAATTCTCATTTTTTTCTTTTTTTTTTTTCCCCAAGAAAGAGATCTAAGGAAATAGGCAACTAAAACCTGCTGAATTTCTAATGTTCTGTCAGAGAGCTGGCATTTGAAGGAGTCTGTTCTCAGGCTTATCTGTGGCTGTTTCTCTCACCTGATGGTCTTAAGCTGAAGCTGGCTCTGCTTGCCTGTACAGGGAGAGCTGCTCAGGGTGTTTTGTGTAAGTCGGCTGGAGGCCAAAACAGTAGGTTGGTCTCTGACAGTCTCAGCTCCAAGAAAAAGATCTTGGAGACCGAGCTGGAAATGCAATGCCCAAAGTATTGAATAGACAGGAATTCATCTCACATCCTCTTTAGAATCCCAGCCAGAACACCTGTGATCTGCAAACTGAGTGCTTTCCTGAGGCATTGAAAAGCCAGATGATTCCCTTCAAGCATCCTTCTCGGTTGTGAAAGAGAGAAGCACAGCAGCAATATTCCTTTGGCAAATTAGTCTGCCAACTGCTTCATTCACCTCTCTCTTACACCCTTGATTACTAATCTCATAAAATTTAGGAAACCATTGCTTGCTTAAACTCATTACAAATCCAAAGCTAAAATTTCTGTGCTTAAAGAGAAGCAGAATTTAACATCTGGTGCTGTAGATTATTTACAGACCTGGAGAAAGTGTAGCTAAGGAGGATATGAGTGCTGTGAAAAAAGGCAGGACAGTCTGTTTCAGCAGTTGATCATGCATCACGAATGCAAATGTCTGTGGGTTTTTTTCAGGTGGGTTCATCTGGCTTAATGAAAGCAATGTCTAAGCCTCAGCAAAGTACCTGAACTGATAGGATCTGTAGCCTACCTGCTTTTCCTGGCTTCCTTTATCCTAGCTGGAATAGAAAAGCAAGAGCATCACCAAGTAACAGGGAGTTCAGTAGCAGCTCAGTATTATTTCATAATAATTAATGTCTGACACATATGAGCAGAGAGCTGATAATTTACTGAAAGGGAAAATCCCTGCTTTTATCCAAAGTCAAATGCAATAACATCATTCGCTTCCATTTCAACCACTTTCAAGAAAGAAAACTTCTCTCTTCCTATTCCCTCACAGATACTGAATTGGATGATGTTTTGGCATTGCACTGCTTTTTGGTCATTGTTTTGTTAGCGTGTGGAAAACCATCAGCACCTTGCTCTGAGAATAATCTATAACCCAAGGCAGGACCCGGTTAGGCATGTGGAGCAGGCTTCCCTTGCAGATTAATTCAGCATCTGAAAGCACATCTTGAACAGGAAATGTTTGAGTTTTAGCAGCCTGAAGGTAACTTGAAATGCGTGCTCATATGCAAACCAACACCCTTCTGTTAAAGCCTCAATCTAAATGCCTGGAGATGTTACACAAAACAGGAAGTTAGTTTATTTTACATTTCTGGCTATATACAGCCATTCTTATGTTAATTGGCCCAATTTTCAGGATAGAGGAAAATGTGAGTGCACAAATTACGGTGTTTGGCCTGGCATCTAAGTGAGATTTCTTTCCCAGCCTTGCACTGGTGGGTAAATCCTTCTCCTGTTGGGCTGATGCACCCTGGGCCAGCTCAATGTGAGGCCTCAGCTGATCTGTGGAGCCCTATGGACAGGACAGGACTGTCTGCCCCATGAAGGTCTCTGCTAGAGCTGAAACCTGTAGTGGAAGAGCTGTGAAACATTGCCCCGGGCAGGGCTCTCATCAGGCTATATCAAGAAGCATCTGAAGTTTACAGAGAAAACCTAGGCTGTCCTCTTCTCTCTCCTGACACTCCATATGGAGGAAAGGCTCAGAAGACAGATAATCTGAGGAACAAGCTTAGCCCAGTGTCTGCGAGAGTATGTTTTTAAAGGGCTGAAGGAAAGAATGGTTGAGGACTCTGATCCAAATGCGCCCCAAGTCTGGCTTTGGCAGCTGGAACCCTAAAACAAGAGCATATGTGAATCTGCTGCTGCAGCTGGGACCCAGACATGGAGGGCGTGAAGATCATCCCATCGAGACTGGATGGTCTGAGGTACAGGATTTTCCTTTCTAAAAGAAACTCCCTGTCTACAAGTGTAGCCCAGTTGGGCTCTGTGAGCAGCCTTGATTCTCAAAACACAGATGTGTTACAATCACTGCACATTTGCATTGGGGTGGGTGTTTGTTTTGGTTTTACTCAGAAGATAGATTTTTTGATGTGAGTATAAAGCTGGTTTTAAAATAGAAAAGGCAACATGGCAAATGTGCATTTAGGTACAAAGTAAAAGCAAATACATACTTCTGAAAGAACACAGACTTGTACTAAAAGCCCAATTACTTACACGGTGTAACTGCTGCTCCCTGTCTCACTGAAGACTTGCACAGTGTAAGCACAGAAGAAAATGGTCTGTACTTTAACTGCCCTAGTCTTTTTTTTTTTTCATTCAGGTTGCCCCTTCTATAGTGTAAAACAGTAAAATCCTCTGTAGTATGGTATAGAAAACTACAGAGTTTTAAGTGAGGGGTCAATCCACGTTCTAAACAAATACCTGTAGTCTTTTTCAAATAGAAAATGGTCTAAAATACAGTACAACTTCATAAAATTGTTTCTGATCATAGATCTCTTCAGTTTAGTTAATGGTACAAGCCTAAGTTGTCTGTTGAATGAGAAGGTTTGCCTGCCTATCCAGTCTTTGTCCCCAGGTCCTAACTCACCTTCTCTTAGTTTGATCCTGAAGTAGGCAATTAGCAGCAGCAGGAGTAAAGTCACAGGCATGAAGATCCCAGCGAAGAGAACATAACCAGGCAGCTCCCTCACAAACACCGACAATACGTAACCCACGCTCATTCTCCTCTCTGGCAACCGTGCCAAGCCAGATCCTTACGGTCTCCAAGTTTGGACCTGCTTTCTTCCTTTTTTCCCTGATGGACATTCTGCCCTTTGCTCAGGCCATTATCTCTTTTTGGACTTTGGTTTGTTTGTGTAGGCCTGTGATCCCAGTAGTACTGGAGTTCAATCACGAAGTTACTCAACAACAAAGTTTAAAAGTGTGTATTCAAGTAATGCAGGGCTTTGAAACCTTTGGATGTGTTGGGCTGGGCAGGGCTCAATATGTGAGGCTGCTGCTGCCTTTTGAGCAGTGTGGGTGCTGTCATCTGCTAACACTGTGCAGGCCATTCTGAATAATAAGCACCCTCTTTCTAGATATATTAGTAATTTTACAATAGATCTCAAATGCTCGCTCAGGGTGAGGACCCTGTTCTACATAACACCAGGCACACGTGTGGTCTCTACTCTGAAGAGTTTTCAGACCAAACCATTGAGGCAAGAAGCAAGTGACTGAGGTGATGCTGTACCAACAGCATTCTTTCCAAAGAGCAGCTGCAGAACAGTGAAACTCAGGAAGGTTTCTTTCATAGTAAAGTTGAAAATGTATGATTTTGGGGGGAGCAGATGTGCCAGAGAATCCAAGAACATTTAAAATGTCCAAGTAGTTCAGTTTTTCCCATCTGGTCACCAACCTATGGCAAAACTGTGCCTTGCATGCACTGATCGTCTTAATCAATTTTTTGAAAGATGATTAGTTGTTTTATAGTCCTCTACACCTTCATGTTTGCAACCAAGCATCCAGAAAGACTGTACAAGATTTGCTTGACTAATTGGGTAGGTGGGTAGGCTGGAGCCAAGGGGAAATGCAGTAGGTTTTTAGACTTTCAGAGGAAAGAGGTATTTCTGTGTTCACCTTGTTTTCTTCACCAACTGTTTTGAAAAGGTGAGCAACCTCACCCAAAAACTATATGAAGTTTGTGATTTTTTTGAACTGTGAGGTATTTGAGGTCCTCCCTTTTTGACAAATGATGGAGAATATAATGTTTACAGGCAAATTCCATGTTTTGTTAATCATCTGATGTTATAATTGATAAAAGAGCAAATGGAGTGTGTCTTATTTCTTGCTTATACTTGTTCAGCTTCTCACCATTATATCTTATTCTGCTTTTTCCCACAAGATGTTTGACCTCATTCATAAAGTGCTTTATGATCTACTGATGAAAAGAATGGATTAAAGGCCAGATGGTGAGGATATTAATATTATTATAGGTCCATCTGTTGCCAGATAATTCCTTCCTTGAATAGATAGATACCTGTCAGCTGTGATCAATAAATTCCTTAGACTTTTTGTGCATGGAAAGTTAATTCCGTTGCAGGTTTTTTTTAGACTATTGTGATTGTTATTGTTCTGGTTTGCAAAACAGTTGTAGTATTTGATTAACACTCTTCTGGCATTTTTTTTTAATTCCTTCCTAACTGATGCTCTTAAATAAAAATATCTTGAGTAATTAGAGAGCTCAGTCTTTGAGAGTGAAGTCTGTGACTGAATTCCAAACACTGTGACATTACAAAATGAGCTGGGGGATACTTCTCTTGGACATTTATTGGAGCTAAATACCTGCATACAAGGGCAAAACACTCACTTGGATTTTTAAATTGGGTTACTTTGTGTGCCTGTGATACAATTTCTTTCTGTCAAATTCAAGTCAGGCAAGATGAAGTAAGTGGCTGACTTGCTTGTCACACCTGCCTCTGGTGGATCAGGCAGCTGATGGATTGGAAGTGGTTAATTTCTGCCCAGGAAGAATAAGAAAATTCTCAACCCTTCACATTTGTACAAATTCCTTGTGAAATGGCAGGTGTCAGCGTTGGTCTCAGCAGTGAGGAACAAAACTTGGCTCATGGCTGCTCAGTGTGGCAGACGTGCAATGCGAGTTTCCGTACTGAAGCAGGACAAATGCAGTGGAAATGAGTTGAAACGTATTTTTACCATGAAGGCAGAGAATTTCCCACCTGGGTTGGCTGGGGTGGTTTGTGTAAAGCCAAGGGGAGCTCTGCTGCTGGACAGGCAGTGGTGTTTGCAGCAGCAATGCCTCCTGTGCAGTCTGCCACAGCCAGAGGAAAAGTGGGAAGTGTGGGCCAGGCATGGATTACTAACACAGGAACATATGGAAAGAGAACAGGAACATCCTGGCTGCTCTGTGAAGCTTGGGTGTGTTTGGGAGGATAGATAGATTCATGGGCTTTGTGAACTTGTCACCGACTTCTCTCCCTCTGGAAAAACAGAACTGATTGCTTGTTTCCCCTGCAGCACTACAGGGTGGGCCTGCCCAAAAGTTGCTTTATGGTTAACAGCCATTTCAAAGTTTTCCTTTTAGCTTGAATCAGAAACTTAATTTCCTGTGAGAGGGAATTTAAGGAACATTAATTTTACAGCCCATAAAGCTCTTATTTCAGCTGTGTCATTTTGATTATTTGCATGAAATGTGAACACAAATGAATTAATTCAAACTTCAAATGACTTTCTATTTCCCAAACTTGCCAACTAACACCAGAAATTATGAGCATCACGCCTACCTCGTTGGAAGGAATTACTTTTACTGCTCATCTTTGTGTGTGAGAGTGTTAAGGACACTTATTTTCACACACATTCTTGTTGAATATTTTGTTTCAATCACAGTTTCCAAAGGAAAATCTTCTTTTAAAATTTCTAGATGGCTTTAGTAGGGAATATAAAAAGGCAAAGAAGTACCTATTGGTGCTGAGGGGAAAGAGTAAGATGTACTTGTGAAGACTGAAGCACAATAAATAAAAAAGCCCTGGTTATTGCAGGTGCTCAAGAGCCTTTTGGGCAGGAGCCAAGATGCTCATGTTCTGTACAGGCAAATTGCCAACATGCACGGCAGCTGACCTGGCAGAGCTGAGGTTGCACTTTCTTAGAGAAGACACTGTAAAATTTGCTGTGAGACTGAAACTTTTTGTTAAAAACCAGTATTTCTGTCATTATGGTGGAAAGAGGAAGCAGGAATTTGGTCCTGGTTCAGAACTGAGAGAGCCTTCCAGCACATGCCAGTGGGTCGAAGCTCATGTTCCTCCCTGAGGGTTGGGACTGGCCCCACAGGAGTGGATATTCCCACAGGTGTCCCTAACCCAGGACGGGTGCTGGTGAGCTGGGTAAGGCTGTTGGTAAGTTGGTAAGCTTCCACTGCTCAGAAAACACATTTTTGATGAAAAAGAGCTTTAGTTCCCTGGGCTATCAAGGCACAAGGTTTCCTGAAATAGATATTAATTTTTTAAAATTTAAATGCTAGATGAGCATTTAGATTTCATCTTCATCCTGGATGTTCTGCTAGAACACCAAAATCGTTTACTCTCCCTTCCAACATAAATTCAATAAAGGTTATTAGATCAGGTAGTTTGGTATCTTTATTATTACAGGCAATTTCATTTCCTTCCATGTCCTTTGCAGAATCCAATAAATTGATTGAGGCTTGTTTTCCCAAAAAGCACTTAGCCTTTGTTTGAAAACATCAGGAGATGGGAAAATCATCTGTCCCTTTCCTTGCCTTGTTCATGACGTAAAACATTCACTTCACGTCTGGTTTAGAGCTTGCCATGGTTCTGCTTCCAGCTGCTTGTTCTGCCTGTGCCTTCCTCAGTGCATCAGGGAGTTTTGGGGGGGCTGTTACTTTTTCCCCTGTGAAAGCAATTTGCCTGGCAGTGTCATGTTCTTTCCTGTTAAGATACCTATACTGGTCTTTTAACTCCTTACAGCAGGAATTATGGGGGATTTGCCCACCCTTGAAACTTCCTTGCAGGTTTTCTGTGCCTTGTCTAATTTTTAAAGGTATCTTTCGAAATGTGGGCATCCTGATGGTTGCAATCTCATAACAGTGTCACCTGTGACACTCCTAGAGGTAAATTCATGTCTCTATTCCCACTTGCTAATCAGTTTTTCACTCATCAGGAGGGCTTGTGAGGTCCTGATTGCTAGAGAGTTTGGAGGCTCTTGGATTACACACCTGCTCTCAGTCTCAGTCCTCTTCAGGATTGTGGCTGCCCAGGGCAAGTTTTGGAGATGACCTTTTAAGCTTGTTTCTAGATGGAAACTTTTTGTTTGTAAATGCTGTAATGGCTTGTCTCATGATAAACCCAGCCTCTCACAAATGATGCAGATCACACAGCCTAACTGCTTATTACTTCTCCTTACTGCTTAGCATCAAGCCTTTGATTATCTACACCTTTTAGGAGTGCTGATTTTATATAAATTTCTACCTGAGGGGTTTGTTTTTCCTCTCCTACTTTTCTATTTTCTACTTTGTTGCTTTTCTAATACAAGTATTTCTGTCTTCATGGGATAAATTTCTTCAAGTTATCAATCCAGCTGAAAAGCTGCATAAGCTGTTCCTGGGCTTTGAGGGAAAGTATTAATGAGATTATTGTGAAACTAGATCCATTTTCTGTTTGAGTTTGCCAATGGCTTTGCTGCCAAATGCCTAACCATCCCCTCACCAGAAGCACTGGAGTAGCTACCCTGTGGATATGACTTTTAAGATCCTTGCGGCACTTCCTAATTCATTACTTGTGTGCTCTATTGATATAGAAAAGTGATTACTTTTTAATGAGCACATTTTGTGGTATTAATTCAAGTGCCTTAGGACTTCTAGGTGTATTGAAGCTGTGGTTGACTTTATCAAACAGACTTGTAATCTCATTAACAAAGTAACATCTATTTTGCATAAACCATGCTAAGTAGCTTATTTATATTCTGATTTTCTATCTCTTTGAACAGTCTTTGCATTCTTCATGGCTTGCATTTAGTTTTCTTACCTATAACTAGGCCAGACCATTTGAGTGGTAGCATGAAAATAATGGGTTTCTAGGCCTCTCAATATATAATATTGATTATATATTATTATTGCTTAATAATAAGGAAAAATTAGCTGAAGAGGAGGAAACACCAAAACCTTCTTGGCTGACTTCTAGGTGTCTTTCAGGCTTCTTGAATTTCAAAGTTCAATACAGGTTATTTAAATTTCAGCTTTGTAGTTAATCACCTGTAAAGTGAATAGTAATCTACCTGTGCACAAACATCTGGCAGTGGTACAAGTGGATGAGCCTTCTCTTTGGGTACAAACCAAAGCATTCATTCAGAGTAATGCATTCTATACATTACTACTTAAACCGCCCTGATGGGTGAGCTGCTGTCAACATCTCTCTTGTTTCCAGTACAATTTTGAAAGAATAAAAATATCTGATTTTTCCTAATCCTCTGATCACAGCGTTTTCCATGGAGTCCATTTTTCATAGTCATGGCTTGTCATGCTTGTCCCTGACTTGAAATATGACTCGACAGAGAGCCAGTAAATGTTTCTTTTGGATTATTACTAGTGTTTCTGTTAAATACAAATTTTAAAGTGTGTCAGATGTTTTAAGTTAATAAAGATATACTCTTTCCATCGAAAAATTTTGCTAAAAAATTTGGAAATGGGTCAATTTCTATTACCCACTTTAGTGTGTGTGTGTGTACAGTTTCTTGTTCGGGTTGCGCACTGTTCACCTGTATCTAATGAGACTGGTTCCCAGTGACTCTCTGTAACCAGCTGCTCTTCACCAGTTCCAGCGCAGGGATTATTTCACCTGCACCTGGCATAACCTAGTCCTGCAGCATCCCTCCTGACAGCTGAATCCCTGAGTCCCTTTCTGTTAGAAGATCATGGATCTTTAGAAGCCACATGATGAATGCCCTCTGCACAAGACTTCAAGCAGCAGTGTATTAAGTGGAAGGGTATCTTTATCTTTTTAATTAAATACTCCAAAACAAACCCAATCTCTTTCTGTCTCATCTCTCAGACACCTCACAGCTGCTTGTCAGTGTGCTTTTCTCCTTGATTAGTAAAGATAAAATCAATGTAACCTTTAGACAGTGTAGATAAGTGAGTGAGTGATGAAAAACAGTCCTGCTCTGATATGCTGGAAAGACAGAGCCAGGTTGAACTGGGAATGGTCGTACAGCTGTAACACAGGGCTGTCTTTTTGTCTTACCCATAACCCATGGCCCCAGCTGTGGTGGCAGTTTGCTGAATCACTCTTTGCTCACTGCCAGCTCGCTTTTCACACAGCAACAAACAAAGCAAGAAGACGTGCTTCTAGAAACTAGGATAAGCTCAACTTTCATTTGGTGTCCAGATTTGTAACTGATCCTGAAACCACTATGTTAAAGGTCCAGAGAAGTGATCAGAGCAATTGTAAAAGCTAAGCTGACTTTTTTTTAGCTGGCTTGATTTTGAATGTGTTATGCTGTTTGTTATGTTTCAATTGAATTACACCATTTGTTGCCTCTTGGTTACCTAATACCTCATGATACTACTTTACAACAAGGCTGCTGCCCTGGAGCTGCTACTCTACCATACCTCAGGGAGTTTTGAATCACCCTATAGCTGTAGAGCAATGCACTGTTTCTCTTCTTGCTTCCCCATAGTAAAAGATGAGGGAGAGCAGGCTACAGCAGAAAGATTTACAGCTGTGCTCAGCCAGGCCAAGAGGCTGAACTGGAAATGCCCCAGATTCTGCATCTTGGGCAGCCTGACCCCAGCCCCAGCTGATTTTTGGGGTTGTCCTGTGCAGGGCCAGGAGCTGGATACGGTGATCTTTTCAGGCTCAGGATATTCTATGTTTCCATGATCCAGCATGGGACTGGGGCAGCTGCAGTGAGGGAGTGAGTGGAGTGAGGGAGTGAGGGAGGCTGCTCAGCACCACAGATAGGTTTTAAACCCCATGAACAAGCTATGGGGTGGGACTAATGCAGAAGCATTTTATTTGGTAGCTAAACATGCACAAATGTGTAGCTGTATTGAATTTGAAGCACAGCTCTGCAAATTAAAAAAAAAAGTGGCATCTTCCTGATCAGAGTGATTTCTAGGGCATGTTGGCTAATTTGGGCCTATTTTTGTGCCCTAAGTGACCTGAGCCACAACAACTCAGCTACTTTGCAGGACACCTGAGGATTCTGCAGTATCTCTGTATGTCCTTGTTAGACATAAGAAACAGCCCAAGTTTCATAGAGTTGATAGAGCTGTAGAGAACTCAAGATCCACGTTACAAGTGTCCATGCCCCTGTTGCCAGTAACCCTAGTAATTTCCAATAACTCATGACTGGTTTGGCAGACATTTTATGTGGGTTTTCCCTGCGAGATTCCCTCACAGGAAACTGAACTGTGATCGCCTCCTATTGCACAGGCTCCTTCTCTGGAGAAAGAGGGTTTCTCCGTACAGGGATCCAAGCTGCTGGCTGAATAGGGGCAATCAGAAACTTACTGGGCTAAGGCCTGACGTAACCCTGGGTGAAAATAAGTGACAGTGAAATGAGCAGTACAGCAACCTCGTCAGCAACGCCGGAGAAGTGACTGTGTGTGCAAAGCTGCCTCCTCTGTCACCACGTCTGGAAGGAAATTAAATCTCTGTGTGAGACAAATTTTCAGCTGCTGCCAGCAAAAGCTATGGTTAGTTTAACGCATTTTGTCAGCTATCTAGTACTCAATTAATGTGATGTGAAATAAAATGGCATAAGCACATATCATTCTCTGTTATGTATTTCTGGTGAGTGATAATTAATTTGTCATTCCACTTTCCACACTGTACATTTACACAGTAATGAGTTGTAGCCATCTGCTGGCACGAAATGATCTTTTTTTTTTTTTCTCCTCTCCCCAGAAAGGAGATAGACGGACCACCTTCCGTGTTTTTCCTTATACTCTAACATATCCAGAAAACCTTATGCTTGACACTGACATTGGCAACAACAAATGCTAATTTACACATGCAACCGTGTAAGACCAAGGAAAGAGTTTTTAACCCTACATTGTTTGATGATTTAAAATAGTTACTGTGAATGTTCTGTCTTTGGGAGTTTCATGTAGTGTTTTAAGGCAGCATTTTTTCCCTGAATGAGGAATGCATTCTAAGGTCTTTTACTTATAAGACTGATAAGGTAAAGATAGTCCATCTGCATCAGAAAACTGCCCCATAGACAGCATCTTCTCTAGCATGAATGTTAAACCATGCAGACCCATGGAAGCAGAATGAAGGAGCTTCAAAGTGGTAAAATAGAAAGAAGGGGAAATAACTGAGGCAATAATTCCTTTTTGAAAAAGGTATGGCTGCTCTGAACATCTACTGCCCCAACCTGCTGACTTTTCACACTGTACTGAGAATGCTGATAGACCCTGTAAGACTTGACTGATCTAATGGCAAATATGTCTGTAAGGGGGCCAAGACTCTTAAGCTGATTTGTACAGGTACCTTAAGAAACTGATTGCATAGTTGATTATGAAGTGAGGGAAAATGAAATCTCTTTTGCTTAAAACAAAAATTTTACTAATTTACCTTTTATGCTGAAGTTCCCAATGTCTGTTACAAAACTCACTTTGTTTTTTACATCATCAAGCCCTGAGACAGCAAGACAGTTTTAAATAGTTACCCATCACTGTTGGTACCTCATGTATTTCATCCTTGATTTCTCTTAGAACTCCATAGGGAATAGTGGGGATATGTTAGTGTTCATTTTCACAGTTAGTTCAGTAACTTCTTCTACAGCCACTTCAAATTTCAGATGTTTGTGTCCCCTTATTTTCCACCCAGGAACTGCAGCATGGGAGTCTCCCCAGTTTCTTCCAAAGTGGATACTTATAAAAGAAATTCATTTAGCTGTCCTGCTGTGGCTTTGCCAGGCGTTGCCCTTGTGAGCATGTCTGATGCCTACAAGGATGATGGATGTCTGATCTTTATTCAAAAAATAAATTAAGTACTTTGACTCCTTGAAAGAATAAAAGTCACAAATGTCAAGAAAATCAAACAAAACAGATAGGAAGGACGTGCTGCAGGTATGTTTAATGTATTAAACACACTGAAGACTCTACCTCACAGTGTGCTATCAAGCAAACTTTAGTTTGTATGGACTGAAAAGTATATGAACACAGAGTAGCACTCTGGCTGCTCAGTGGGTATGTGCCCCCAAGCAGGTTTTCACCTGCCCTGTCAACATGTGGTGGCCAATCACTCTGCTGCTGAGCGTGTGCCTGCCTGGGCAGTAACCCGGGAGTAGCTGTGAACTCATAGCCTACTCTGCCTGGTGACATGTTTTTGTGTTGTGTGTGTGTGCATGCACGGATCTGAAGGCTATGATTTATCAGTCTTGAATATCTGGGCAGTTTCATTGTTTACAAAAACAGAAACAACATGGCATCGCAGAGCCGCAATCATCTGTAATTATTTTTGCAGCATGCTTCTTCTTTGGTAGCTTCAAAGGCTGGAGAGAAATTAGAGAAAATGCACTTTTAAAAAGTTTTTTGATTCATTTTCTTTCCCAATCACCCACACACTGTTTCTTCCATTCATGCTGTTCTTATCTTGGTGGCATTATCTGTTTTCACTTATAGTTAGTTGTGTGGCAGCGACCTGCTGATTTTTCAATGGCTTCCAACAGCACTTATTATCTAGCACTCTTCTTCAATCAGTGGATTGCAGAAGTACAGTGCACTCAGGGATACTCAGATAATGGGTTACAATCAAACAGCATTACAGAGATGTGTTCTCCTGTCTTTCTGTAGTGCTTATTTGTGCATCTGGCAGAGTCAGGGTACCAACATTTGTTCTAATAGGGCTTTCTATCTGAGGGTCCCCAAGCACTGTGCACAGCACTGATAGATTCACTCCCTTAAATGTGCTGGGACTTCGGCACCTCCTGGGAATGCTCAAACTGGCAATTCTAATTTTACAGTAACAGAAGTAAGATTTTACCCCATCTTCACAAAGTTTTAGAAGGAAAGCAACTGCTTTATCTTCTAAGCATTTCCTGAGGTACCCTTGATGGAGGACACACAGGGCAGCTGTAGTTGGCAGATTTCCCTGGAGGTGGATGGAGGCAGAGAATAATCTCATTTAATCAGTGGCAGAGTAACTTAGTGTATCTTTATTTGGTCATACCCAAAGAACTAAGAAACATCTCCCATATCACAAATCAGTGGGAAAAAGGTGGGATGGTACACTGACAGAAAAGAGCTGGGGTTTTCTCTGGCCTCTGAACACAAGGCAAGGTAATGACTATAGGTTACTGGGGCCTGTTTGCCTGAGTCAGGAAGAACCAAAAGCAGAAGGCAGTAGGCACACCAGGGAGATGAATTAGAAGTTTTGGTTACTTAAGCCTGAGAGAAATTGTGCTAATGTCACTGTTGGCTACTGAGAAGCTGGAAAAGCAAAGCAAAGTCCAATTTTTTTTTTTTTTTTTGATTACTAAAAAGGGTCATGTTTCTCAAAAAGAAATAAACATTTCTATCCCTACTTCACTTCTCTAAATAATAATGTAGCTTGGAACTGTTCACTGCCAGCTGAAGTGGAAAGATACAGAAAGAATGTTTCCTATAACCTGCTTGGTAAAAGAGGGTGAGGAGCACATATGCTGCTCCTGTTAACTCTGCTTGCTGGGAGTAAGGAAACCCTAGCAGCCCAAGACTTTAAACCCTAGTAGCCAAATTACAAGGAAAAAAGAATGGGCAAAGTGAAAGCAAATCACTCAGTTTACTGCTCTAGCCATTGGAGTTACTGGGAGAAGTAGTACCAATAAGGTGGGTGGACTACTGTGTTCCAGATATTAGCAATATTCCAGTACAACTTAGGAAAATTTACCTATATGACAAGTCTTTTGTCACTGTTGATGGTGTTTAACAAAACTAAGTTAGCATCATCAGGCTAAAAAAAGACTTAATTGAAGTAATTTGCTGTATGTTTATAAAAGTTCACAGAGTACTGAAAGGCTTTCAGGCTACAAGGGTATCTTAGAGAAAAAATTGACTCAGAAAAGTTATGCTTATTTTGAAAACATTCTTAAAAGGTGATACTGTGACCTTCTCGCTGGCTTGTTGTCTCAGTGAATATGAAATACTCTTCTCTCTTTATAAATTCACTGTTGGTGCTGAAATAAAGATCAAGGACTCTTTCCCCTATTGCATTAACAATTTTATGCAGGTAACTGCTGAAGGGAGGCTGAGACGGACATTCAGTTTCTCTAGTAAACACTTGGAGTTCTGCTCTTTTTGCTTGCTGAATTATTTTGCACTGACCGAGAATATTTCTTCTTTTAACTCCTTCACAAACCCCCCAGATGGTCTTTGTCATTCACTGTCCCTCTGCTTTGATGATCACATAGATAACAATCTCTGAACAGCTATAATTCTCGCTGTAGGTATTTTCCAGTATTTTAGAGTAATACAAGAAATCAAACAAACAGCACAGGAAATGTTTTCAGGAAGCTGTCTAGCCAATACGCCTCCTCTGAGGCAGGGTCAGGAGCATCTGTGTTTCTTGAACATGTCAAAATAACCTATCCTTAATACCCTCTGAGACTGAGGTTCCAGTAAGCTCCTGAGGTACTGCTTCCCTGGGGTACCATGTAATGAGTGGTATGCTGAGACTTCCCTGCTGTCTAGCCTAAGTGTCCCTCACTGCAAATTAAGTGAATTATTGTTCTGTCTTTCAACAGCAGTCTATTGCTATCCTTTTTTGACACATTCCATAACTTTGCCCTCTGGTTTGTGTGTCCTTTCAATCCAGTTTCGGAAAAACCCATTTTTCCCTCCCTATTTGTTATTGTTGTTACTTCCCTACCTTATTTTTGAAAGCTTTATAATCGTGTCTATTCTCGGAATTATGCCCAACCTTTTTGAGAATAACCCACTCAAACTCCAACTGGAGATCTCAAGTATTCTCCAGACTGTGATGCTCTCCTCTGTCTAGCAATGTTTTTTTCTCATGTAGGACTTACCCAGGCCAGAACTGTTCATTTAGGTGTGCCTGCCGTGTCTGGCAAGTGTGGGACAACAAAAAGAGGAGCATGGTAAAAAATCAGGTAAAGATGAGAACATGTAGAACATGAGAACATGTAGATTGATCCTACAAGGGGGATCCAGATGGATCTTGGAAGAGGGAAGTGACCTGGACACTAAGGCACTGCTAGAGGGCCTTAAACTGTCTGGGAAGGAAGTCATGGGACAAGAAAAGAGAGTGGAACTGTCTTCAGAAAAGGAGATATTGAAGGCTCAGAGAGGGAAAATGACTTGGTAACTGAGATCATCCCATAAAATATGTAAAGACAACATCTTTAAGGAGAGGTCAAGCAAGAGAAAGCCTAAGGAAATGTTGCAAGTCTTAAGAAAGCTGGTCTTGTATAAATTCCTAGGAGGAATCTTGTTGGGATTAGTAGGTCTACAACCCTTGGGAAAGGTGCTCCTCTGGAAGAATTCCTATGGAGAGGAACAATTGGAGAATTGTTGCCAAGGGGAAAACTCATAGAGTTGTACCTACAGAATGTGTTGGGGAGGAAGTAACAGGTAGGAAAGGATGGAAGAAGAGCTGAGAACATTGTCACTACTCCCCTTTACCTGAGGAAAGGAAAGGTGGTTCTGGTGATTTTCAGTATATCCTTGTTTTGCAACTGTGTCTCTTCACTTTCTGGTTTTGAGCCACAAAACCCTCCAGGGCTGAAAGACATCTTGGCCATTCCTCATGGTGTATGTGTATCATCCAGTTTTACTTGTGGCATGGTCCTTTGTGCTTTGAATTTTATCATTTTCAGACTATCACTCCAATTGTTCACCCTCATTTTAAATCCTAATCTTCTCATCTTAGCATGACCTACATGCTAACTCATCACCCAAGTAATTGATAAAGATATGAAATAGACTTGTCTTGGGACAGACTGTGTGACCTGACTTGAATGACCCTCTCATTTAAAGGAGATAGTCTAACACATAAATGTGCATTTACCTTATAGCCTTTATTTCAAGCTTTTTTCTGAGAACAGAAGTGGGACTGTATCAAAGGCGTGCTAACATCAAGACATAATGCACCAGTAGTTTCTTTCCCAACATGATACTAGTCATCTTTTCAGAGAAAAAGATGAAAAGGTTTTTCACAGCTTGTTCCTGACAAATGCAGTGTTGTTGAGGAAGGACCTGCTTTCAGGGTTGCAAACTCTGTGATGACATCAGTCAAAAATTGTAGAGCATCAGCTTCCTTGATAAAAAGGTAGTGGTTTTTTTTCTACACTCCTATCTTTAGCCAGATGCAGTTTTGACATTCTCTTTCCATTAAATTTCTTGTCAAACACGTATGCTAGCTGAACTACAACAATTTTTTGAATAAGTTACCTAGTCCATTGACATTAACAGGGAATTTTCTATTGCCATAATTGGCCAGAGGCCTAACTGGCTACAGCTGAAAGCAGGTTCCATGCCAGCACGAGGAATAATTGCGCTCAGCAAAAATTACATCCTGGCAGTTGCAGCTGAACCCTGTAGCCCAACTCTATTTTAGCTTATACTGGTTCAGTTAATAGTTATTTTATCTTGCAGTAACTAAGGTTTTTGTCCTTGATATTAAACTATATAAATAATACAAATGAGCTGAAAAAATATATTTTTATATTAGAGATATTCTAGCAATAAAAGCAAGTAAGAAAGGAATTAAAGTAACTTTACATGCCTTTCCTGTTCTCCATTAGCCCATGCGACACCACTGGCTGTCCAGTTTGTATGGCAAGATGTAGCATTAAAGCTCAGGCAGTTTTTGGATAATTTCCCTGTATGTTTCCTTTCTCATATATTTTCCATTCACCTTTTCATTGCTGTTGTTGTTTGGGGTTTGTTTTGTTTCCCCTCCCTTCTGCTGTCTTCTCATCCTCTTGTTTTTCAGTTAAATGGTTTGGCTGTGGTCCGTTCCCGGTATGGCACAGTGGCAGGAAGGAAGTACCAGGAGCTGGAGGAATGGCTCACCAGGCAGTAAGGCAGCAGGGTTTATCCTACACCCCGTGGAGTGTGGAAGAGCCCAAATGCTCTTGTGCATGTTGGGGTGTGGACTGCTCTCAGGAAGTTGGTGATTGCTTGGTGCAACTCCTCCTGCCCCCTCCGGTGCAGGAGCTGGCTTTTGGAGGTCCAGGAGCTTTCTGGTCACTCATGGATGCAGGTGCCATCTGGTCAGGGGTCTGTGTTCTGTGTTTCTTGTCTGTTTCTTGCCTGTGCAAGGGGGTGTGAATGGACTGGAATTATCTGGTACAGGTCATTAGCACTGAAAGTTAATTGTACTTCTATTCAACCTCACTATGAGGTAAAACATAAATTCTGCAGTGCATTTATGTGCTTTGGAGGGCATCAAGTGTCTATTTTCAAGGTAGGCCTAAGGGGTAAAGCTTGGATAGCTTGGGAACTTTTCTGGGCAAGGCCGAGTTCCAGAGCAAGCCTGTATTCCTGCCAAATAGCACACTGCTGCTTGGAGTGCCTCTTGTTTCTCCTTTCCCAATGGGCTGTGTTCCTGTTATGTCTTCCTGTGTAATATTTACCCTTTTTCTGTAATCACATCTGTCAGGAGGGACATTGGCCTGCCAACAATACATTTGATGGCATAAGATGCTCTTAAATTAAGTGTAAGTATTGCAAGTGCATAGAGTGTGCTCTAGTTTCTAGGCCTCCAGCTATCCCCCATGGCTCTCTTTATTCATCCCTTCATCAAAAAACTGGAAGGCTTTTTAAATAATTTACTAGGAATAAAAAAATTTTTAAAAATGGGGGACCTGAAAGTGTAATAATGGAATTATATGGTGTACCTTGCAAAGTTCAGTGAATTTGAAACTTGGAATGGAAATGTGCCTTCCCCTGCAAATTAAAAAAAAAAAAAAGATTAGGTATTTCCGTATAGACAGATGGTCACCTTCTCCTAAAAGCCAAATATGAGACAGTTGTGAGCCGAAACATGACCATGGTATCCAACATCTGGTAAAATTGTGAGCAGTAATGTAGTAATATTTTATTGTTTAATTTTCTTTATTGGGTTGTTTTCTATGCATTGAGTGATTCACTTCTCAGTTCTTAGTTTCACAGTGATCCCCTTCTCAATGCTTATTTTCATCTCTTCTTGAAATACATGCTGTGGGAAATGTACTGTTTTAGTTTTGCTCTTCAGTATTGTGAAGAAAAGTGTTCTTACCAAAAAACAGTGAAACTTTACTTTTTACTTTTTAAAAAATTCATTTGTGGGCTGTACTGCTTTTTTACACCAACACCAATAACAGCTTGAAATGTTAGTTGAAAACATTCTGCTGTATTGCATTAACCTACTGCCCATCACAGACTATATATACATAGTTCTGGAAGCTTTAAATAGAGCTAAATAAAAAAGAAGCCTCAGGACATAGTTCTGGAAGCTTTAAATAGAGCTAAATAAAAAAGCAGCCTCAGGGACTGTATAATCCAAGTACACAGCAAGAGATAAAAAAACCCGAAGAGAAGACCACAGTAGTCAAGGTAATAGTCAACAAACTTAGCACAGTGACCACGGCTTGTGGTAGATGTCATAGCAAGGAAAGTTTTATGAATAATCTGAATGTAGTCATTGAGGCAATTTTAAGTTGCTGCCTTCTGGTCACCTCCCATACATAAAAGTGCAGTAATTTGAAACTCAGTGGGTATGTGATACAAACTGGCAGTGTGAGCCTGTCATTCTCTTGGTGTTGTTCAGAAAAATAGGTCAGTCAGGTAAGTCAGAATATGGAAAGTATTGGAAGAGAAAAGAAGTAGCCTAGACTGGATGCTCTGTAGCATACAGAAGCAGCAGCATGGATAGATTGCAAGATGAGATTCCAAACTCATTGTCTAGAAAAGCAGATTTGGCAGATGTGCTCTGTGTGGACACGAGAAGATGGACGAGAGGGCATGGCTGTGCCTCTCTGAGCCAGGGAGGAGGAAGTTGCAGGAGCAGAGGCATGGAAATGAAAGCCTCTCACTCCAGCCCTGAACACACACTTACAAATGCCTTGTTAGATTTTTCATGGCTTAAAGTGCAGACTTCAGCTGTCTCAGTAATCTTTCATGGATTAAACCACTGTCACCAGAGAGACAATTAAGGCCAAGATGAACTCACAGTGTTGGGTTCACGCTTTACCGTTAAGCCATAAACAAGTTGGGATTTCACAGTGGGATATTTTGGACTTTACTCTTAATCTTAAGGGATTCACAAAGAAGATATCTCTTGAGAAATGTAAATTGCGCACAATATCCACATTGTTCTGCAAAGCAAATTGCAAAGTTTATGCCAGCTTTCTGTATTGCAGGCTTTATTTTCCCCAGAAGACACAATTTTTCCTGAATGAAGTTCTAGTGACAAGGTGGATTTTGGGCTCCCCAAGAATGAGAGGAGTGAATGTCACATTGCACTTGCCCCATAAAAGTTCACCAACTGCTGTGCTGTAGGGCAGCACCCACGGTGGGAGGGAACCGAGCCCTCCCTCTCTCTCTGCTCATTGAAGCTGCACAGCCTGTGAAAGCAAAATGCTTTGGAAATGAAAACCCAAGAATCAAAGAAAATTTGATATTAAGTACAATTTCTGATTAAATTCTTATTTTCCTGGGTGTTTCTGGGTAATTTTGTCAGCTCCCACATGATGTGCATATTGCTTTCAACCACCAGCAGAGCTTTTCATTGCCATGCAAAGAAGTTGGCGGTAAATTATAGAACTCTGACAATGCACTTTTGTTCTTACCCCAGTGGCATCAACCTACTTTACTACCTCTAAATCAGAAATGCACCACAGTTAATACAGAATTTAATATTCATGTATACAGTTGGTAAAAAGAGCTGCTTCTTCTTTTTTTTTTTTTTTTTTATTATGGTTTTTTAAAATCTTGGCTTTAAAACAAACACCTGTCTGAAAATCTGCATTGACCTAATATTTCCAGCTATACATTTTTGAAAGGACACATATCCTCTCTCAGATTATTGACCTGGATAAAGTATAAAACAGGTGTTAGAAGCTGAAAGGTAAGACTTTACTTCATGATATCCCTACGCCAAAGTCTTGAATATATGTATGGGAACAGCAACTACTCCCATTGTTGTCACATCAGTCTTAAAGAACTTAATATCAGTCTGTCCTCTAATGAATGTTGGAATATATAATCAAGAGGCAGTATGAAAGCTTGATGTTAAGCTCAATTTAGCTTCAACCACTAGTTACTTTGCTTTGGCTTCCAAAGCATTTAAAATGTTTGGAACAGGAACAAAAAAAAATTCCAGTAAAACTTGGTAGGGATTCAATGAGAGAGAAAAATTCAGAGCACATCTCTTCTAATTGATGCTCTCACAGGTCAGGCACTCAGACCTATCCTTTGGACTTTTCTAAATTTCTGGCAACCACCACACTGAGACAGGGGCTGGCATATATGAAATGATCAGATTAAATGAAAAGGCACCACAGAATCTACTACCACTTTCCTGAGCATATTTGATGTTTTTCTTTGTAAAACATCAGTGCTTAAAATTCTCAAGAATTTCTTTCTAATTAAAAATATAATTCTAAAGTCTCTACTGAATGGGTTTCTAAAGTATGGTTTGTCACTTTAAAAAAAAAAAAAAAAAGCATTTTGTAAACAAACCTGGAAAGGAAATTAAGGAACTTCCCAAGGAAGGGAATGGTTTTGCAATTTTCCACTCTATAATTAACTATGGTTTTAATATTAAAACAATGTCCTGGGGTCCAAAAGAGTTGGAGAATTCTCCATATTAAACAGTCAACAGCTGTCCCCATTCCAGCTGCATTAAGGACAGATAGCAGAGACCAATATTTAAAGGAAAAGGAAGTACTGCTATCTCCTTTTAAATGCAATGGACTGGGGGAGGGAGGCTAAATGACTGGCCAAAGGTCAGAGGGATGGACTTTAGTTAGAGTCAGAAATAGAAGCACGATGGCTGGACCATCGAGTCCCAAGGCCAGCCCTGATCTCTTATAGCCCTGATTGCAGCTAAGATGCTTGTTTGTAACATGAAAAACCTCAGAAAGTTGGGTTCAGATAAGCATTCATTCCTCTGAGAGCTTATCTCAGCCTAACTCAAACCGACTCCTCTCAGCCTGCAAAGTGGCTGTCTTGCAAGAACTTTTATAAAAATATGTTTCTGTATTTTAAAATCCAGTTGGAAGCAAATGCCAAGAGGGATGACAATTAAAGATAATGTGAAGTGAATAAACTAAATTTCAAATCCCAATATGATTTGATCTGGCAGATTTTGGTAGAAGTCACTCTAGTTCCAATTTTTTAATTCCCCCCTTGCACTGGAAAGAAATGGAACACTTCCCCTGCCCCTTCTTGGTGAGCTCTTGCCCTCCTTGGCTTGTAAAGTACTGACTGCTGTTGTCCAAGATGTCTTGATGGGATGCGGGGGAAATGTTATTTCACCCAATAAAGTCTCAGAATCAGGCCAGCATGAACTAGGGATCAGACCCGAGTGCAGGATGCAGCAACCAGAGACTGTGATTTGCTCAACCAGTTTTGTGCTGTTCTAGGACAAAGCAAAAGCTCATGTGCTGTTCCTTGGTGGGTTTAAACTCACCTTTCCTACCTTTCAAAACACCCTCACCCCTCTTGTTAGGTATCAGAAGTGCCATAACAAGTTCTGGAACATAGTTCTAAGGCAGACTGCTATTCTGGAGGGACAAGACAAGAAGCCACTTATGAGAGAGATGCCCAGATGAGTTGGTGTGTCTGAGTGCAGCATCTGCTGAGAGAGGCTGCCCAATATGAGCCCTTCATTTGCCATCGCTGTTGTTCTTTTTCAGCTGAACTGCTCCTGGCAGGACTTCCCTAAGGGATGTAGCAAGACTGCACTGCATTCCTTCTCTCCCAGCAAAACTGCAGGAAGAACTGGATATCACTCTCTGATTTTGGGTAACATTAGCTCTGTCTAGTTGGCCGGTTCTTATAGACCTCTTCCTCCTCAGTCACTCTTTGTCTCTTGCATCATATTTGGTGATAGCTGGTGGAAGGCTGTGTGTTTTCCTGGGTAGGGATGGGACTCAGAGGGATGTTTTGTCTGCAAAGCTATCTTAGGAGAAGTGTCTTGGTCAGGTATGGTTTCTGTATGTGCAGAACAAGAACCTTCATCCACAAAGCCTTATGCTCTAATGATTGCTTTGTCTTTACTATCCTTACTGAGCACCGGCCTTAAAAATAACCTTAAAATGCTTCCTTGGCTTTTCTGTCCTTTGAATGCCAAGATCATCTTTGATTATCTCTGAAATATCTTATTTACTTGACAGTTGTATTTCCAGGCACAGACTTAAGGGATGTTAAATGCTCTTTCTCTGTGGTCAAGGCCCCATGGTTCATTGTAACACAGGGACATTTAAATTATCAAAACCTTAAATTCGTGCCATGACTGTGTATTGATGCCCTGATTATTTTTTGCCTTTTTACATACCCCTTTTATACTCCTTTCATACCTCTTTTATATACCCTTTAATATAGCTTTATATATCCTCAGTGCTTTTAACTCACATACTTATAATTCTTTAAGTTTGATAACTTAGTATAGACCTAATATCCCCTTAAGCCAAGAAATCAAACATCCTAGAAGCCTCGCAGTTAGGAGTCAAAAATTCCTAAAAACCAAAGTCCTTTCCGACACACATCCTACAAACTAAGATAAACCTATCCAGAGAAAAATTCCTCGAGATGAAGGAAATCATTCAAGCCTCTCATTGGAGAGTCTTTGATAGTATGCTGTTTTGCAAAGCCTGTAAATTGTATGTGCCATCTATCGAGGAGAACATTCCAGTGTGTATTCCAGTGTGCATTTCGGTGCATTCCACCTAGATGTGGTGCACCTAAAGACCCCTAAATAAATACCTAAGTAAAAACTCCTTTTCCATTTAATCATGTTTGGCTCTTAATTTTAAAACCAGGGAAAAGGCAACAGTATAAATACTGTTTATAGGTTGTGAGAGACTGGACTGTTAATGGTTAATGGCTCAAAGCAACTGTCGATTTGTGGATGCTCCAGGGTGCTTTGCTGAGGCCAGGTTTGCACCCTCAGGGAGGTGGGGGGAGGAGGTGAGATTCTGGGTGTGTGGTGGTCATTTGCGTAAGACAGAGCGGGAGGCTGCCAGCTGGACTTTGAGGCCGATATGAGGCAGATCCTGCAAGATGGAATGTTTCTTCTTTTACCCTTTCTTTCTTTCTCTTTCTTTCTTTCTTTCTTTCTCTTTCTTTCTTTCTTTCTTTCTTTTTTCTCCATGATATATTTCTTCAGTGATATTTTTATGCTTTCATATTGCAATGTTACTATACATAATAATAACCAAACCGGTTACATACTTGCTTTCAATTGCAACCAAATTGTTCTAAAAGAAACCCTACATATATATATTTTAAAAAAACCCACAAATCATTCAGTGTCGTTTCACTCTAATCCACCCCAAGGGATTTATTAACAAGAGCCTGAGTTACCCTCACCTTCTGGTGACTGTTTAAAGGGACATAAATGACTGTTTAAAGGGAAATACAACACTCTTTGGCAATGATGTAACTGCTGCAGAACCTTTCCGTCCTCTATCACCTTTCAATTTTTTACATGTAAAGAAAAAAGTAGTATTTTTTGGTGTTTAAATAAAATCCTTTGCCTCCAACAGGTGTTAGCCATTACACTATTAGCATATCTCGTTCTTCTGATGTATCTCCTGAAGAGCAAGCAAGGTTATTCACAGACAATTAAGTAGTCAAGGACTAGAGTTTGTCTTAAAAAAGAGATTTATTTTGCCTAATAAGTTGCTGTTAGACAGATGCTTCCTGAATCAATGAATAATCCCTTTGATTTTTCATTACTGCAGTGAAAGCTGAAGCTCATCGGCCCTTAGTAAATCACAGACCCGCAGAGATCTGCTCTACTAAAAAGTCTGCAGCTGGAGTGTGAGCTTCCTAAGGGGAGCTCTGCCCAGAGCTATGTGTTATCCTAATCCAAGAGAGAAGATCCTTCCTCTGGCCTCTGATCTAAGAGCTGTCAGATGACACAGAATGTTGGTCTTTGAAATCACATGTCTTGGCAAGAACTATGAATCACATGTCTTGTATGAACTATGAAACTATTTTTATTGCTGTTGAGGAGTTTATTACGTCTTTATCAGCAGCAATAATTGCTTATTAAATGTTGCTCTGGCTTCTATTTAATTTTTGCGGGATTTACATCAGTAATAGAAAGCTAGGCTGACAAGAAGGCAGCATAATTATGTGAAAGCCAATTCCAACTTAACAAAGCATTGAAACACTATCATGGAACAAGGTTCCTTAACAAGTTACAACCTGGGAATGCAGCACAAAATTTCATATTTAGATCATAGTAGTGAAGTATGTTTGTGTTGTTATGTTGTCTGAGTGTTTCATGTATCTATCAAAACTCAAAGTGGTTTTGAATGTTCTTACTGAGCCTCCTGAATGTACTAAGAAATACAACGCTGAAGCAAGGAGGTTTTGTGGGGTTTTTTGGTGCAGGAAATATGATTACCAGCTGTTAATTCCACCTTACTCCCTATTGCCCAAGACCTTGCTTGCTTTGTGTACCCCTCTTTGTGCCCACGCCCACTCAGTCTGCATCTTAATATGACGGTGTACAGGGAAAACGTGGCACAGGGTGTGGGAAATCAGCCCTTGAGGGAGGCTGGAGGAAATAGTTTCAGCCTGAGAGGGAAGTGCCTGGGAGCTGGATGCAGAGAGCTCTGGTCCTCCACTGCCCATGCCTGATGCAGCTCTGAGTCCCTGGCACTTACGCAAAGTTTCCCTCTCACCGTGCCCTGACTTTATACTTGTTTGTCTCACAGGGAGATCCCTGAGACAATGCTTTCCTTGACTATTTCCAGGCTCAAGCTGAAAACTGAAAGCAAAAGTAAACATATCCAACACGGCTCCGTGCAAGTGAACCCTTGCCACTTCGATGGCAGCAGCAGTCCTGGGGATTCCCATGAGTAGGCCCCTTCCTTGTCTCTCTTCCTCTTGGTATCTCAATTGCCTGGGGGAAAAGCTGCTCTTAATTTACCCATTTGTTTCACTTTAGTTCACCCAGCAGCTCTCAGCAGCTCTCAGACAGCTGTGCTGTGTGTGCAGGGAGAGGAGATCTCGATGTATTTACTGCCCAAGGGATGGGACAGCTCGTCTCTGCCGTCTCTGCCGTCTCTGTGGTCTCTTGGTGAACAGCTACAGCTGCGTGGCACAAGGTGTACGTGGGGCAATATGGGAACAATAACTCTGCTCTCTTTCAGACACTCTTGCTCAGAAGGATCAGACCCCAAGAGGAGTCCGAGTGACCTTACAAATCCATCAGGATTAGTGAAGAGATGAGTCTCACGCTGTGGTCGGAAAACTGATGAAGGGGAATTTATTCTGCTGCTGTCACTGCTAAGTGCCAAAAGTAGCAATGGATACTTGAACTGGTGAGAATAGCTTTTTCCACAGAGAATGTAGGGCCCTGTCCCTGAAAAAGATACTGTGTATTTCCAGTGTGTTTCTGCTCTGACTTGCCAAGTTCTGCCGTGTGTAAGAGTGCATGCTGTGTCTTCCAGGCATGCTGTTGGGCATGGTGACTTCAAGGGAATGTGTGATTTGTCATCGTTAAGGAGTATAGAAAACACTCAGGGGATTGAATGCTGTTATAATTTCCTTGCAATGATCACATTGCAAATTTTCTTTTAGTACTTCTGGGCAAACATGTCATGATGTCTAAATCAATTTAGAAAGCTGTAATAATTGCTCTTATGCTTTAAATAAATTCTCAGAGTAACATTAGCACATTGACATCTTAGTTTTGAGGTGATTAGGCAAATTTGCCATGCAATATGTAATCAAATGAAGTTCTGGAGTAATGCAAAACCTGTTCTTGGATCCGGAGAATGATAATACCAATATCTGGAAGAGAACTTTTCCACAGAGGGCCTCTCTGGCTGGATTCTTTATTACAAAAACTATTGTGAAGCAAACACGTGTCTGTAGTCTTGTGTGTTGGTTCAACAAGGAGGACCAAATGAGTGTTTGAATGTACATTCCCTAACGATGGTCCCTAACTTTGGGTCAAAGCTCAGTCCTGTGAAGGGGCAGAGAACCTCCTGTTGCCATTACAGAGTCTTAAGGGGTCTGCCCAGCCCCCTCACCTTATCCTTAGTGGAACACTGCCAGATAGAGTCAGCACAACTCTGTCTCAAACCATTTTTCTTTCCTCCAAGACTTGTTTTCAAGATACCAAAGTGCAACCACAGCAACTCTGCAAACCTAAGATGTCAACCTCCTAAACAAGTTCTGAAAAATAAATTATTAAAGTAGTATAAATCTCAGAGCTAAAAAAAAGCTGCTCTGGGATTAAATACACACAGCTGCTTAGTCTGTTTGTAATCCACTTTCCCATGTGGTATCTGGCAGTCAGAGCATAATAAGGCATTCTTGAAATTAAATTTTTTCTAGGACGCTCATACACAAAAGCATCTGGATACTTGGAACTTTAAAAAAAGGGAAAATGAACATAGCTCAGACATTGCAGTTCTTATTAAAAGATAAATGCTTCCCAGGGATGTATTTCTGGTTAATATAATCTTGAAAAATCTTCAGAAGACAATAGATGTAGAGAATGAAGACAGCTTATGTGGCACAACATCTCCTTGTAATCTGCCCTTGCTTGAAGCAAGAGCAATAATTTAACTTACTGATTCCAACTAGTTTCCTTGGAAGTCAGAGTTCAATTTACATTTATGACTGCCTGAAGCTATTTTGAGGAATCCAAATAAAAGTATAGCTAGCCTTCAAAGCTGTCTCAGAAATGACACAGAAAATGTTAAGCATACTTGTGGCTTGCACTTGTGTCGTTTGTTATTATCAAACTTACATTGCCTCTGGTTTGGAAATCTCAGGGGAACATCTACTCTGCAAAGTGTGCCTTAAAATGTAAATGTGTTTTCTGAAATGCATTTTGTTATTGTTTCTGAAATACTTTTGATCTCTGTTTTATTTCTCCTTTGCAAAACCAAAAAAAGCTACAGAAAACAAACATATTCATTGCCCTTACAGTGACACTTTAAGAAAGAAAGAAACCAGCCAATCAAGAAACCTTTTTATGACTCTGTCTTTGAAGTAATTGTCATAGTTGTTTTTCAGAAATGACAAATTTTGGGGGCCCTTGAGAGAGATGGATGGGTTTGTAAAACCACATCAGCTCCCAGACAGAAACAGGGCCAGCTGATGGGGACTGGGTGTGTGGGCCAGATCAGCAACAGCACACCAGCTCTGCACCTCCTTTTCAGGAGCACACTGAGCCCCGGTGGCCCTGGAGCTCTAAAGGCACTAGCTCCTGCCTAGTCTTTGCCATGCTGCCGTGGTGCCATCCTGTGAGGTGCCTGGAGAATCCATGCAGGGAGATAGGAGACTGAGAGGGTCTGAGGCTGGGAGCTGTGCCTTGCTCGATCACTTAAGTGAAAATGCCTGCTGAGTCTTAAGAAGACAGCTGATATTGTATTGCTGATATGTATTGCTGATATAATTTACCTGAAGGCATTGAATTCTTAGGAGACCTAGGAGAGGTTGGCCAGTCCTTTGCATTGGGACTTCCAGGGCCTCCCTGTGCTGTGAGAATCTCTAAAAGACCAAAAGATTTTCAGGCCTTAACAAGCCAGGTTCTATTAGGAAACAAGCCATATTTAGAGAAAACCCTGCAGCTAGGGAAGAGATAACAGAAATAAACGGTTTATAAACCACTTGCTTCCTGCCCTCTGCAGGACTGACAGTATCTTCTTTCATTTCAGCCAGATCATGGACTGTAGCAAGTTCTGTGTGGTCTTCTGTGGTCCCTAGGAAGGTTGTTCCTGTCACCTGTAAGGTGACACCTTATCTCTGTCCCTCTCAGCAACATCACTGCTGTGTCTCACTGCTCCCTTTGCTATGGCACTGTCGGGTGTTCCTGTGTGCAGCTCAGCTGCCTCTTGGAGACTGATCAACCCTCTTCCCTTAGCAGATTTCACACCACACTATTCCTCTTCCTTAGGGAAAAACTGGGATCACATAACCAACATACATGCCATCTGCCACCAGTGCTTCACCTGGGTTTTGCCAGTGCCCTGGGTGAATGGGCAGATGCTTCTGGTGCCTCAGCAAAGGGGACCTGACAGTCAGTGTCCTGGTCTTGTCGCAGAGATTGTGACAACCGTGTCCTGAAAGAGCTATTAACACATGCCCTCATGTGTTCTCATTTCCAGTCAGGAATAAAAAAGATAGAGAGAGCATCTGGTGTCTGACCTTCCCCCAGCGTCCAGCAGTTTCAGTGTCAATTTGATTTGGCTGTAAATAACCATTAACTCAGAGGAGTTAAGGGGGATGAAATTTGGACTTCCCTTATTTCTTTGAGGTCCAAATGTAAGAAAAATCCAAATTAAAAGCATTTCTTGTTTGATATTTTTTTAGCCTGGAAAAATGTTCTTGTACGGATGAAGAAAGGCATTGAATTCTCTGTAATCTCATGAGATATTAGTTTGCAATTTATAGTGTATTTTACAGCTCTCTGTATATTATAGAAGCACAGTTAAGAAATTTGTGTCCTCAATCATTTATTCACAGTTTCCTCACTTGAGCTGAATCAGCTCTCCATGAGACTGAACTGGAAAGTGGATTGCTGAGATCATCTGAGTTTTAAAAAAAACATATAAAACCAACCAACAAATAAGTCAAAACTGAGTTTTGTTTTTCTTGTGTGGTGGAGGTGGAACAAATAGTGTTTGGCTTTGACAGCAAGGACCAGAGAGGATGCAGGAAATTTCACAGGCAAAGCAAAGGTACATCAAACTATGAATTTAGACCTTCCCTTTAAAGGGAAGACACTGGGCCTTTAAAGAGAGACACTGGGGTGGAGGGGAGGCATGCAACACAACATAGTACCACAGTGCTGACACTTCCCTTTTAAACTCATCTAAGCCCAGTATCTTGTCCACAAGGGGTATCAAACTCAGAAATTTCACAAATATTTTAGTCACTAAACATATCTAGTTATACCTCTCCATGGTATTTCCAAGGGACTGGGCTAGGAGAGCATTTGCTTTGCATGTTAACCTATCAGAGATATTTGAAAGTTCACAGCAGCTTTTGGAAAAGCAGAAGTCAAAGGAATAAACTTTTCCTGCCACCTTCATCAGTTATAAGTTGCTGAAATGGAAGATAGAGAACATCTTGGGACAGCTCATTTTCAGTGTAGAAATTCTGACAGTCTGAGCAAGGGGACCCAGCAGTTTGAAAGCCATCTCATACTTTCTTTTGAATGACAACAGCCCCTCTGAAACTGAAATTTGTGGAAGTGCTTTCCTTCCACTCCCGCCTCCCTCTCCATCAACCTCCCCAAGCCACTACCAGGGATTAAAAGTGATCCCATTGTCATGCTGACAAAATAAATGAACGTAAGCCACTATTTTCCGTAATAACTATTTGACATTAAAGCAGTTGGTAATTAAAGTAATCCTCACGCCCTGGTGACACATGCACTGTGACAAAACAGAGGTAACGTGGCAGCAGCAGAACCTGTCTCCTTTATTTACTCTCTGCTTCAGTGCCTTGTCCTGTCGAGTGACTGATCATCTTTTGAATTAACAAAGACCAACTGAGTTAAATTAAAACGAATATTTGTGGTGAAAATGTTAACTTGAAAGCATCTGCTGTGATAGCCCATAAAATAAAATCAATTTACTTTCAGATTCATCACGTCCCTCCTGGGTCTGTGGTTGATTTTGCTGTGGTTTTCCAGAAAGCAAAGGCTGCAGCTCAGCCACTGGACTGATGCTGGGAAGCTCTAACGTGGACAGCTCGGAGAGCCTGTATGTTGCATGGCACAGAGCGGGTTGCTTTGAAACCACCTCCACTCAATGTTGCATCAGCAGCTTTGGACTAGGTACTTTTAAATAGAAAAGGCAGTTAAAAGTGGAACAAAATGTTGGTTTAAATTATCTGGGCGAGGACGGGTAGGTCTTAGCAGAGTTGTTCCTTCTTTAGGATAATCTACTGGAGAACCGTAGTGCCACAGCTCACTGTAGGGAGGAAGATCTCCCCCCTGTTGGACCAGCTCTGCTTGATGTGTTCCAGATTGTGGAGCTTGTCTGCACTCTGCCTTCCAGGCCTTGGAAAACCAGCATAAATCTATCTTTTTGCATTCATTTTCCAAAACAAGAATGACATCTGTATCCTTTATGCTTTTTTACTGTTCCAGTAGCATAAATGTACACTGCAACTAAGAAATGCAATGTGAAATTCTCCATATCCTGAATAAATGCTACGTGAATCAGGACAAAAATACAGTTTGCAACAAAAGGTAAAATAGACGCTTTATTGATGAGTGAAATCTTAGGCCAAAGTAGCTGCTTAAAAAGACTTTGGAAGATGGAAATTTAGCACACTTAGCATGGCCAGCACTGTCCTTCCTGCAGAGTGCTGGGCAAAGAAATCAGTCCAAGAAAGGACAAAGTCAAAGGACTCAGAAACGAGCTGTGGTGATAACAGAAAAGAGGATGGGATTACACTGATTCTTTAAAATGGATACAAGGAAAACTTTGACCTTCAGAAAAAATACCCAAGTAGTCATCAAATGAAGGATAAGGAAACAAAGTTCATTTCATCTTTAACATAGTTTGGGTGAGAGATTAAACTGAACAGAAGCAATCATTTGCAGCTCGTTCGTGTTCCACAAGATGGTGTGCCAGACAGGGCAAAAGCCTGTAAATTGTAAACCTTCATCTCACTGTCTGCCACAGTGCTTTTGTATGATTCTGGAAAGACTCATTCTCTACATGCTTCTGCCTTCTCCCTGTCTCCTGTGACGAAGATAATAAATTCCTGAGAGTAGGAAAGGGAGATGTGGATGCTTCAAAGCTTCTGAAGAACTCAGACACAGTAATGTATTCTCTGCTGCTAAAATTCCGCCACTCATCTCTAAATGAGTTAATTGGAGTTAAGGCATCACTCATGAAAGCTGAGTGGAAAATAGTTGCTCACTCTAAAATGTGCAGCTCCATAAAGACAAGAAGCCTAATTTCACAGGCTAAGCTATGACCACCTGGTAAGTGTACCTGGGGAAAGAACAGCTACTATTGTTAAAGATTCTGTTCTGTTGCTATGGAAACCTCTACGGCATGGATTGTCTTATATGTGAATGGTATAGATAAAGAAATGCAGAAAAACATTTTGTTATACAGGACTAAGAATGCATGGTCCTTCTTTTTGTGCTTGTGGAAAACAGGAAATAAGTTTTCAGCAAAGAATGAAGTTATTTTAAATATTTTGATACTGGAACATTTGTTCTCAAGTGCTACCTCCTCTGAGTTTTGAGAAAGGATAATGCCACCTCCACTTGATTGCAAGCAGTATGCCCCTTAATTTTCTCTCAGGGACCCTTGAAAGACCTTTAAAACACAAAATATTCACTCCCTCTGCTCAGTGTTTCTAAATTATTTAAATGACCTGAGGAAAAATGCAATTTAAGCCACCTCTGTGCAGGCAGGTGTCTGGACAGGATCTCAGCCAGAGAAAAACACATACAAGAGAGTTTGTATTTTCCAAGCTATTTTAAAAACTGCCTAAAATGGTCCCAATGCAACTTCAGGTTCTGGGTCCATATGCTGATGAACATGGTGGCCACAGTGGGAAGACAACTCGGACAAGCACAACAACCCAAAGAAATTTCAACTCCTCCAATTATTACTCTAGTTAAAACCGTGCATGAGAGGTGAGGCAATCTGACATGTCTCCCCAGTTTCAGCCCTGATCCACACATGAAACCAACTCCAGGATGTAAATGCTCAGACCAAACCCTCCTAAGCTCAAAAGTTCAAGGAGATATTTGTGGTAGTTAACACGTCCAGGTTGTAATTCACCTAGAAATAGTGTGGCTTCCCAAGAAGACAACCTGACTATTTTCTTTTACAGAGATTTGCATTATGCCTTGAATTAGATCTGCAGTGATTTGTAGCCTTCTGCTCTCAGGTGACCTGCAGCACAGCTCAGATTGGGCAGCTCAGACTGTGCTTCAATCCATCTTTCCAGATGTCAGTGTGTCTAAACCATTGCAGGAGGCAAGTGCTTTCTCAGAGTCATTAACATCTGAGTTAAAATTGCCTCCTCAGTATCAGCTGAGCTGTAATATCAAACTCTCTGTGTTTCAGCCATGAAATGGGTTAGCTGAAATCACCTAAGGCAGTGGCTTTACTGTCAAGAGGGGAATTACACCCAAAGTATGTTGGTTTTGAATAAGCCTTGAGTTCGAAAGCAAACATTGCACAAACCAAGTGACGCTCAGCAGTTTCCTCCAAAGAAAAATACCCGAATTGTTAATGTATTAATACTATCTTTAAACCACCCCTCCCTTGGTACATTTCAGATTATATTTACCTAGAGAACAAAGAAAAATGTTGAGATGACAATCTAGCAAATTTTCTTGGTTTTTAGCATGACCTCTGCTTTTAAGTAGTCCAAATATAGTTGGTCTGTACTAAACTTCTGAACAATACCAGATTACTGGATACCAGGATATCAAGAGATGGTAGTTGTGGTTGTTGGTGTGGTGTTTACCTTCGTGGGTTTTTTCAGTAAGCTTTCAAAGTGGTCAGGATATCTCTGAAATTCAGAGGCATCTCAGAGTGAAGAGAGGCACCAGATAATGAAAGTTTGATAAAGCAGGTAAGTGTGCTTAGCGGTAGCCATCCATTTTCTGGCCTGGTTCTGCTGTTCATACAGGGAGTGCTGTTTCAGGCACTACTAATGCTCAACATGTGCTTGAGACCTTTTAAGACACGGCTCTGGTGATAATCAGATTATCTGCATGCTTAGCAGTGAGATCAAACAAATGTTCTTGGCTGAATTTCCATTTTGCTGAGATCAGGGCAAATTACTCAAACATGACTTGCAGGCATGAATGCAGTTCTCCCCTCTCTGCTCCCAAACATCCAAGCAGTTGTTTCTCATATATTTTTGCATTTTTAGTGTGGTGGAAATTCTTCCAAACACCAAATTATAATATTTCAAGTCCTGGTAGCTTGTGAGCCTTTCCGGGTCCTTGGTTTTCTGAACTTTTTTTCTTGCTCCAATAAATTTTATTCTGGCTTTGCCATTTTCAAGAGGTTTTATATTATTTTTGTGGATAAACAGAAGAGGATTTAACACATATTTTTTGTGTTATTGTGGCACCCTACAGTCCACAGTCTATTTCCTTATACATGAAGAAGTCGATTTTGATATAATTAGCTAAGTAAGCTTATGGCAAAAAGCATAGCTGAATGTTTCTAAAAAGCAGGTCAATGCTTGATTTAAATCAAAAAATACATGTTTTGCTCTGAAACTATTGAAATTACTTTTTTTGGACACTTTCAACCAACTGACTTTGGCTCTTATAAGTCTCATAATGCTTCTTGCATGTGTCTTCAATTTTTCCCAGATTTTGGTATGTTGTAAGATGGAAAGAAATTTGGAGGCTTTTTCCTGCTTGTGTAAAACAAATATTTTCCTGTCTTGTTCAGATATGGTGAAGCATGGAATACATGGCCAGCTTTTAATATTCTGAATGCTCAGGTAAAAATAGTTTTCTCCACTGAGGTCTGAACAGCCACACTTCTAACAGGCTAGTGCTGCAACAGCCTGTTGCAATCCTGAGAGTGTTTCATGTTATGTTTATCATCCTTGAGGAACACCTATGAACATGTCTCACCGACCAGATCCTAATTAACAGGGACCATTATTAGCCTTCTTGGAAACGGTTCTAACTTCTGTTCCTGAGGGGATTGGCCCCTCAGCTGAACTCTGGGCTATTCAACCAAGGATTTTGACAGTAAGCAAATGCTTCACACCGGGAAGCACTACTTTAGCTTAGGAAATCCATGCTTTTCAACAGACAAATTACTGTAATATTTGCAAAGATAGTCTACTCTCATATTTTAGACATCATAGCTGAAGCTTGTGAGGGAAAATTTTGGATTTTTTTATCCCATCATTTCAGCAAACAAAAGACTAGAAAAGTTGCTAGTGGGAGAAGCCTTTTCACAGATCAGAAATTGAGGTGACAGTTGCTTAAATATATTAGAGGACAATCTGCTGCAGGTTCAGCTTGAGTATTGTTTCTTGGGCCACCTGAAAGAGAAACTAGCTGATTCTATGGAACATGGCGAGAGATTGGCACGGAGAGAAATAAATGGCAGAGGTGGTCATGGTAGATGGCTGAGAAGAATACATCCTAATAGAATTTTATGTATAAAACTGGTTTTATTGTTTTACACACAGCCTGACTGATGGTGCATAGTGCTTTCTGGGCAGGAAGGAGAACAGGCTGCACCTCTCTGATCTTGCAAAAGACCAAGTTCACTATAGATTTGTGTTTTCCTGAGCAAGAGGACAATCCATGCTTGTTATCAAATTGCCTGCTGTTTTTTTACAGTGTTGTCAGTATTAAAATTCATTGCCATTAGAAGACAGTGAAATCACTCTTAATTTTATTATCCAGAGATCCAGGTGAAGGTACATGATGTCCAAAGACATTTTGGCATTTTTCTTCTAGTTACTGCAAACAGAGATTGTAGTGATGCAGTTTATCTGTATTTAAATCCCCTTGAGCTGGTAGCTCGATTGAAGGCTGAACTGTGATCTCTTTGTGCATGAAGAAAAGACACTCATTTATTTACATTAATGTCAAGCTTGTCTACTGCACTTTTTTTCTTCGTCTTAATTGAATGTGTCTGCAGTAGCAGAGAGGGCATGTGCTCAAATAAGAAGGACTAATTGGAAGAATCTGTCAGGTTAACAGAGATTTAGTTGGATATCTCGCATTTCAGTAGAAAATTTTCCTCAGGATAAGCTTGCACCATTTATGAGGGCATATGATGGATGCATGAGGAAGAGGGTATAAAGATGCCTGTTTAGGAAATGTGTGAGGCTGCTATGTAATTTCAATGGGCTTTTTAATCTGGAATGGATAAAATAGTAAATAGATGAGCTCCCTGTAGTTTGTTGAGGCTTTCACAGTTTCTTTTTCATCTTATTTCAGATCCTCTTTAGCCTCTCTGCACTCTAGACAGGGGAGTTGGTTCATTTCTTGCATCCCCACTGAAGTAACAGAGGCATAACAGGCAAGAGATGATACCTTCTCCATCTGTTGTGTCTCAGTGCTGTGGCTGCAGAGCTGGGAAGGCTTGTTCCTACCATCAACTTACTGAAAGAGTATCTAATGCTAGACTGAGTGTGTAAACACAGCGTTAGTATTGCAACTCGTGATGAAATCCCCAGAGAAGATAAGAAACTGCTTCTAATGTTAATATGCCCTCATTTAAATTAAACTCAAACTTTTTTTTTTTCTCCAAAACATGTCTTTAGCATGTTTTCTTAATAACCATATGGTTTAATCTTTAAGCAGTGGGTATCTAAACACTCTTCAAGCCTAACCTTATAAAACTGGTGGCATTGGTGTGAACCTTCAGCTGAGAGGTGTCAGCTGTCCCTGGTCTCCAATAGGATCAGCTATTTACAGGCTGTATCCAGCACAGGAATCTGTTACTGCTGGTGCCTGTGCAGTGCCCCAGCTAGGCAGTGCAGCTGTGCTACCCACTGGGAACAAATCTGTGTAGCGTTTCAGGAACGGGAGGGGAAAAATGGCTTAGAGAGGAAGAGTGAGCCAGCAGAAGTACTTGCTGCTGACCTTTGGAGAGTGGGTGACTGTGAAGGGTGAGTGTGCCCTCTCGTTGGACCCATTAGCCACAGGCATCCCACTCAGAGCCTGAGATGTTGAGTATCATGAGGAGCTACAGGCAAGTGCTTGAGCTGCTCTCAGCACAGTGACCTGTCCTTTTGTGGTACTTATGTGCTGGTTTATATGGTGATATATTTTATTGTCATGTTAGTAAATAGAAAAATAGTTAAGCTATTTTTAGCTTTCATTTTACAACAAGCTGCTCTTTATAACAAGTGAGCTGCCCCCAAGCTCTCTGAATAAACAGGTGAACTGAGTGTGCAGTTTTCCAATGCTTTTACATAAATAATAGCTTTTGAGAGAAAACAGTGTTAGATTCCTCTGAAATGAGCAAAAGCTTTTTTCCACTGAGAACAAGCTACCTGTTTGCACTCGCATTCCCTACCCTTACTGCAGCTACAGATCACCTAGCTGCATTGCTCTTTCTTTCTCAAAACAGATTGTATGGAAGCCCTCCTGTTCCCAAAGGCTGCTTAGGCACTTCCCGTGAAGAAAAACTTCACTGCAATATTTATACTAGGAGATTCCTTCTCTGATGCTAACAACATTTTCAGTTAGCTTGATGGATGTAGTGCATTTGCGCTAAAACACTACCAATATTACTTTTTAAATAAAAATTGCAAACAGCTATTTGATACTCTACATGATTCCATCTGGAGAATGTTCCAAATATAAATTCATGTGCCAGAAATGTATCTATGTTTATTTCTCTGTAGATCTAGAGGAAAACATAAGGAAAATGTCCAGAAAATCAGCCCAGAGATTATTTTATGTAACACTGAGATCTGTACCACTTTCCCTTTATTTACAGGTAAATTTGAAAGAAACCTGAAAAATTTGGGAAAATACTTGTGTCAAATGGTTCTATCACACTGCTGCTTGCCATGTTGACCTCCTGGCACCTGGTAAAGTTCATATGCTTACAGAAAGCATTCAGTACTTTATGAAACTGCAGTCATGGTTTAGTATGGTTTACTACTTTTTGTCTTTGTTTTGATTTGCAAATTTTCATGATTATATTGTGCTGGGAAGAGGGGAATATTTTTGCTCCCACTAAATTATAACAGAATGTAGCATCAGCCTTCTGGAAACTTCACCTTCCACCCACTGATTCCCTGAGTTAATTACCATTATCGTTGATTCCAGCTCCACAATTCCCACCTGTTGAGCAAGATATGCAAGCAAATGGTCTTAAAAATAAATATATTCTTAAGCCATCTTTCTCCTCCATGTTTTTATCATTACACTGATGGATTTACATACATTTAAAGTTTGGCTGTGTTGTGAACTTGTGCCCTACTTGGATCATTTAACATCCGAAACATAAAACACCTATCGTTTTCACTTCCAGAATCTTGCTGCCTTAGCTTGTTGGGGGACTTTTTTTTCCCTCTCCTATTGGCAGCGGAGATGTCTATTCCGGTTTCTTCATTGGTCAGAAGCGACTATCGAAAATGGTACTATTAAATTCTGCCACTTGGTGGCACTAAAAAATAACACAACTGCCCTTAAAAACGGTGCTGTGAAACGTGGCCAAGTGCCGGGTGATAACCGGACCCAGCGGCCCTCAGAAAGGAAGGCATCAGAAAGGGATTTTTGCCAGCAGAAATCCCAAAGCCGTTTTGCTTGCTGTAGATGTTAGCAGGTTTTCAGGGCAGAGTGTGGCCGCTGGGATGCAGCTTCTGCACTTGGGCGTGCACAGCAAGTCCCTTCGCTCGCTGTTGGCTCTGCTGGCAGATGTTCTGCACACCTCTTACATTTCTTACTTAAGATCCAGCTCTACCCACCTAGGAGGGTTTTTGCTGGAAGCTGAGGAGAAAGAAATTGCAAAGCCTTCATTTCCAGTGCCTTAGTTCAGGCAGTGTCAGAGAGTTTCTCTTGGACAAGGAAATTTGCACGAATCTCCCTGGGAAGCCCCCCCTCAAAGTAGATATTATTGCCTGCTTGGTTAGAAGAGACACAGCCATGTTAGGAATAAACTCACTCCAGAGTGTATGTATGCATGTGGGGGGGTGCGTGTGTGGGTATGTATGATTTGACTGACTTATCACCACTGCTAGTACAGAAAATAAAAGAACTGGACCCAGAATTTATTCAGGTTCTTTCTCATCTTGGTTGATAATACCCAGTAAAGGTCAAGTGCCCTAGAAACTGATTTCTTTTGTGGTATTCCATCTCCCTCGTGCTGCTCTTCTTTCAGATGAGAACTGAAAATTTGTTTTTTCTCTTTTCCCCTGCATAAAGTTTTTCTTGCTGGTGTTATTTATTCAGAAATTTTTATGAGGCCATGCAGGGATAGAACAAGAGGGGATGGCTTTAAACTGAAAGAGGGGAGGTTTAGGTTATGTATTAGGAAGAAATTCTTCACTGTGATGGTGGTGAGGCACTAGAACAGGTTGCCCACATAAGTGGTGGATGCCCCATCCCTGGAAGTGTTCCAGGCCAAGTCAAATGGGGCTTTGAGCAACCTGACCAAGTGGAAGGTGTCTTGCCCATGGTGAGGGAATTGGAACTAGACTATCTTTAAGGTCCCTTCCAACACAAACATGCCTGGGATTTCATGATTCTACGAACTGAGAGCTGTTTTCCTGTCTGACCTTTTCTTTTCTTCTGTCATTGCTCCTTGTACGCATGTTTGAACCTGTGCTGGTTGTGACTGGAATAGAGTCCATCTTTTTCATAATATCTGGTATGGGGCTGTGGTTTGGATTGTGCTAAAAACAATGATGACAAAACAGGGATGTTTTATCTGTTGCTGAGCAGCACTTTTACAGAGCCAAGGCCTTTTCTGATTCTCAGCTCACCACTCCAGTAGGCAGTCGTGAGGGAATACATCCATGACAAGCTGACCCTACCTGGCCACAGGGATATTCCATATTATATTGGTGTCATGCTCAGTGTATAGAACTGGGGAAAGAGGAAGAAAGGGAGGGCATTCAGAGTGATTGTATTTTTCTTTCCAAGTCACTGTTCTGGTGAATGAATTACCTGTTTTGCTTTGCTTGCTTTGCATGGCTTTTGTTTTACCAATTAAACTGTCTTAATCTCAGCCTTGGACTTTTCTCAATTTTTATTCTTCTGATTCTCTCCCCCAAACCACCACTGGGAAGTGAGTGAGCAACTGCGTGGTGCCTAGTTGTTGACTGAGGTTAAACCACAGTGGAGTCCCATTAAAGCTCCTGTTAAAGAAAATCAAATTGTAATAGTTATTCCCAGCCTTCTCAACTGGGAAGAGTTTTCAGAGTGAAAAGACTCTTGGGACAAAAAGGAAACAGACATCTGAAAAGCAGTGTTGTTCTTTAATTTCCCTGTACTTCTAGAATTACAGCTATGTCTACGCTATCAAATAGTATGGTCAAATAGGATTACTTTTATAGAGCAAAGGAGCTGGTACTGAGGACTTACTGTGCACTCCACATAGCTTTTTGGAGGGTGTTCACTCAGGCTTGGGACTGCCCTGTGGAAGGACCACACCTCTCAGGTGGAGTCATCTCGTGCCTGCCCTGCTGTGCTGCTCAGCAGTGTGAACTGGAGGCTGCCATGTGAAGATCCCTGGGATCTTAACCACAGATGTGGCCTCCCAAGCAGAACAAAACTGCTTCTGTTTTCTGAGACAAGAGCCAAACTCCCAGGCTGTAGGTGATGCAATGGAATCATAAATTGCTGCTATCACAATATGTTAGTGGGGATAAAGAAATAGGCTGGCATGTGAGTATATGACTGAAAAAAATTATTCTTCATAAGTGATTTAAACGTGGATAACTGGAAGTTATTACCTGCATCTAAATGAGTGTCTTGTTGGGTTAGCATAACCACTCCAGGCGAATGCTGCCCATGCAATGCATAGCAAGTGCTACTGACAGTGCCCCAGCCCATGCTAGGAAGCAAATTATTGCTTCAAATGTCCTGGGGAACTAATTGAAAATTGCACAGCCAAGGATGAGGCTGTAGACTTTTCAGAATCAAGGAAGGGCAGGGACAGATGCCACCGTGATGTGTGAAAAGAGCTAAGGAGCGGCTGAGAAGCTGGATGGGACACTAAAACAGAGAAATCTGGCATTTTTTCCATCCTCAGCTTCAAAGGTGAGGGAATTCTACCCTGATAGACAAATGCATGGTCAGGAACAGCTGTATCTGCACAGAACCACTTAAGCTCAAAAGAGAGGTGCTCCAAAAGTAATTGAAACTCTCTGAGTAGAGGCCCAAATAGTAGAGGATAGAGTAAAAGTAGAGGCCTGCAGGTCTCTGCAGGCACAGCCATTATCACTGGGTGTCTACTGCACCTGGCACGCTGGAACCTTGCCCACAGCAGCTTACAGTTTTTACCATAAAGATCTTTGGGGCTAAATTAAGCCAATCAGATCAGATCCGTGTTATTCTAAGAAGCAATAACTGAGTGAAAAACATTCTTGCGAGAGCTCCCCAGGCTAAGTGAGATTTAGTGTAGTTAATAACTTTATTAATTGATTCATCTGTGGCTTTTACATAGCCCACCATAACTGACAATACCAATAAAAAATATCCTGTCAGAAAGACAGTCATATGTCTAAAATATAGACATGAACTTATGACTCCTGGGTGTATTTCTGGTGTGTCAGTGTCTGGCTCCTAAATATTATCAGAACCTCAGGTTTTGAGTTTTACCACAAAGGGCTATATCTCAGTCAGCAGCAAACAACAGCTAAGAAAATGTTACCTTTAAAAAAAGGCCTTTCAGAGGTTAAGTTTACTGCATACTGCTGACACTATGCAAAATAAGCAGCATATTGTGAAAATCACACTTTAAAAACAAAAGCCAGACAAAAATATCCATTTGGATTATTCACTTAGCAAAAGCAAAATTGCTGAGAGGTATTCTCCACGACTCTCATGCAGTAGCAGGTTTACTTGCTCATAAACAAAAGCTAAGGCAATCACTTTGCCAAACACCATGCCAATGGGACAAACTTTTTAATAGTCAAAAGCAGTGAAACAGCAGGAGGGCTCTCATTAAAATGACACATTCCTCTTTAAAGCAGACAGCCATTTGGGGCAATTGTTATTTGGCAGTATTTAAAAAAAAAAATTATAACACTTTCTGACATTTGATGTTTACTGGGCATGAAATTTCATCTGACGTACTTGGGCTGTGACTTTCTCCAATGACTTGCTTCTTGTTTACATTTGATTTACATCTCATTTACATGGGAAATCAAATGTGTGAACTGCCTTTGTGTAAACTTCAAAACAGGCAGTTTTATGTGTTGGAAGGGTTCACGTTACTGTGTGATCATACAAAAATAGCAAGTAGACCACCAGAAAAAGATGCTTGCTGTACAAACTTCCTTCCACCTTCTTGTTATTGATGGTGGAAACTGCCTCCTAAAAACTAAAAGAATTACTAAAAGATAGACTGCAAGGTTACATTCACTCTGCTGTAACTCAGATCCACCAATAACCTCAACAAATATCTGCACAAGGTATCATTACCTGAAACTAAGGGTTGTCACCCTTGCTCCATCACAGCCGTTTGAACAAGAGGTGGGAACAGGCACAGCCCATCTTTAGAACGGCCACCAGAAATGATGGAGCAGTCTCCAGACAAAATTGTTATAGGAAACACATTAAGATAAGATACATTTTTTCCAGCTAATTGACAACCATGTACAGGTTAATGCTGAAATCAACTCTCAGCAAATGCTATAGGTAATTGCTGTGAACTTGGAAACGTTAATTACACCTCACATCGTTCTCTACAGAGCATCCAATTAACAGATGAAAGATTAAGAGCTTAACATCCTCATCCTGCTCATACCTAAAACTGTATTACAATGCCACTGGTTCCAAGGTACTAGAAGCTTCAGTATGAGAGGAATCAAGGTGGTAAGTATGACAAAACTTTAAACTAGCCACTATTCCAAAGCAGAGATCATTAAGTCTGACTTTCATACTAGCAAATCTAGATGAAACCATAATAATATAAAGATTTTTTGCAAGGGCAGAGAAGAAATAATATAATAATTTCCAGAGGTCACTGTGGAAATATGATGCAACCTGTGTTCCAAATGTTCTTGAAGAGAGGGCAAATAGAGACACAATGACATTTTTTACTATGAAAAGATTAGTGTAATCTCAATTGAAATTGATTGAAACTGCCTCAGAAAAGTTGTGCAATACTAAATGACTGGATTAAAAAAAACCCCAAAAAACCTAGTTGAAACATAAAATGATACGGATAGAAGGGGAAATGATGCATTTGTGACGGCAGACTTCATTAGCTATTATCAGTCAAGAAAGAGATCTTGTCGTCATTGTAGAAGCTTCTGAAGGCATCAGATCATCAATAAGCAGTAGCCAAAAGGACAAACACAGTCGAATTAGTTGTTAGAAAGAGAGGAAGAAATAGAAAATACCTCAACACCAGTACAGAAATCTCAAGTATTTCTCACATCTTCAATGTTGTACATATTTCTAGTGGTTTCCATTTCTAAGCAGATGGAGAAAAAGCATAGAGAAGAGTATAATGGTGGTTAGAGGTAAGGAATTTCTTCTATGGATGCCAAGATTTAACCTCTTCATCTTAGAAAGATTCTCTCTGAGAGACTCAGAGACTTTCTAAACGAGATTAGTATGAAGAATGTGATCAAGAAACTATGCACCTTTCATCACAGCACAAAGTTATAGAGATACTAAATGAAATTGTTTGGAAGCAAGTTGGAGAAAAAGAGAAGGAAATATTTTCATACCTTGCTGAACTAACTGTCAAGGTTTGAAAACAAACCAGTGAAAGACTGCAAGTCAGAAATACAATTTTAATAGGAAAAGGGAAAAAAGGTAAAATAAACGCAATAGTAGAAAAAGAAACCTGACAGAGTCAGAATACAACCTGGCACCCTGTTGGTCGGGGTGTTGGTAGCAGTCCGAATGAGGTGGTCCTGTTGGGAGCAGTGATCCTATAGAGGAGTCTGGTCTCAGAAGGTCCAGCGGTGGCTATGTGGGTCTTGTCCTCTGGGAATCCAGTGGAAAGGCTGCCTGTGGTGTTCGAAATCTCAGCTTATATCCAGGATGGAATGCTTGGATTCCTCCCTCTGGGCGGAGCATCTCTCAATGGGATGATGTAATTTTGTTAGTCATGTGGCAAGGCTTTGATGGGCCATTAACACAATATTGTCCGGAGGGTGGAGGCAAGCAACACCACCCACCTGGTCTTAACAGCTCATGTAGATGGTAATAGAATACACTGCAACCCAGGACACTAACTCATTGGCACAGAAGGTAAATGGGCTCAGAAAAGTGAATAGTCAAACTGATGGGAGGAAGTTTGTCAAAGGCTGTTAAACTCAACCATGAAACTCCTCAGATCCAGAAGCTTCTGAACAGGGGCTAGCAAGGGGCCAGAAGTGGATGTGTTACTATGTAGTCAGCCTGTTCTTATGTCTCTGATCATATGCTGCTTCCTTCAGTACCCTCCCCTTGGCAATAGCCTATAGATAAACCCTTAACTGAAACAATATGAACACTCACAGGGTCCTGAATCCGTATTTTAGCCAGGAACGTGCCAAATTTTTGCAGAACTGAGGGTAGCCAAGAGTCCAGGCCACTGAGGTAATTTCCACTCACTGGAGGGTAAGCAGCTGATAGCAAAATTTGTTTTGGTGTTTCTCAGTGGTTTTGGGTTTTTTTTTTTTCATTTTGCTGGGCTGTTCTAAATAATTTTATGCATTTAGCTAGTAAGACAAACAACCTTATTTGTTTATATCTCCTGTAATCACAAACTGTGTTAAACAGGATGGCCTTCCACTAAGGTTTTCAGGAATGGAAAGTAGCCTATTCTGCTATTATTGCCTTAGACCTCAGGTATCTGCCATTTCCAGAACTCTGGTCTTCAATATTTTTTGCTGTTAAAACCTTGAAATTCCAGTTGAGAGTTACATATCTCTTTTATAGTGCCTAAGACAATCTTGCTGTTCTTTAGGATGGGGCTAAACCTGTTCAATTTTTTATTCTTTGCCGTTTTTTGTAGCTTGTAATGTAACTAGTGTATCTGTCAAAGAAGAGATGGGGCACTGTTGTTTTCAGCATTGAGATTAAAATTCTTAGAGGAGCACGTGTTTTAGACAACTGGATGATTTAGTATTTTCCCCCCATTTATGGACGGCTTTCCCCTGTAACCATAGATAACATTCATATTGTATGTTATATTCCAGACTGTTTAAATAAAACTATTTATTTGTACCTCATATTATGCTAAATCTGTTGTTCGAGTGTAATTATTAGCATAACATACGCTTATCTGTGTGTATGTGTGTATCATACTGATGAACATTACAGCTGACATGTAGACCTTTATCTCTGGGCATTGCCAAAACCAGAGATTAAACTCTGATTTTTAGTGCTCAGTGTGTCTGTGTTGGATAGGAATAAAAACCAAATCAGCAGGTGCTAGAAGTGCTGACCTTCTGGTTCTTTTCAATTTACCTTGTGGCAGAACAGATTAAATTATTTTATCCAAATAATCTCAAATTATGCAAAGATAAGCAAAAGAGTTTGAAGCCTGGATTCTCCTTTTCCTTCCTTTATCTGATCCCAAAGGTGTCTTCCAACCCTAATGGTTCCGTGATTCTCTGATCTCCCCAGTCTCTGTAGATGAAGAAACAAGAAAAAAATTCAAAGTCACAATATTGACTTTCTGTCTACCCAACTTTAGAAAACAACAGGCTCATTTTTACATCTCCTGTTTCCCTCATCTTCACTTCGTTTACCATCTCCAGTGGTGCCTAAAAAATGCATTCTCCACACAACAATTTGTGTGTAGGCTCTTCCCTGTAGTATGCGTTGACAGAAGGAGACAGAAAAAAAAAATCCTGTATCCCATCAAAATATGAGGCCCTTTTGCAAAACAGACAAAAGAGTTCAAAACTATACTCTCATACCAAAATTCATGTCAGTGTGTCTAAATTAAAAATGAAAACTAGGGGATAAAATAATCTCTATAATTTTCTTTGTTCACTTTTGTAATGGACTTGGTGCAAATAATAGGAATTTGTCCTTACAGAAAACTTTCACTGTCCAGGAGTATGAGAGAGACGTGTTTCCACAATGTACTCAGCGATTGAATCCGGTATTCTTATGCAAGCTACTTTCCTAATGGAGCTGATAGGGATTTTGCCAAGCTATTGCCTTGAATTGAAATGGTATGTGTGGGAGGACTGTGGAGTGACACCCTGAGGATATTTAGGCATGGCAGATCCTTATTATGCGGTCAGAAATATTTCATAATGAAATGATATAAATTACAGATGATAGCATTTCCTTCTACTCCATTTTAAAAATAAAACCCAATGAAATTTATCTTTAAAGTTGCCTTTCCATTTCTTGTCCTTCAAATGGGTCTGTGAAGTATTTGTCATAATTTGAAAATGTCTTAAGCTGACTGTTTCCCCCCTTTTTATCTCCTGTTGAACACATCTATTTAATGCAAATTCTGGGAATGAGGGAAACATCAGGCTTACCAACTTAAAAGAAGCCCATGCTCAGCTAATCAGCATATCACTCTGAAAACCCGTGTGGAAGGAGACATTTTTACCTCACATTAATTCTGGTATGTGCTTGAAAGCTGTTTTTTTCTGAATCTTATTGTTGGCGACAGTTATCTTGCTAGAAGGTGACATTGTCTGTGACACGGGCAGAGAGGGAGCCTCACTGCAAAGAAAAGTTGCCATTCTGTTTTATAACAATTTAGCTGCAGCGGAAAACATGACTTTATGTGATTTACAAGCTCCTGTGTAAAACACTGCGGGGTTTCTTCCACTGAGCTTCACCAGTGGCTCCACTGACTCTGTGGGTACAGGACAAGCACCCTCATGTATCAGTCCCTCAGGTGCCTTCACTGGCTGAGATGGCAAAGTTATATAATGCATGGGAAAAGAGTCAGGGTGGACTGCTTTGCTAATCCTTCCCTGTAGTACGTATTTTTAGCTCTTGGCTTTGTATGAGCTATAGGACAGGAAATTTAAGGACATCTTGCTGTTGCTCAGACAGCAAACACGCTACAGGATCCTGTAATGGTGTGCAAGGCTACCTTGATAAAAAGAATTGAAATATAAAATACACAGAACTCCACTAATTCAAGTAGGGTAAAGTAGTCTTTGCTCTCATGAGAGCATTATGGGTGCCAGAGGTTTATGTTGTTTAACGAGAAGCTCAGTAAGCACCTCTTATCTGAAGCTGAAGTTATAGTGGCATTTCAGTGCCTCTCAGGTAGAAAGCCTAAGATAAACACTGATTATGAGGTTTGGGAGAATGATGGCCATGTGAAATGTAATGAGATTTGATGCCGAGGTGGCCAAAGTAGATGACACAAGGGTTTCCTCTGGTTTCCTAGGATCTGTGAAAATCTGCTTCTAATCTGCTGTTGCTTTGGCCGCTTGTAACAGCAGCATCTGGCTGCTGAAGATTAGTATGCCTTGTTGAGAAATATGGTTTGTTTCTTTTAACTTGCACAGATAACTAGATAACTGAGATAACCAGTTATTTCTTTCTGAAAGACTAAACCTAAAAATGTTAACAAAGTCAGTGAGATTTTGATTTAAATTATTCATTATATAACTCACAGAAATTGGTCTAAGATATAAACTCTGATAATTTCAAAACAGGTTTATCCATGTAGGCAGACAGTTTTCATAGCAAGGGATACAATGAAAGAGACAAATTGTTGTACAGGTTTTCCTTCTTATCAGAATTTCTCCTATTTTGCCTGTTTAAGGCTTAGCTTGTATGTACTGTTCCTTAATATGAATCATTGCTAAATTTTGGGTAATCTGAAAATGCTGTTTATATTTCATACAATGAAGCTGTAGGGCTCCATTGGCAGTGAAAATACCAGAACTAGGATTCTGGCAATTCATCTCCTCAGAGGCTGGGAGGATTAGACTAAGTGAGAGCTTTGGTACTAAATGACCCAGTTTGCCCACAACAATGCCCTGAGTTTCATTTGAAAGGAGGAATTCAATTTCAGGGCATTTCTGTTGACCTCTAAAGCTCCTTACAGCCTGATTTATCTTTTTCTTTTGACCAATAGCTGTAATTTGTTGGCCTGAAGAGATACAGGGGGTAATACTTGTTTTGAATGAGAGATCTCACTATAGAGACAAACACAAGTACATAATCTGCTTCATGTGTCACCTGAAGGTGAACATCTAAAGTAGCCACAGCCGGTAGATGATGTTTAAAACATTCTGGATCTTCCTTTGGTTTTACCTATTTTAATAATTAGCTTCCATGAAAAGTGAAGATTTGAGGTAAAGATCTTTAGCATTGCATAATTTGCAAATATCTTTATTGCATTCTGTTTAGAAAACACCACCCACATAGATTAGTGATGATGCTACCATTCTTTTCCTGAGAGGCATGCCAGCACATTATTTTAGTATAAAACAGATGTTTAAGTTGAAGGGTTTTAATCTTGCCTTAATTCTCTAAGGAATAGAAATGATCATTGCATCTTTCTAAAAGGGAACTATTCACATGAAGTGCTACAAGGGAAATTTATGGAACTTATGAAGTAGAAATGCCATCACTGAATCAGCTTCAATACATTTATTAATAACTAAAGCTGAGAATAGACTTTTTACTTGCCTTAAACACTAAAAAATTTGTTTAGAGGGAGGAGATGCCTTAAAGCAGCTTGGAAGGTGAAAATAAAATTGTCTGTGAAGTAGAGCACTACTTTCCCTTTCTACAATTGGCAATATAGATACTTTCAGCTGATTCTGCTCGAGAATGTATTCATGAGGACTTGTATATCTTAGAGGGAAAACTGACATTTTTAAAGGAATTTAGGTCTTCATGTCCTGATGGCTGAGTAGTACAAGACAAATGATATCTCCTTAGCTCCTTCAGCATTTCCTTAAATTGCAGGTAAAAGTGGAATGAGAATAGAAGTTGTATAATTAAAGTTGATTTTATAGGGGGTAAGAAAAAAGAAAAAAATTGCAAAGAACAGTGAGAAAAACATGGAATTTTCTTCTCTGTATTAGAGTGAAGTTAAAAGTTTCTGGCAGAACTGTCCATTCCATACAAAAGCTTCCACTCGTATTCACATGATGGCAAAGTCTCCTTGTCTCTTGCTCCAGTGCAACAGACCTCAGGCAGTATGTACCAGAAAGGAAAAAACCAGTTAGAATAACCTTGTAGACCTTGGTGAAACTTCACGGGGGATCAAAAGGAGTCTGAACTGAAAACCTTGGTAATTTGGATCAACTAATCAATGGCAACACTAGGTTGGTGCCCGGCAACAGCCTAGAAAGTTACTCAGGTATTAGGAAAAACTGGGAAAGAAGTAGAGAACAAAGAAGAATTCTGTCATTGCACAAATCAATGGTTCTCTCACGTCAGGGGTAAAGTTTTCAGCTCTGGTTAACTCAACCCTGAAAAGATACCGAAGAACGAGATGAGTTTTGAAGAAAGGCCAGAGGCACAGACAGAAGAAAGAAACATTTTCCACATGAGCAATGTTTGAGTTGTTTGGGGAAGAAAAGGAGTACAAATTTGAGGATGACATGACAGAGGTAAAGTTATGAGTGCCATGGACAAGAATGATAAAGGTCAATTGTTCCCTGTCTTTTCCAGTAGAATTGGGGAACATTACACAACTCCAGGCAGAAGCAGATTCAAAACCAAAAAATACAAAGTTTTTCATTCAACTGATTGCAGCCCTGCCAATGGATGTGTGGGCAAGAAAGTTATAGGTGTCATTAAGGAGGCTGGGTTGCTGGTGACCAAAGAAAGAAACTACAAAAGGCTCAGGGAAACCTTGGAGGTGAGAGGCTGACGGATGATTCACCAGTGGTAAAAATAATCCCCAGGGACCAGATATGACCAGTTATCCACTGTGACTATTTCTGAACTTGCATAATATTGCTGAAGAAAAATAAATAAACAGTTAAAATTTTCTATTATTTAATTAATTTTGCATTTTAGAGAAAAGGAGCCTGTCAGAGCCTCAGAGACTGATGTGTCTACCACATATATGGACTTCTCAAAATCTAATTAATGTAATCTACTCCCCATAATGTCTTAGGAGAGGAATGCTTTATTTATTTTTACTTTGTCCTCCTGCGCTCGTATGAATATTTTTTCTTGGAAGCTTGCTATCATAATTGTTTGTTCTCCTTGTGTGGGGCAACTGGATGTACTGAGAGAAAATCTGTGGAAATCATTGATCTTGCCAATTATGAAAGAGATTATTGAACTGAAATTAAAACTCTTTGAGAAGTGGAAAAAAAAGAAGAAAAACTGTCATTAGTCAGTACTCTGCACCAGAAACACCTGTGTCATATATTGCACTAATTGAATACCAATGCAAGTTTCCTGACTGAAAACTTTCCAGTGTACAGCTTTTGTCCAGCCTTGACATAAACTTGGGGGTATCAGGTAAACTCTGTGAAAGACTAGGACCAGATTTTGTGGTTTCTCCTGAATGATTAATACATTCTTTAGACTGATCACATTTCTTTTGATTATGGAAAGCATTAGCTCTCTCATTCATCCCCAAAGTATCCTTTCTCAGGTAAAAGAAATCAAATAAAAAATTTTAAAAATTAACATACTGCATTACAATTAGATATGAATCTAGCCTGAGATTTTTCCTTCTCATTTACAATCTCTCTTTTAATATCTGCTAGGAAAAAGCATTTGGATCCCATTTTTGTAAATAAATTCCATACTTAATTGCCCTAATTACTTTGGCTTACTAAGAAAAGTGATCTAGGTTTGCAGCTACTGACTATGTAACTACTCATATGTACCCAATTACACCACTTCTGAACTGCATTTTCTCTCTGTGGCTAGACCTAATAATAACTCAGGCAGATCACAAGCAAATTCTGTTCTTAAAATAAACTCAGTTTCCATGATAATCTTTTGGGTATATATTTTATGGAAATTACTCATTTATTTTTTCCTTTTTGTTTCACAATGGTGACATTCATGTACCACATTTATCCAAGTATCAGACAAAGATTGCTGGTTTGAAAAGAATACCAGGACAGGTGTTTTATATAATACTCACACATATTCTTACACTTAAGAGTCAAAGGCCATGAGAGGAGGCAACTGACATGAAGAACGGAGAAACTGAGGACAACTGGGTTTTAAATGAGCATGGGAGACTCCCCATTTCCTGTTGTCCTAGTGGTGATGGGTGTGGTCTCCTTTACCACCCACCTGCTCCACCTCAAGAAGGTATTGCTTGTGAGATTCTTGGCTGTAAAAATTTCAGGAGAATGCCTGGTGGACAACGGGCAAACCTTTTCTCCATTTAGCAAAGACCAAAATTATGGCATTGCTTGGATAAAAATGCTGCTTGTGTTTCATGAGTTATCTCTGCAGTGTGGTATAGTGCAATGCTCCACAGTCTCTTCATAAAGTTTCTCATGTTTCCCTCCTGTCATTTTGCTTCTGCCCTGTTGATGCTTTGGCTTTGTAATTTAACTGTCATGAAATAAAAGACTCAGTCAATACACTTACGTTACAGCAAGTTTTTTTCATCAAATCACTGTGAGATTTTATGTCTTCAGTAGGAGAGCAATTTGCTCTGAAAACACTTCCACTAAGAAGTCGCCTTATCCTATGAAGAGCAGATCAAAAAGAAACAGATGCAGGGATATGGACACAGAAAAGAAAAATCGTATCAGAAGCTATAAATTATGATATTCGTTTCATTGCAGGAACCTGCACACAAAAACCTAAGGTACAACTGTTTGGCTCAGAATCAGCATTGGCTGAATGTGGGGAAGGTGTTCACCCCTGTGGCAGTCCAAGCCTCACTGGGTGTGCCCTTCTGACACAGACTGCAGAGCTGCTCCTGCTGCTTGTGGCAGGAACAGGGGAAAAGAGGAGGGAGGACTGTCCCCTCTGCAACCCTCCAGCTCCCTCATGCCAGCTACAGCCAGCTGTTGAGCTCTAGCAGCCAAAATACTGTGCTTTGAGCTTGTTAGTGAAATCTGCTTCTTGAACAGCTGAGTTTCATCTTGTCTGCGGCCCTGCAACTAAACAGGCCATGCTGACCTAGCATCTCAGCTTCTTCTAGCATCTTAAATCTCTTGCAAGTTGGGAAATGAGGGCGGAGGTTGTGTTTTGGAAAGCATATCTACAAAAAGGAATTTCATTGCAAGTAATCATTTCTTTTATTTTAATGATCTTTATTTGAATGAGATCTGTAGGCATTTCAGACAAATAACCTGAAAGTTGACATTATAGTCATTCTACATCTGTTGTTATTGTTTTTATTTTAGTGCTAAAGGGTCAAGATGTTTTACAAAAATGTATCTGATTATTTTATTTGAAAAATTGGTAAAATCCTGACAGAACACTGGTGTTCTGGGTTTGAGGAAATTACGTAAGAAAGTCTTTATCTGAGAGACACATGCATCAACATGGGTCCCTCACATGCCTCCAAAGTCCATTGAATATCAAACAAACTCTTTTCCATAGCATTTTATTTCGTCTTGCTTTCCCTTGGATTCAAAACAGGTTTTCCCTCTTCTGCTTTAATATTGAAAACATCAGAAAAAGAGTTTCCTGTCTGATGTCATTGTATTTTTTAATCAGCTTTTTCATTATGAACTGCCCAAAACTGAGTGTCTGCTTTTATAAAATGGCAGGTAGATTGCCGAATGACTGCTTGACAGGTTGACAGAAGAATGACATGTGATAAAAAATTTGGATAGTTAAATCTCTTAGTCTGAAGGAAAGACAGCTGTACTGGGAAAGGCTCATCTTGGAATATAGATAGGAAAATTGAAAAGGAATAGACTTCAATCATAGGTAGCAATTACATAGAAAATGGACCCCAGTTTGTTTGCTCAATAATAAAGGTAAATGAATACACTTTATGAAATGATTCAAGGAAACATTGAGGTTTGGTGTTTTTGGTAAATGAAAAAGGATATGTCAACAAGATGCAGAACTCCCAGAGAGAGATACATCATATTGTTAACAGAACAGATGAGAGTTATAAAAATGAGATAGGAATAATCAAACTGACAGACTGCAAATGCAAATTTTACAGCTGTGAAAACTCCTGTCCATCCATATTCTTTTTCTATTAAGCCTCACAGTTGCAAATTTAAACTGATATTTCAAGAAGGTACCTGAGATAAAATTGGTGAGGGGCATAGAATAAAGCCCATGTGCTGGTGGCTTCCAGGATTTCTATCTGTACAACATCCACACAATGCAGTATGGACAATAGATCCCTCAAAGAAACCCCAAAAGAACAGTAAAAGTGAATACACTGTCTTGTAGCAATTATGTATGCTGGCCAAATATGAAAGAAAAAACCTTAATTGACAGATTCATGATCAAAGAGTGATAGCTGCCTCACAGCTACCCAAATGCTATTCCACAGTCTGATCTAAAGCCCTCTGGAAGTACTGAGTCTTTTGATTCATTTGAATAAGCCTTCCATCAAGCCTTGTATCTCAAGAGAAGAAGTATATACACTATTAATGCTAAAACCTCGGGAAGGTATCTAGGTGTTCATTACATAGGAAAAGGATGGGCAAACACTTCTGCACTTTACATTTTAAAATTGAAAACTGATAGGAAAAACCAGTGGTGATCTCGGATATTTAGTGGAAAGTAAAACTGGGTCTGACTAACACATTCTTATGTAACCATTACAGGCCATGGGAAAATTCAAAGATTTGCCATATATTCACTGCAGCAATCTGTTGTCAAGAGCTTTATGCAGTGAGAAATGAGGTTTTCATGAAACTGCAGTTTATAGGTAAAAAAAAAAGAAAAGCTCAGTTTCTTGTCACCTCAGATCCAACTTCACTGCACAGCACATTTTCAGTGACAGCTTGTAACACGGATCACATAATATGCTGAATGTCATGGAAATGATTCAAAATGTCAAAACAAAGCATAATTATTAAAACAAATCGGAGTGAAGAGGAAAGCGTAATAGAGCACAAAATGAGCATACCTATGAGAAGTTATTTTGGTCTGCAATTTTTTTGAGTGCAACATCAAAATGATAGCACTTTAGAATGTATGTTTCTTTTATAGCTCTGACTTCTGATTTTAGCTTTGCAATGTCTGTGAGCATACTTATACTTAAAAATGTTTTGGAAGAAGCAGTTTCAGGCATTTCCTCACCTATACTTTGGGCTCCTTTTGATTTGCACATATTTTTCTGTAGAGGACTGGCCTTCATGATTTAAGGGGACATGTTGCCAAGGGTTTCAATTTAGCTGATAACACATGCAGTTAGCTCAGAAGTAGAGATGCATAGCTAAAATGCTGTACATGGTGCAGGGCAAAGTGGGGTTTATGGGCCATCTAGTCAAGAATTTTTCTAAGGGGATAACACAGGGAAATGTTTGTCTCAGAGGCACTTTAAACTGAAAATATGACGCCCATATACTATACTTGATATAAAAGAAATGCCTTCTCGTCTTTAATAATACTGTGAGAATTGCTGAGGTAAAGTAGAAGAGTTTTAGGTCAGCAAGAAATTAATTGCTGTTTTCATGGCTATACAATAATGCTGGACAAATAATTTGCAACATTTATTCTCCTTGTCTGGTAATGGAATATCAGTGACAGAATCATGGTTTCCTTCAAATATATCCACAGCTATATGCATGTAGGCTACTGTGCCATGTCATGTACCAGAAAAACTTTAATAGGTACGGTGTCAGTGGTCACCAAGGACAGAGAACGCTGTCACCATCACTGTTGGTGTCATCCTTGTCTGGTGTTACTCCAGAGATGTCAAGAACTCCAGTGTTAGAAAATTCACTTTGAAGCAATCTCAATATTTACACTGCCCTAGATGGCCACAGGCTTTGTTCTGTGGTAAAGTTTTAACCAGGGTTATGTGGCATCAAACTCAGATCAGTACAATAAGTATCATGTCAGGAGTTGAAGCCCATGATCCTGTAACAATACACTTTCCATAACACGTAATGGTGTTTCCTTAACCCCCTGTAGTAATTGTCACGTCCTGGTCCTCTTTAATAGTCCAATCACAAACACAGAGTATTACTTTCCATCTGAATATTTGTTGATAGACTATACTTTACTCAATGGTTTTATTTCAGCTTTATCTGGATTCTTACTGTGCCTGGTCCAGTTTTCTCTCTTATGTCCCTGATAAGACTGCACAGTTGGGTCACTAGCTTGGCAAGTCTCCATGGGAGCAATGGACAGGGATCAGAACTCCAGGGAGAGCACCAGCCTCCCTGAGCTACACTTCAGTATGGCTCCTCTGGCTGAGCACGTGTAGCTCTCCTATGTGCAAAGGCAAAAAAGCTTGTCCAGTCTAAACAAGTGCAAGGAGTCTGTGGCTGTAGCCATTTAAGTAACCCATTTTAATCAGGCACGTGTGCTTGCCTCCAATAGGTCTACATTCCCCACAGAACCAGCAGTATGAAAATGTAGCAACCAGCAGAACGTTCCCCAGCATGGAAACTGGAGTACTGGCAGACTGGGAAAATATTAAGTGGGACCAAGGAGTGATATCTGCTGAGTTTAGATAACTTTTATCAGTTGATGTAAGGGCACTGTTCTTTGTATTAGTGAGTTCATGATGATTTATGGCTACTCTGTCTGGTCTGCATCTGCAGTTCTTCTATATTTTACATATTTGAGTGGAAGAATGAACTGACCTCATTCAGGTAGGTGATCTGTTTCTCATGCCAAGAGACAAAGATGTCAAACATTCATTTAAGCCTGCAAATATTACAAAATAAAATGAGAAGTATGCTTGAGGAGTCTGCAGCAGAATGGTAATGTTCTCCAAGAGCCTTATGCTCACTGTTCCCCAGGAAATAAATAGTGTCAGCTATTCTAATATTGATTTTTCATTCTTCATCATACTTAGTCAAGCCTCTCCAAACTAGACACCAGCTATTCTAACAAAGACTGAGCCAAAGAATGGGAGGAGGGTAATATCTACACTCAGCCTACTCCCTTGACAATCCCGAGTGATCCATTTTAGAATTCTCTTTGCTTCTAGTGACTTGTATCACAGCTGGTGTTGCAGACTCAAGCTAAGCTCTTTGGAGATATGACAACATTTAAACTCAGCATTTATTACAAAAAACATTTTCTTCAGTCATTATTTCACTCATTTTTAGGTTAATTTATACATAACTTTCAACAAAGGAAAATAAGAAGAAAATGCTCTAATGTGAAATCAGGTGAAATGACTGCTGGGATGCCACCGTGTGCCAGGAGCACTGTTCCTGGGCTCCTCATTGGTGCTTCCTTACTGCAGACTCACCACTTCCCACCTGTAAGCATGCCCGCGTGTCAGAGGGAGCTGGGGAATCCTCTCCTCATTGTTCTCTTTGGCACCTGGTACATGCCACGGGTCTCTGGCAGAGCAGGATACCTGCAGAAGAGCACCAAACTGTCTTTGTAGCCAACCCCTATGTGGGTAAAGGCATGGAAATTATATTGTGAATGGTTTATAGTGGTGAAGTTTTTCTGCTTTTTCTTTCTAAAGCTGGTTAAAATAAATCAAAGCAGCCTGTGTTCCTCAGTAAGGAAAGCAATGTATTTAACAGGGTGCTTCTGGCTTCTAGATAACCTAAAGAGACAGAATGTTTTTCAGGAATGGAAAAGGCAAAAAATATGCAAGTCTTCCATCAAGAGGCACACTTTATAATCTCCAAAACAATGCAGTGGTTGTAATGAAAATGTCATCATTTATTCGTTTTTTTTTTTTTTCCCTGCAAAGTGATTCTCTGTAACTTGTAAAGTTAACTGTGTACATAAAGATAATGGTGGCTATTAAAAAGTCCTTAATGGTAACTACTATAAATTACAAAGGACACAAACATTTACCAGGTAGTAAGTGCAGCTGCATTACTGGAATTTTTATTCCTCATTTTTCTGAGTACTTACACAAAGGCGTGACTGTGCTGTCACTGAAAAAAAAAAAAAATTACCAGAGGAAAATTATTGCTAAAACTCAGAGGTAAAAATATAGGTAAAAATATCCCATGGCGAGCAGAGGGAACCCCCCAGTAAACCTTGGTGCTGATGGAAGTGTTGGACTGAGCAGAATTACAGCAGGGATGCTCTTTCTCTCTTAGTAATTTTCCCTTCTCTCTAACTGGAGTTGGTTCAGTAACTATTTCCCACGCCTAATAACCCTTTTTGCAAAGACATTTTAATCTAAGAAAAAGATTTTTTCATCCAAGTTTTAAAAATATATAAAGTTCTTCATATCTGGTTTTACATCTCCTCTGCCTACTCTCTTCATACTGCCCCTGGCACTGATGCTGCCTTCTGTCTGAGCTGTGTATGGGTACTGCTGTAACTCCCTTTCCTCTGCCAAGGCTTCTCTGCCACTTTCATTTTCAAATTGTAATTTATTTCATCACTGATAAGCACTAGAATCCAAAGTTAATCCCAAATGTGGACTCTCTTAAATGTCTTAAAGTGGTTCATTTTGAGTAAAGACACTGCTGACAGTTTCTCTTGGAATATGTGGTACTCATGATTTGATTTTTGAGATGATAGTCTCCCACTGGGAATTAAAGCCCTGTGATCATCCTGAGAAAAACAGGAGGTAGAAGATGCGCATAAGGCTTGCAAAGACGACTGTGCAAAGCCCCATTGCCAATAGATTTTATACTCCCATTTAATATAAATTTACCCAAGTCTTTAACCTGATGGATACACACAATGTTTTCATGAGTTCTTCCAAGCATCTCATCTTCTCGTGTTGAAGCTAATGGGAGAATGAATGCATACTGGTTAAATAGGAATAAATCTTAGAATAAATAAATTTTAGAAGAATCATAATATGGGGAGTTGAGAGATTTGCAATTCTGCAACATATTTCCTGAGAAGCTGTTAGATGTCTTTTTGCCTCAAATACCTTGCATTCTTTAGCAATAATTAAAAAAAATACAGATCTTATATATAAACATGTAGGTGCCATGTTTGTAATATTTTTTGCATCCTTAATTCTTAAGTTATTTTCTGAAGAATTTTGTATTCCATTAGTAATAAGAAAAACTTTTGAAAACTACTAGCACAAAAGATATTTCCATCTTTTTACGAACCTTCCATCTCCCTTATAGTCCCTATTTTTTTGCACATGTATTTCTTTTTCTATGCCTCTTTCATTAGTTCTCTCATTTTATCAGTCAGAAAACTCAAGATTCAGTGTTACCTTCTAAATTCTATTTGAAATTATCTAGTAGGCACATTATCAGTCAGCATAGTTCACCTTTTCTTTGCTTCCCGCTCTTTTGCCCACCTTAGCTGAAAAATTGCTGAATGAAATGAAGCTTATTAGATTTCAAATCCCTGAAGTAATGCCTGAGGAAAGAAAAAAAATTGAATTTTTCTAGAGAATTATTTTAGTCTGTTGTAAAACACCTCAAGAAAAGAAGAATTCTCTACATGAATTCCCCAAGTAAAATACCTATTGCACTGAAAGCTGTCCAGGTGAATTTGCAGCCTGGGATTTATGACAATTGAGTGAAAGTAGAAGGCAGCTGCATTTGCTGCAATGCTTTTCTGAAATCTCTCTTGGCCTGGGATCATGCTAGAGACCTCCATGGGGAACAGACACAGGGAAATTATTTCATCCCTGTTTTTCAGGCCCAAGGAGATTTCCACAGAGGTGTTGCTTTTGATGGGGTATTTTCCATGCAGGTTCTGCTCCCACAGGAGCAGTCCACCTGTGCCTGCAGGTGGACTTGTACAATTTGGAGCAGGGCTCACAGCAGGAAGATTCCCATGCCAGCCATGATGGTACAAGCTGAGTGGATGGGAAAAAAGGCCTCCATCCTGTCCCCAGAGCCTACAGGGATTGTGTGTGCATCCCCAGGTGAAGTGGCAGAAAATCCCTTCCGATTTCAATGAGACCTCTGTCAGTGCATACTTGGAGGGAGCACTCCAGAGCAATTCGTTTCACAGAGCAGAAGCAACTTCCTGCAGTGGCAACAAGCATCATGCCAGGTGTGCATTTTTGTCATGCAATCCATTCCTATTCTGACAGCAAGAAGGAAGAGGTGAGCTGCAGATTTGGGAACACGCCTGTTTGTACACGAATGCTGGAGCAGTCACCTGAGAGGCGTTCCCTGTGCAGTGGAAGTGTGCAGTGCCTCACAGCAGTATTTGCTGTAGTTTCTGTAGACATGTTGATCTGTGGAACTTTAACAAAATAAAAACAAATCTCACACAAGTGACTGTCCTTCATCCTCGATCAGTGAAATCATAGATTCATAGAATTGGTTAGGTTAGAAATGACCTTCAAGATCATTGCGTCCTATTGTTAGCACTGCTGAGTCCACCACTGAACTCTGTCTCTTAGCATTTCATTTACACAGCAGCATCCAAATTAAGTTCTAGTTGGGCTTAGGCCCTTATAATTTTCTTCATGAATAACCTCATAACATACTTGCACTTCACCTGAATTGCCTGCCCCCTCTTTCAAAGGTCATAAAGTCACTTTTTTTTCTGTCAACTTATAGACAGAGTTCTCTGTCCTGCCTCATACACGGAACTCAGGTGCCTTAATTTACTGTAATGATATAAACTTTGCACTGTTGTCTTTTTAGCCAAAGGTTTATTGTTCTAAAACCTCCTATTGTGCCAAATCTCCTAAGAAGGAGATCGTTTAAACGGGAATCTGAAAAAGTTTAACATGTCAAAAATGAGGATTAAAAAAATAAAAAAGCAGGGAAAAAATTAAATCATCCTTTGTTTTGCAATTTCTTATTCTGGGCAAATGCTAAACTTTATTGGGCAGACTAGACTGAAGCTTAGTGTTCACACACGGTGAAGTATTGTTTGTGGTGGTAACACCGTCTGAACAGGTGCTCTGCTTAAGTGGAATCTGTGCTACATCTTAATTATGCCTTCATCACTATCATGTTGCTGCCATTAGATGGAAACCAATTCCCAGGAGCTGCCCTAGTTGAGTGTGTGAGCTCCAGCTAAATGAACAATCTTTCCTGTTCAATATGGCTGGAACATGAGCCTCAGTGAGTATTAACTCCTATATACTAACAGAAACAAGCAGCTAGTTTTAAACTGAGCAACTGTTTTAGATGCAGGAACTGACAAAGCATTTTAAATGGACTCTAGCTTCTTCCATTTATTAAAACCTACATCATGTCTGTGGCGATGACCTAAAATACTCAGAAATAGAAGTATTCTTCCTTGAGCTAGTACTAGTCTCATCTATTCTATCACATTAGCTTTTCATAAAACAACGGAATAAAATTAAAGAACAAAATCCCTTGTACTGTTCATATAAATTAATTGCATTCAGGAACGCTGTGTACCACCCGAAATCAATGAACTGGTCTCATTAATGGTCAGGCTTAGACACAGCTTTCTGCCTTTTGTGATTTGCAGCGGCTTCACTAAAGAACAATTACACTTATCAAACAGAGCAGACAGAGAGAAAGAATAGCATCAAACATTGAAAATCCCTGTTCTTTGAAATGGGGACTCATTCTTCAGTTTTAGGGACTGATTTGTATTTAGCTGCTACAAGTGGGATGTAGGCAGAGGCTGGAGACCAGCACAGAGGCACACAGTGCCTGCACCCCCTAAGCCCTGCAAGTGCTCAGAGCTTCAGAGTTGTGATAGGGGATACACATCATAAAGTCACTCCAAGACAAGAGTGCTGCCCAGAAATGCCTCTTGAGATAGAACTTCCTACCTTTTTAGCCAATAAGAAGGACATCTACATCAAATGCTTAATTTATCAAAGGCTTGTGGCCAGCAAAAGCAGAAGGAAACCCTATATGGCTGCTTCTGGCCTGGAATGCATCTGGAGCATACGGCACCAGGACCTACAGCCTGATGTGCACTGCACACGGAGCAAACTGGGCAGAAGGAGTAGCACCAGTGTCACCAGCTCAGCCTCCCTGCTCTGCTGGAGGGCAAACACTGACCCTGCCAGTGGCCCCTTTGATACAACTTGCTTCTGTTGATAGGAAACCTAACACATAAACCTTGAAAAATTGAATGGAAGGTGTTTAAGCATCATTTTGCTTTTTTTTCCTAGCACATAAGGCCTTTAGGCAATGCACCTTAATAGATCATTGAAGGGTGTAGTGAAAATTGCGCCATATTAAAAGATTTATGACAAAGAGTATTTCTGGATTGTCTGATATATTTATATGTCTTACTATATTTTTGGCGTAAATCTGAGAAGGAAATGATTTTTAAGCTTAGTTATCAACCTGAAAAGACAATGTTTTTCAAATTTTGGTTTTGCTTTTTTTTTTTTTCAGATGAAACCCAGTCAGTTGACAATAAATATTCCTTATTTTGCATCTTAATGGTGTTTTTTTTTTTTTTTTCAATTAAATACTCCATTAAGCTTAATACTGAACAAATTTTGTGGGTCAGATGATGAACCATTTGCAGATGATTCATTGCTCAAGGCTTGTTTTGAATCCCACTGAAATTAAAAGAATTCTTTTCAATTACTTCAGTGGGTTTGGGACTAGGCGTAGATCGAGTGGAGCAGATGAGAGAACTCCATGTAAGGAACTAGAATCTTGCACAAGAAGGGATTTGACTGTGTCATCCAACAAATAGATAGAGCCATAATAGTTATTAATGTTGTAAATGTTATGGAATTAAAAATCAACTGACATTAATTTGACAAGCTATTTTTTAACAAAAGAAATGATAGTATGGTTTGCTCTAGAGAGTAGCAGTTTATCAATGTCTACACTGTTGTACTTGAGGTCACAGGACTACTTTTGTGTAGTTAGGAGTCCACAAAATTTATTTCATATTTTCATATTTCAATATTTTTTCATTTTTTCAATATTTTCATATTTCAAATGTCTATATGTACACATACATACACTGAAATATTTATATATGAAAGTTCCAACTACCCTTCAATTGCCACAATCAGCAACAGAAATTTATTATGCTTATGGCTTCTCATACTCCTTTGTCAGGTACTGTCATGTGGGTGTTTTCATCTCTGCCTTTTAGTGCAAAGTGCCTCTTATTTATACAGGAATATGAAATCAGTTGCAGTCTGTGAATTAAAATATTACTCACTTGGGGGAAAATGACCTTCTTATAAAGATTGATGGAACAACCACCAGAAACTTATAGAAATTATGTTTGCCATTTTCTAAACGATAACATCTTGAACCAATTTTTATCTTTCTGTATTCCTCATCTACCTTCAACTCATTTGTGGCAGACCAAAGAAAACAAACGCAGGTGGATGTTTAATTGTTTGATGTTGTCATTATTCTCTTGTAATTTACTATCTTTTAAACTTGTACATATTTATGATATGACTCCCTACTGAGTAATATAAACAACTACCTCTTTATGATTATTTACAATCATAAGCAGGGGAGCTTGCCTTTCCTCTCCCTTCCCCTCCCCCCCACCGTAATATTATTCTGGAAGCACTTTAAAGCCCTATTAAAGATCAGTATCTTTTTGTACCAAAATCTGTCCTTGCAACATATAAACAGTTTCTATTCCAGATAATTCCCATTTGAAATACTGTGGAGGTTTCAAGCATGTGGTCATCAAAATAAGAGGTAAGAAGAATAGCCTGTAATCAAGCATTCGCTGGTTATTTGTAAATGGCTTCTTAAAGGCTAAAAAGCATATACCTCTGAGAGCTTCAACAGGAAATTATGTTCCTCTAACTCCACAAATTATTCCTGGCACGGAGTATATAGACTCTCTTATCCAGAGAACAAGTCTGAAGTCATCTTTCTTCACAAAACCTGCTGTTCAGTACCAACAAAACTGCAGTGTATTAAAATGCTTAGAAAATAGCCTAGCATCCTTCCTTACAGAAAAATCAGTAAAGATGTCAGGCAGGTTCATAAGCCATAAGAAATGTTTACCAACAGTAGAAAACCTGCAAAGTGTTCTTAAGTCTTTTTTGTTGGTTAACTTTAGTGGTCAGCTAAGCACCACAGAGCCAGCTCCCCCCTTCCTCAGTGGAAGAGGGGAAAACAAAAAGAAGAATCAAAGCAAGAGAACTTGGGGGTCAAGATAAAACAAGCAAGCAAAAAAAAAAGCTTAACAAGTGAAGAATAAGTGGAAGAACAGAGGGAAAAAAAACCAAAACAACTGATGCAGAGGGGATCAATCACCACCTCCTGTGGGCAGACTGATGCTCAGCCAGTTTTCAAATAAAAGTTATCACTGCTAAAACCTCTTTGTTTTCCCCTTCTATTATTGCTGTGCATGACCTTATATCATGTGGGATATTCTTTGGTTAGTTCACCTCTGTTAGTTTGGGTCACGTCCTGCCCCATTGCACACACCTAATCTATTCACTGGGGGCTGAGTGAGAGAGAGCTGTAACATTAATGTGTTATCAGTACTGTCTTGGTCAAAAATCTAAAGTGCGATGCCATAGTAGCTACTATGAAGAAAATTAATAATCTCCTAATCAGGCCCAGTAAAGTCCTTTTAATTTTCACCCTCAAATCTAGTCTTAGGATATGTTGTGTGTTGCTCCAAAAGGAATCTAAAATATTCTTGCTTTTACAAATTCTGCCTGGAACTTCCAGATATTCAGACAGTATCACACAGAAGACAAGACTATTGCACTATCTGTGGCACCTCTTCTCTTTCTGAGGAAAAGTCATTCGTCCCCTTATTGAAGTGCCTTTTTTTTAAGGGAAGCTGTAGTTATTTCTCACACTGTAACAGCCAGCAGACGAATTGTACTGCCTCTCTGAGACTGGTGTTTCACATTTTAATATCTTTGTCTAGGGATGCGATGGACATCAGGAGAATGGGGTATTCTCATCTCCTTCCAGAAATCAGAACAGTTGTCATCTCCTGGTAGGCAGTGCCTGACCTCCCTGCCAGCTGAATCGGAGGCCAGACCTCCCCTTGATGTGCATGAGCAGGACGGGACCCTCAAGAGCCAACAGAGCCTTAGAGGTGTCATCCCACAAGACACAAAAGTTTCAAAGGGTCAATGAAGGATTTTGAGGCTTATATTTCGCACAAGCCATGTCACATCAGATCCCCGTTGCTAGGGAAGTTATACCCTGCTGCGCATGGAGACTACAACTGCTGGAAAATTCTTTCAGCTCAATGTGATTCTCAGGCATGAGGACTAATAAGAACATACTGTATTATTAAAAATATCAGCTTGACAGGGCTCAGCAAGTGCCTGTAGCGAGCGTAACTCGGAAACAGGGGAAAAGCCTGACACCATTAACTCTCTGCATCTGAGCCTTCTTTCTTATCTGTGGAGAGAGGCAGAGAAATTGCATGAGGTTGAGATTTTAATAAGAAGATGTAGAGGACTAATGAAATGCTAATGAGATCGACATAATCCAGTGTGTCACTGCAGGCTCTCAGTCCTCCCCAGCCTGGTAAACAAAAGAGCAACTATTAACGTGTTTGAAGTGGATCCATGAATTTAACAATGGAACTTAGAAAGCATTGAAAATGCCCATGAATTTGGCTGGGACACCGAATCTTTGGGGTTTTGAGGTATTTCCTGGAGTAGGAAGTAGGGACTCAATTTTCCACCTGCCACGATCTTGCTAGAATGGCTTCAGACTCATCCAGTTTCCTCACAGGGATAAGCAAGTGACCAGATGGTTTCCATATGGTTTCTACTCAGGTAACACCTTTGTTAGGATGGAGACCTGACAGAAAACTGGGGAGGGATTATGGTTTTCACGGAAAGCACCAGTTTTGAAAAGGGAGGTTGTTGGTATTTGGGGATGTGGGCTGGCTGCAAGACACGGGCTTTGGCTTCACATCTGTCCAGCTCATCCCCCTTCTTAAGGCCCAGCACTTTCCAACCTGCAGGGAACTTTCAGGCAAGAGTCTTTTTACAGTGACATAGCTCTGGGCCACAACAGCCTGTGTCATAAGACTGGAGAGCTAAGAAAGGCAGAAGGGGGTTGAAACTATTTTTAAAGCTCTGTGATCCAAAGACGATCTTTGTCTTGTACAAGACAGAACAAGTTTCAAGCTGTTCTGTTTTGCTTTGGGGTTCTTTTACACCCTCAGTAGTCCACACTGCTCTGCAGAGATTAGTGGGACACAGGGCCATGGCTGCCACTCATCCCCTTTTCAGAGAAAGGACTTGACTCCACAGAATAATAATTTAACTCAGATCTCTCCCAGTACAAAAACAGCCGAAGGCACTACAGGATATGTCCAAAATTGCTCCTCAAGTTGCATCAGCTGATTTCTTTATTCACAGCTCCTAAAAAACCCACTTCTATATAAACTGAACTTCAAGTCAGGTTTCAATGTTACTGTCCATCACAGCTACATTTGCAAGTTTGGGACCTTATTATAAAGGATTTGTAACTAGTTCTAACCTGGATGATAATTCTTGCCCCAGCAAGAATTACCTTGACTACCCTGACTAACTTTCCTTTGGATCCTCCATTTATAGCATCAAATTATGAATTCCAAGTACTTGTTCCAGACAAATTGCTTCTTTCCCACAGGGAGAAGAAAAATGCAGAGAGAGAAAATAAAAGCAGCCATTCAGCGCATCTTTAAAAATATTTTACCTTGACTCCACCTTGTTCTATGTTTTAATTTTTGTTCTTCCAAGAGAGAAGTCTCTTGCCCTTTCAACGCATCTTTTCAATTATACATATATCACAATAATTTAGCATACATTTCTCTAATCTTTGATTAATGTCTTACCTTTCACTTAAATACCTATTAACATGAAACCATCACAGTAATTTTGGTTGAATTCTCATATCACTGAAGTACTGTTAATGAAAACAAGATTAGCATTTGAAGCTTTCAAGAGATGATTGCTGTAGTGTTTGGATTCTCTCCTGACAAGATAAACTCTCTAATTCTTTTAAGTGAGAGAAAAAGCATAATTTCCTTCCGACCAGACTTCTACACTTTCTTAAGTACAGAATCCCAAGTCAAGTTAAGTGCACAATTCACAAGTCAGGGATACAGCATTTGGGTGAAAAGTGTGCTGAGATCACTGTTGGACATTCTGGCCAGAACCTGTCTGCCATTCTCACTAGCACTATTTTATTATTTCTTCATTCTTTTCCCCAGCTGATACATATGTTTCCATCAGACCCTTGTCTTCTATCTGTGCTTTAAAGTCTGGGACAGGAATTACTTGTTATGGAATCACAAGTAACAACACATTTACCTTCTAAAATTCCTCCTCTGAAACAAATTTCGCCTTCAGTTATGAAGTACCACATGCAAATTGCATGCATTCAAAAATATTCTTTTCAACAAAATTAGTCCTATATAGGCCTTCATAGATTTAGTTACCCCCGTATTAAAAATAAGTTTGAAGTGCCAGAATTCTGTGACCGATACTGCGTTTGTGTTTATAGCAAACACACACAAGATCCACTGAAAATATTAAAGGCAGCCCTGAGATTGGCAGAGAATTACATTCCCAAGTCCCTCTACCTTTGTTCTCACTTACACAAAACAAGAACAGTACTGACTTGACAGAACTACCATAGAAGACTTGAATTCACCAGTATTTATAAAATACTTCAGGAACCCAAAGTGAAGTAGACTTAAAATTCTGTTGTCTTAAGAAATGTTTATCTTTTCTTGTCTCTTTCTAACATCCTCTCAGAACTAGAATAATGCAGTTTTAATCCTGAAAGACAATTTGTGCACAGAGTATTTTTTCATGACCCTGTGCTGCATTACCACCTTCATCCCTTTTCTCATGAGTCGTGGGCCACCTGGACACATAGGTAAGGGTAGACATCACCTGCCCTAGAGGTGCAAAAACAGAGATGAGGAATTCACAGGGAGCCTGTGGCAGTGCAGTGTCTGCATGAAGGAGCTCAGATGCTTTTGCTTTGAATGCAAATTGGGTCAGCTGCCGAAGTTGTCCCCTGAGACCACTGCGAGGCTTTGCCACTGCAGCTCCTTCTGCTGTGCAGATTCATCTCTCTCAGATATCAGTGGGGGAGGACTACTGTCTCAGACAGAGGAAAGGTCATCCTTATCCAGCTCTTGCTCTTACTGTGATTGCCCCCAACCCTCTTCTTTTGCTAAGGGTTAATGAGGACTGACCAGTGTTTTCCTTAGGGCAGGGTCTAATATTCATAGCAGTGCTTGCTATCCCTGTGTTTAGCTTAGTTCACTATAGCTGATTATGTCATGTATTTACATGGCTTTGCTACTCTGCTTCCACTGTTCCATTAAATGAAGATTACCTAGGGTTGAGTTTGTCCTCCGTACAATCTGACTTGTATCATGCAGTTAAAGAAGACTGCTCTTGTTTGCTGAAGTTGGCTTTGTCCAGTGTTAATTAGGATGTCTGCTTCACAGAACCACCACTGTAGTCCTTGGCCTGAATAGTCTTGTGCATTTTGCTTCCCAAAATAATGTGAATAGTTATGCTGAAGCAAAAGCTTAAGTTACACAAGATTATAATATGGTATTTGGGCTCTTTATAGATTATTAGAATGGCGTCTCATAGGATTATGACTTCACTTAACTTCTCAGTTTTCTGATCTCTACCTCATACCTCATTTTACAAGTTTGTTAATCAGTATCCATCTTATACGATTGACTTTTCAGTACTGTCTTAGCAGTATTATTAGAAGCTTTATGCAATAAAATGCAAATAAAATGTATGGGTCTTTAAATAGCATCACATGTATCATAGATATTTAGTAGAAAATTAGATGCTATAATACAAAAAAGCACCAGTCTAAATTTCACAATGATTCCACCAGCTTTAAAACTGAAATACTGTCCTTTCCTCCAAGACTACGCTTGGCCTGTGCAGAGTGGGGTAATAAGGCAACTCCCCAAAATGGAGTTGAATGGTTAAGTAAAGCATAAAGGCAGAGAATAGAGGAAAGCGGTTTGAGGAGAAATTGGTGAAGACAAAATGAAGAAAAAAAGGCAATTTAGAAAGCAAACATCAGTTTAGTTCAACTTTGGTTAAGGGAAAAGAGGGGAAATAAACAATATGATATGCATACAGACTTTTGTTAGATCAAAAAGCCTACATTTAAGGTTGTTTATTTTCTAGGGTACTCTCTAGTAGATGAAAAGAGAGAGCTATCATTCCAGTGCAGATCATATATCTATGAAATACATAAAGTATCTATATATAAAATATCACCCTTTAACATCTCTTTCTCTGTCTCCTTCTATCAAAGGATCAAAAAGTATGTTCTAGTTTTTGTTACTCTTACAGTGGTAACAGTGCAAGGATTTCTCAGATTTTTCTTATGACAATTATTCATATAGGACACACCAGGACTTATGTGAAAGGCACTAGTGGGGATTTGTTATCTTTTTAGAAGGGTGGTGGATATAGTGGGTATTTATGACAAAGATTAACATCCAGGCATACCGCTTACGAAATATTTTCCACAATAAGGTTTTTTTTCCAGTTTCCAGTCCATTAACATTCTAAAAAGTGAATGTTTTCCCAAAACTTGAGGTGTCTTCTTATTTGATCAGTTTATGCATCAGACTTCACTCAGGAAAATGCTAATAAACTACCTTTGCACCCTTCCAGTCTGGAGTTGCTCCATGAATATCTGGCATCACCGACATAGAGCCTAATGAACAAAGTGTGGCCTAAGATCCACTGGTTCTCTAATACCAGCAGCAGTGTTTGAAGTCCTCTCAGCACAGGTACCTCATCCTTCCCAAACTCCTGGCTCCCAGGCTACAGTAGAAATGTCTCATGTAATTTTCCTTACTTTGTGCTGGAAGATTTGTTTCCCAGCAGAGTGTCTCCACTCCTGCTGGGCCCCTGCAGGTGCTTCTCTCTGGATTGGAGACACTGAACCTAACCTGGAAGTGCCTGGATGTCTCCCAAGAGGTGTGCCTCTAGCTGGAGGTGAGATCCACATGCACCAGCTCATGCCAGCACCACTTTTGCCTTTGATGCAAAATTATGGAAGGGTATTGATTTGCTGAGAATTCGTGGAAACTTGGTCTCTCAAGCAGTTGCAGTAGTAAATAAGACAGTCTTGGTGCTATTCTGCAATCGCAGGATTCTTCAAGCCTCAGCTACTCTTCCCATAAGATCCCAAAGCACAGCAGATGCCTACAGGGTGCCATGTATCCTTCACCTTCAAGCAGGATGGCTCTGTGAGAGGGAGACACAGCACGGCAGGCACAGACTGGCAGCCTCACTGGGCTCTCTCTGCTGCTCTCACCAAAAGAGGGAAAAGCAAATATGCTGGATTTTGATGCCAAGCCCTCCCTTTGAGAGGACCTGAGCAGTGAGGGTGGCAAGAAGGAAGAAGAAACGGCCCTGTGTGGTTTGGCAGTGACTTAAATGACCAGCACTGGCTCATGTGGCACATTGAAATTGTTTTCTTCACTGACACTCTTTCTACTTTTAGATGTTTTAATTTCCTATAATCTTTACACAGCCACATGTGGGCAAGGAAACAGATTGTTCTGAATCAAACAGCTGTGCTGACTTATTGCACTGTTTAAAACAAAGCTTGAACATGTTCTTGAATAAACGCAGGGACTGGATGTACCAGCGGATGGAAACAATCTCCCTTCAAACAAAAACATCCACAAGAGGCAGCAACTCGGCCAGCAAGCAGTGTGGTTTGTGAAAGATTGCCTCCTCCTGGGTCAGGGCTGTGCCTCAGTCTCACAAGGCGAGGGAGCTGGGAGCAGCCATCCCCAGGGTGGGAGGTGACAGACCCCTTCCCAGCAGGAGGGTGCCCGGCTCCCTCCTTGCAGCACTGCTGAGCATCTCCCAGCAGCAGGTACTCCAGGCAGATGCTTTCCAGCTTCTCACATACAAAGCTTGCACAGGCTGACTCGACCTTGGTTTTCCCTCTTGTTCTGCCCTGTCTCCTTGGCAAGAAAATGAATGTTTTCTTGTCTCGAAGCTGTGTTATGGACCAGAGCATAAACCCATAACAGAAGATAAAATGAACACTTGACAGGCTGGAGCTCCCAAGATCTTACAATAGTTTATACACTGCAACTGAGGCCAGAGCAAATGAAAGGATTTGGGGAAATGTCCTAAACATAAATAGAGCAAGTAAAACTGGTTCTGAGCTTCAGGTGTCCTGGTGGTCAAGGTCACCTGACTGTTTACATAGCAATTCTGCCTTTTCCTGACATAAGGTACAATCTCAAACACATTGTATTTCTATCATTTTTTTCTTTCTGCTTGTAAGGCATTCGATGGACCCCATATTCATTAAATGAAAAGCAGGAGAAATGGAAAGCCATTATCTACACCATTGTGAACTAGTGTGGAAAAATACATGTAAGAATAAGCCTGTAGTGGAAACCCACAGAGGTTATGGTCACGATCAAGTAATATTTTTTCTTAGTTTGATTTTTGTTGTCATTTTTGAGCTTACTTTCCTTTGCAATTCTCATATCTGAGCTTGAATCTTCTAAAATGTCCCTGAATTTCCACATCATGCTTCACTGAGCATTTCTGCAAGGAGCCAAGCAACAAAATTACAATTGCGTTGCTAATTATCTAATGTCACATGAGAGATCTCCTGCCTGTACTTACCTCTGCACCATGTCCTGGCTGCCCCGACATAAAATGATGGTAAGAGAAAAGTACAGTTAGCCTTCCCTGATAGTTAAACAGCATTTTGCAAAACAAGTTTCAGGTTTCCCCTATGTCTATTAATAGGCTAGCAAGTCAGGGATTTTAAAAACAAACTGGGCTGCAATAAAAATATACATATGTATGTATAGCTGTTTCTGCAAGGAACTGCCCAGGAATGATGTGTTCAGCAAGTCTAGATTGAGATTAAGCATTGTGGATCAATACCTATGTGGACCTAACCCAACAACGTCAGGTAGGAAGACATCTAAAAAAAAAAAAAAAAAGAGCAAGCAAGAAAAAAGGAAACAGGTGGCTTGTTCCAGCCTTGCCAAGAACAGTTTGGAGCCTTGAGAAAATCCACTCCCCTGCTTGACTGAATGTTGTTTGTCTCATCCACAGAGTGATTCTCTTCCCTACAACTTCCTTCTGCTGCCAGCAAATAACCTGCTCTCTGCTGATTTTATCTTTTCCTTGGGGATAGGACTTGCCATTTGATTCTCCAAGTTTCCTCTTCTTTCCAATTCTTCCTGATTTGCAGAAGCCAAATGCTGATAGATGATTGCCCTCTCACCTTCTCCATCCTCGTTATTCTTCACTCCAATCAAATAAGGCAACACTTCTCACTTTGGGGTTGAAAACTCTGCTGTGTCTGTGTGGTATGTTAATAGTATTGGTGAACACAGATGCTCAGGACAATCATGAGCAGAGGTATGGTCTTCTTCAGCTCACCTGTTCTCTTTTTCCATCACTGAAAACCAGTCCAGCATTTACAGAAAAAAAATATACTTTCTTTTTACTTTAGTAAGAGTACAAATGAGGTCCTAGGGCTTCAGCTAGTCCTCTGACTTTTATAAAAGCAGGATACTGGTTCTCATTCCTCATCCACACTTTAGAAATCCAAATCCTTCTAAATAGGAGTATTACAGTGAATTACGGAATTGACAGATCTATTTACGTTTTTTCTTGCTCAGTACAGGACGACATATTCCCTGAAATTCTTATGTTTTCCAAGAGTTACCTCCATGAAATCTCTACCACACTTCTTCAGAACATAAGTAGTGCTTTCATATCTCTTTGTATGTCTTAAACATAAACAAACTTGCATGCCCCAGACAACACTGTGCATCCAGGACACAGTAAACCCCAAAACATTTGTGCTATTCATTTCTGCATGTGCAGTATCTGTCCGTTTGGGATTTCCAGATGTCTGGAGCCTAGCCAAAGCTACTCCTCCCCCAGGGCTTCTGGACATCTGGAAATTCCAGACACATGGCCAAAGCCCATTTTTTATATGGACATTATTTCTGGGGTGAAAAAGAGAAGTTATGCAGAAACCCAAATGTATTTGTTCAATGCACCGAGAAACCCTAGACAAGGTGGTGATGCTCAGTGTAACGAAAAAGCATTAAAAAATGTCAGCTATCTCCTACTTAAAGACAATAGGAGATAACTGCTGAATTCCTCTTTGAACCTCTCAAACCTCTCTTCGTATCTCATTTTGCCTTGGGTTTATTACACTTCTTTTCGTTCCATCTAAACAGACACCTTCAGTAACTTATTTTCTCTCCTCTTCACTGTGAAAACACTTCTGAGTACCACGTTATACAGTGAGCTTTCAAGCTCCCATCTTTACTTATTCTCAGTATGTTCAGCACTAGTCCTGTTTTGCTGGCTTTTTCTTCTACATGGCTCTGTAACTCATGCTTCTCAAGGGACCTGTGGGCTATTTTTAGTGGCACATCACTCCCTGAGTCACTTGTGCACATACAGTACTGCTGTATAAATACTTGATATGAGCTGTGCATTGCTTTATGGAACTGCAATCGATTGGGCAGTTGTTCCAAAACAAGACTAAGCTTACATTACTCCTAGAGTTATTTTCTAGAGATAATAAACACATTGTGAACTGAGTTCAATTCCTTCTAAAAACAGTGTGGTCAAAGGGATATTCATGCTCAGAATATTTGGGATGACTGAATATGCATGAACACTTTGCTGTTACTGTGGGATGAATCTAAGTCCTGGTTAATGGATGTAACTTTCATGGTCAGAATGATAAATTAGACAGTAAGGTTGCAGAGAAAACAATTTAAAAAAAAAATGGACACATGGAGAGAACATTTACATCCGGGAATCATCAACAGAATCACAGAAGGCTGGGTGTGATTTTTGGTCAGATGGCTTACAGTTAATTTTACATACTTGACCTATAAATTAAAAATTAATCAGGGATATAAAACGACAGAAATAGAAAAAAAAATATATAGCTAGGTAAAATGAAAGCAGTATCAGATTTAGGAAAGTGAGAATTATTTCAGATCACAATCCTGGTAAGACTCACACTTGGAATTAATGCCAGGAGTTAGTTATACTGCCTGCACTGAGGCAGGCAATCTTTTCAGATAGCGAATTCTATTGCTTATAGGTTGGTAATCTGCAGTGAAATTTTCTTTATTTCTGAATAGTAGTTATTATCATTTCCCTAATTCTTGTCAGCAGTTTCACTCTCCTAGACTGCTCCATCCTTTAATATCAATAATATTTCTGGTAGGACTCCACTGTGTTTCCCAGCCTGATTTCAGTAATCCAACACTTTCAAGACCAAAGCATTGAGTAGCAACAGCCAAAGATATTTCAAAAAAACCCATTGCATATTCATGTTGGTAAAGGGGACAGTCTGACAACAAATAAGGTCTATAATGAAAACATATTTTAAGTGAATCTTAAATGTGTCTCAATTTTACAAAAACATATCAAAATCCTTTTGATGCATTACTTGGAACTACATTAGATCCTGGAAAGCTTAGTGAACTCCAATATTTTTTTTTCTCAATGACTAATAGGAGTTTTCAAACCGTCTTATAAACTTGGTAAGTAGGTTAAGGAAGCAGCTTGAAACTTGAGTTTTACCCCATGAAAAAATTAAACCAAAACAGTATTAGATCATGCCAAAACAAACCCAGGATATGTTCTGTGTATGGTTTAGGGTTCACTTATTCATTTTTAGATAATAATGACTGTATCTTTATATAAGTATTTAAAATAGTATGTTAAAGCAAAGGACTATACATAAAATGGTCTGTTTCCTGTTTCTGTGTTGTTGGATTTGGGGCTTTTGGTTTGTATGGTTTTTACTTTTTTTCACAGAATAGCTCTTAAACGCCCTTTTGCATTTATTCCCTATGACAACTGTAATACTGCCCTTAAAATGCGTGGTTGATGTCTTCAGCAGAAGGTAGCACTGAAATGCAAAATATTTGTATTAATAAATAGGCACCGTTCATTACTGGTATAATAATCACACTCAAAACAAATGGGAGTTGAGGTTCAAGTTTTTATAGTATTAAGCTGGAGAGGAAAGTGATTTTGAAGTTAATCTTTTTATGAAATATAAGATAATGTTTTCTAGCTGATGAGCTGATGAAAGTAATGGATTTCAAAGCAGGTTCCAAAAGGATTTTGGATGGTTTGAAATAATGTTTAAAAGCGGGGGAGAAATCTATATTATACAAGAATTCATGTAAACTGTAATTTAATGCATAATATCTGCTCTAACCCAGGAATTACCCAGTCAAAATCTGACTCATTATTGTATAAAAATGAATACCTCAAAAATTCTAAGTGCTATATGAAATGGAGTAGTATTTACGTTCTGAGTGGCAAAATCTTCAGAAAGAAAAAAAGTTTCTCTCCAGATCTTCACTACAGGTCCCACACCTGACCATGTAAGGAGAGGAAAGACAATTGTGCCTGCATAATACGAGTAAAGACATCTGAGCTCCATAAGGGAAGCTTTCATTTTTTAGGAATCAAAAGCCTTCTTCTCAATCTATGGCTAAAATCCCATTCCTTCTAATCTGTATTCACTTGAGAAAGCAGATGGGACTGTTTGAATGAGTAAGACATCAGTGGGCCCAGAATTCTTTGACAGATTATAACATTTTAAAACTCAGTTTGAATGATCTTTCAGTGTAACACACATGTTGCAGAAGTGAAATGCATTTTCTATACAGTTCTCAATGAAAAATTGTTCCACATGGAAAGCAATTTTGTTTCCATTTTGAGGGAAAAGTAGAGATCTGATGGAAAACAAATTAATTGCTTGTTTGAGAAATCCCAATTGCCACATTTGTTTGTTAGTTGTAGGGGCAAAGATGATCTTTTAATTGCAAGTCTTGACGTGTAAACTTGTAATTTTATTTTCTCTAGAAGCCTACAGAACCTATATAATAAAGGAAAAGACTAACCTGTTTTCTTACAGATGTTAAAATCTACTTGCAAAAACCTTCTCCTGAAGGTCATACCTTGTCTTCAACCTGGTTCAACCAGTTTGAAATGTTTCCTCACAAACTGTCTCTCTTTGCAGTTCTGTCACATTTGTCTCTGAAAAACATTGTGGGATTGACAATGGAAGACCATATTTCTTGTTTGTTCTGTTGAGTGATTTTGATCATGGCGTTTGGAAGCAAAATGCTTCTTCTTTCCTTATAATTCTTTTACCTTGTAGAATTTCTCAAGTTTTGTCTTTGGGTGCATCACCATGACAGTGCAGTGTCTTGGGAGTATATCCAAGCTGCCTTGGGCCCCAAAAGCAGCAGACATTAATACAGCATCCTGTCTAGGTAAATTAACCCAGCTGAGAGGATTTGTAAGCAGAGAATCACTTGGCTGCTGTAGCCCTTATTGCACCAGATTCAGGTTGCAGGATATTTCTGAGCATAATACAGCCTTGTCCTTCAACATCATCAGTGTCAGAGGCTGCAAGGTGACAAAACCTTCAACATCTCAAGCAGCCAGAGGAGGATGAAGCTCTGAGAGACTTGCATAGAGAGCCCCTTCATCTTGTTTGTCGAGTCCATTGCCACAATGAGTTCCTGGCAAGGACTGATGTGGACTGAAAGATGTCTGAGAGGGATACTGGAAGAAAAAGAGTGTGTTCACAACACTTGTCTGAGATTATGAAAATCAGTCACAAAATCACAGAATATGCTGAGTTAGAAAGGACCCATCAGGATCATTGAGCCCAACCCCCAGCCCTGCACAGGACATCCCAAGAGTCACACCATGTGCCCGAGAACATTGTCCAAATGCTCCTTGAACTCTGTCAGGCTGGTGCTGTGACCACTTCCCTGGGGAGCCTGTTCCAGTGCCCAACCCTGCTCTGGGTGAAGAACCTTTTCTTGATATCCAACCTAAACCTTCTCTGACACAACTTCAGGCCATTCCCTCAAATCTTATAATCTGTGAAAAATATTGGTGCCAGAAACCATTCACATTTTTTCAGAGATCATCTCTGAAGGATGCTTTTGAGTATAACAAATGCAAGTCTTTTGTTGCGAATGGTGACTGAAGTGATTGTGTTGCTCTTGAAATCAAACAGTTCCAGGATGCTTCCACTTTTTATGAGAGGCCACTCTTTTGGCTAATTTATCTCGTGCTGTTACAAGAAAAGAAAATGAACAAACCTTTTACGGTATCTTGAAGTTCTCTTACCACTTTCAAGGAGTACCAGATTGTCTATTTTCAACCTTGTACAGCACAAAAAGTTTATCTTCCCTTGTTTCATTGAAAAAAATTGTTGGCCACCCATAGTGATGAGCACTACTCTTAAGCCAGCATATATTTTGCTATATTACATATCTTTGTTAAAGCCACCTCTAATGTTAGCTGCATGATGAGAAGTTATCTGTCCTCGGGAAGAAAGCAATGTTTGTGATAGGTCCACTTTTCAGAATTCATCTCACTAAGACACGCATTGGTACTAAAGCGCCTGGACTGTAAAAAGTGAAAGAAAACAGGTACAGTAAGAAGGTAGGGAAGTGCTTGCTGAATTTTATGCTGATGTTTCCTTTCTCGACACTTAGAGCAGTGCAATTGTCCTACTGCTTTCAAAATGACAGGGAGCTTGACTCAGACATTTTAAATAAAATATGACTTTTGACTTGTCTAAAAATTATTTAGGTGGAAATACAGGTTTTTTATGCCTGATTTCAATTTACTGTGCTTGAAAAATTACAAACAGTATGATTTCAATCTGGAAGAAATTCAAAGTAAAAAAATTCACCCAATAAAGACAAGAACTTTGTTCAATCTTTTAAAAATATTCTTTGTCTCTGTAATGGCTGATAGGATACACACATGCAGCAGCAAATAGCCTGTAGACTCAGATTCGTAATGTGCACATACCATTATGAATGTCTACAAATGAAACTAATTCAATGGCTTCGATTTGTTCCGTGGAACCACAAATGGAATAATAAAAAAGAAAATATTCGGGTTATGTGAAAATCTTGTGTACAGGATTAGTTCCTGTAACATAATTGGTCTGATGGATAAAGTTATGGAAGTAGGACTCTGCTGATAATAGATTGAAAACAGAAATCTTCTTCCACACAGACATCTGTACGTATTGCTTCAACTCAAGACTTCAAATGACCGCAAAAGAAATTGCTTTATATTAAAAACCCAGTTGTTTTTCATTAAGTTGTTGTGATACTCAAGAGTTGTAATGGTGCTTTTGCAGCAAAGAGAGGAAATTAAATAAAGTATGGTGATGTTAATTGCTGGTATGGTTATTAAACTAACTTCCATTTGCAGTAGGGACATTATAAGTTGCACCCAAAATAGAATTTAATTAATGGAAGTCTTGTTAATTACCACTAGGGCTTTATTAATCTTACAGCATTTCTTCTTAAACAGATTACAATAGCTGTACTTTGCAGTGGCACTGGCTGGATTGGAATTGTTATGCAGTGGGCGTATGATTACTGCAATTTTGTTTACATCAAAACTGTATCTGGCAAGAACTTGGTTTGAAGCTGACCAGGACCTTAGAAATAGCATTATAATCAACCCATTAATCTCTGTTCCAATGACCTGATCAGGTCAAATCTAGAACAGACAGGCAGGACCATGCAAGATGAGCTGTTTACTTTGCCATATTACAGGCAACCACAATTCCCGATTTGTTTAATTGCCTGGGATCAGACCCAGTGTGTCTTGGCAAGCTCTCAGAGCATTAATCTGGGCTCCAAAACTGTATATGGGATACTGTTTAGGAAAATTTACCTGTTAAATATTTCCTGTAGCTCCCAGAAGTGTTTTCAAAATTGGCTTGCAGTTATAGTGTAGGTATGAAATACTGTCCAGAAGGTGAGTCAGCAGCATATGCATTTACAGATAATTTTTGAATGAACACAGCTATATTGCTTAGTGATTCATTGCCACGGTAGTTCAAACATTTATGTGGCCTAATCAGATGAAGTCAGGATGAAGGCAAATGCCTCGCATTATAAATGGATGTGTTATCAGAACTATTTAGCAAGATCATAAAAAAGGCTTTAGAAATTTTCTTCCAGGTGTTTAAATATTTATCTAGCATTTCTTTTTAACTCTGGTGCAAATCTTTGTCATCCATATATTTATGCAGCCTTTTGTAGATTTGACACAGAACGAAATATCCTGTATAAATAAAGGATAAGAACAAGCAAGATACCTCACAGTGCTGGTAGGTGGGCAACAGCTCTACTAACCTCTGCTGGTCTTGAGCATCATGACATTCTTGCAGCTGAGCAAGACAGCAGTTCTGTGTATGTGAATTAAGCAAGTAATGGAAACTCTGGGCTCTGAAAGTAGATGTCTGTACGAAATGCTTTTAACCCAGTAGTCATCTGTCCTGGCTGGAATCTTACTGTTTAGTCAAGGTAAAGGTGGACATGATGTTCCAGACACTTGGAAAAGGGGATATAGAGTCAGAAATGTCCTCATGGAGATTTCAGCAGAGCTGAAGTTTGTTTGTGGAAGGGAAGCTTTGTGTTCAATAGTGGTAGAACCACGGGGTGACAAGGGTTAATAGTGGGGCAATATATGTAATGTGGAAAGTGTAAATAAGTGTTTTACAGAACTAAGGAAAGGAGATGTAGCAGAACTGCACTATAATGAGTCAGGGGAAAGGAAGATGAAGAAGACTGTAGTGGTTATATAAAAAAGGAGGGACAGAGGAAAGAGAAAAAAGAAGAGAAGAGTAAAATGATGAGAAAGCAGAAAACACCAAAACAAAGGAGACAGATATTTTAATTTAATTTGATGCAATATAGAATAAGAAAATTCTTGTTATTTGCTATTTATTTACCCACACACAGTTTCCATTCCCTGAATCAGTGTAATTTATAGCTCAAATTTTCAAAAGGATCTTTGACATATAATTGACTTGGGATTACTCTGAATCTGATCAATTGAGGGGAAAAAGGTATACTAGTTTTTGTGGGCTGTTTGGAATAGCTTTTCTAGACTGTGTGTTGGCTGCATGGCTAAGCTGGATGTACCCAAGGGAAGAAATTGAAAAAGGCAGCAAAGGACTGAAGCTAAATAGGTGAACAGATAGATTAGTCTTGGGGAGGCTGCACAGGCAAAACCAGTTGGTGTACTTTTTAATCCAAGATGATTCTTGAAACATATCAGGATTAGGAGATTAACAAAGTTACTAGCCAGCCTGCTGATATGGCTCTGCTCAGGAGTGAAATCCATCATCAAATCATAACATTTAGAAAAGCCCCTAGAATTTATCTTCTGTCTCTAACATTTGGACACTGATTGAACAGGATCATCAGACAGGATCATCAGTATCCGGTTATATAGAGCAGTATTTTACAAAATTAAATCACTTCTATTCACAGCAGATGAATTTGTGATGCTGGCTGCCCAAATAAGCACTAGTGAAGAGCCTAGGACAGACATATAGGCTCCAGCAGCTACACCTGAAATACTCTATTATCAGCCAGAACGGGAATAGCTTTTTAATGTATCACTAGTAAGTGTCAAAAAGATCAAATCCATCTGGAAATATATTTTCTTTTCCTAACTATGTGTAAAATACTGCAGTCATTGCGCGGGTGCGTAAGAAATTATTATTAATATAGTATATTATCAATTATTATAATTATTATAATTAATATTAATATTATTATTATTGTTTTTTAATAACATGTATTTCAGGGGTTTTGGGGGAAGTAGAGTCCTCCTGTCTATGTTTCAGACCAGAATCCTCAGTGCAGGATTCAACTGTCATTGAATGATTTCTGTTCACCTCTGCCATCTGTTTGATGTTTTGAAATGATCACTCTGTGTGCGAATGTGTGCACACACGTGTGGAACAACCTCCTGGTCACACCCTTACCTTCCTGGCTTCAGTCAGAGGCTTTCAGTGTATATCTGTAAGAGGAAGCTGAAGGTGGAGGTGAGTTCATTCGCTCTGGGAGCCGTTTGAAATCTGCTTTTTTGGACAGGTCTCTCATAACACTTTTTTTTTTTTAAACCCTTGTCTTTTTTATTTTTTCTCTTTTCTCCTTTTTATTCCATTTTTCATGGATGGATTGAAGAATGAAAGGTCTTGCTATGAGTAAATAAAGGCTGTCTTCAGTTGCTACGTGGTGCAAGCTTTGCACTTTCAAGGTTTTGTGTGGGCTCCCAGAAACTGCAGCCTACTATCAAACCTGCTCCTCGTGTGACTTCTTCACTGTCTTGGGTGACACGAGCACAGACTTCCCATGCCTTTTGTGAGTGCCAATGGGTAGCGTGAATAGCCTTGATTTAGAGTTTCCTTCTGGGAGGGCTTAGGTAGTTTCCTTAAAATTTCATGCCCACAGTTCTGCGACTGGAGTTCGACAGAAAACTTGTTGCACATTCAAATGTTCAGAGTAATTAATTCAGGCTACAGTTTGTACTGTACCACATTTCTGTACATTCAGGTACAGAGGAATACAGATACAAGTACCATTCTAGTGTAGTAAGGTACCCTAGATTATCTTTGTATAGAAACGTATTGTCAAGTATGAAAACCAGGGAATTTTTCCTGTATCGAGATACACTATGTCACCTCTTCTACTCCCTTCTGCTCAGGGATAATGTGGCTCAGGTTGAACCAGGACTATTTCTATCATTCATGCTACTAGCTGGAACTGATGGGAACACAAGAGGAGTTTTTCCATTTTATTTTAAATTTGTGTGGAAAAACACAAAAGCTGAAAATTATCCAAAGGCTAACACTTCTCAGTATGAGTTTTCATGCAAATGTTTTGTTTTCCAACTAAATTCTAAGGTCGTCTTGGGAAGGACAGACTGGCAAATGCTTTGGCTCGTTTTAGCAAGGTGTGATTGGCCCTTGCATTTGAGATTAGTACACATGAAATAGTTCACAAACTTAGCTGCATCCTGTCTTTAAAAGTTGGTTTCAAGTAATTGAGCAAAATAATGAATTTGAGCATCTGATACTCTGCATTTGCACATACTTAATTGTTCTTACTTAACGTTTCATTCACCTGTGTGAATAAAGGGATATTTAGGCTACACCCCAGTGAATGATTAGATTTTTATGGCATATTGATGATTTCAGTTATGTATAATTGACATTTTAATAAAAAATCTTCAGAGAAAATCCAAAGCCTGAACAGAAACCCATCTTTTTTTTTGTGCTTATCCTGATAGATGTGGAGAAGTCTTTTAAAAAAAAATTATTTGAACATGCACAATATTGACCAAAACCTTTGCAAAACATAAATCTCAGTGAAGGCAATCATTTCTGTGTGCCTGTATATTTCTGGTGTTTCCTAGTATATGTGCCATTTGTGCATATATTATTTTTGTCTTATGCACTTCATAGGTGTTGATCTTTAATAATTAAAGTTCACCCAATAATTACACATGCAAGAAAGAAAAGGATTTAGTCAGGGTATTTAATGCCCTTGAAATAGAACAGGTGAAGTTTAAAAAAACTATAGTTTTAATATTGGCATTCCTTCATGCAGAAATTATTCCAGTCCTTCCTCTTCCTCCCCCTCTGTTCTTGGCTTATTTCTGTACAGTGCTGTGAGTGTTAAGTGACTATTGCAATATAAAGCCCCTTCTCAGCACTGCCAAAGGAATTTTCCAGCTAAATGCTACATAACCAGCATATGCAAAATGTAATGAACCCATCTGTAGGCGTAAGTCTGTTCAGTATAGCCTAATATTGTCTCCCAGACTGTACTTGGGCATGTATCACTTGCATGAGAGTTAGCAAGTAATTCCAAATATTTGCTGAAGAGACATTAAATGACTTTCTCATAGCAAATTTTAGCAAACTGTTACTGATTTACAGCGTATGCAAGTTTACCTGTCATTAATTCTTTTCAAAAGAGGAAAATACTCCATGTTCTGTTAGAGTGCAATTGGATAAGCCCTAATTTATATCTTAGGAAAAAAAAGATTAGCCCACATTATAATGCACAAGACTAGATTCCACTCAATTATGTTGATATAGATTGACCGTAATTCCATTAGTCAATTATTTTTTTCCAAATTAATGCCAAACTACTAAAATTCAAATGCTTCCCCTAATTTCTTTTGTCATCTTGAAGCAAAATGCAGAGTCTCTGGGTCTTTTTCTTTCTACTCAGACAGCTTTTAAAGAGGGACTGAGGGAATGGTAGGCAAAGACGAATGGTACATTTCTACAGGGATTTTTATTCTAAGAAGGCAAAATTTTTATATGCCTATATATCAATGTAGAAATACAGCATTTCTACATTTTTTGACCGGGAACAGCCAAAAGTCATGCACCAATCCTCTTGCTCTGCAAAAGAGACCTGAGCAGAGCACTGCAGACACGCTTGCCAGGCTGGGGGTGTTCCCAGTGGGCACAGAGCATTCTGTCAACTCACTCAGCTGTTTCCCACTTGTGAATACATATGCTTGGCCTTTTCCAGGTGCAATTATGCAGTATCATCACTACTGTCTCGTACATGCACCGAAAGCTGACCTGCTACCAAAGGCTGCTGATTTCAGGCTGTTTTCCAGACACTCAGCCATTAATTAGATGTTTGCCACATTTTTCCAAAGAAGTTATGCTTCAGCTTCCCATTTATTTTTTTTCTACATCAATTATAAGCAGTAAAAATAGGTGAGATTTTGATTGTGTTTTAGTTATGATGAATAATTCCTTCAGTATGACAAGATATTTAGTCCTGAAAAACTGAAAAGTACTGCTATACAAAGAAATGCTATATTGCTTTTATTATGAAGAGTTAAATGACATTCTACTACCTAAGGAGAAAAATTTGAAAAATGGGGAAATATCTCCTAAGAATATTTTAAATCTAATTATCTTTTAAATATGTATTTTATCAAAGTTTATGTGTTTGAAAAGACTTTTTCAATATCAAGCATACTTCTGCAATCCATACCAAAGAGTGTATGTGCACATTTTAGAACTCTCAAGAGCCTTTGCTATGTAGTAAGTATAGTTGGAACAAAATTAATGCTATGCTTGAAGCTACATGTTTCAGTCTTTCTCAGTTATACATTTTTTAGGGAAAAAAGGTGCCTTTAGAAGAGACTTTTACAGCATATCTAAATTACATCAAATGAATGCTCAGACTGGCTGCTTTCTTCACGGTAATCATGTATTACTTTATCAGGCAGTCACATGAATTTTAACTTCTATTGTTCACTTGTTCATAATTTTCTGAGGTGAGCTCATTTGGAGTTGAGGTTAGAAGTACAATCACATCAAATTGCTTTGAAAAATCTGGTCAAAACTTTCTGAAATGATTATTGCTGTGAAAACTTGAGGGCAGTCAGTTCGGTTCCTCTTTCCATTCTCTGTGTGCTGTGAAGGAGAGAAATCTCATTGCCTTACAACCAAAACCATTGGGTCAGATGCTGTCACTGTGAGATATCAAGCACAGATGTAACACGCTTCAAATGGTGACACTGTGTCAGTTCTTGAAATGGATGGACTTCCACGTTTTTCATGGAAATAGAAGAATGATATCAGCTACCTCCCTCTCCTTATGCTGTTTGCATTAATGCTCTCACAACCTTCCTCCTTCATGGAAAGAAGGTACATTTAGGAGCAAAGCCAGTAAGAATAGGTAGGTGCTTCAGGGTGCTCATTTATTCAGGTTTCTTAGACTGATCTTTAAAACATGCTTCATCTTCACCTTGAGAGAGCTGACATTTGTTAAGACTTCTTCCCTTCTGCTGTCTTAAATTGAAAATCATTTCAATTTTGAGTGCGCTGATACTGATGAAAAGACTCTGAAACATAAAGTTCAAACTCCAACTAGGAATGACATTAGAAATTTACTCTCTCTAAAAAAAAATATACCACTTCAGTTTATCCATTTTGATCTGATGCTTATTTCTGCAAGTTTGGGGGGGGGGGTGTTTAATAAATTCTACTTGTTTTGGTTTTGGAATGGTAAAATGATGTGTTGTTGAACTTCAAAGATTTGCAGCTGTTCCTGTACACAGACCAGATGCTTTGTAGATAAGAAAATGATGCCTAAGCAGTGATTGGGAAGATATTTATAATATGCAGAATCAGTTACTGGCATCAGAACTCACTCCCTTTAACTCAGCACCTTTTCTCTGTTATCAAATGTGATTCTTCCGCGAAATTTTGGCTAGATTTACTCCAGAACAGAAACTAACTTGGTAATGGGTCAGTGGTCATTCTGCTCGCTGACATGGAGCACAGGTCTATTTTCCCAGAGAAGCTGTTGTCACTGATTCAGAATGGCATTCGCCTGACATCTGCACCTTAGGAGTTCATGTTTCTATTCATGTTCTGAAATTAACATTGGAGGGATGCAAATAGAGAGTGCCAGGTTCAGACTACTTTCCAAGAAGAAAACTGATAGATAGCTTAGGGAGTTTTAAGACTTATGACCTTTTCTAAGCATGCAGTTAGTATTTCGTTGCTGCATATTTAGAATCTCTTACTTGATCTGCTTTAGGATTTTGTCTTCCAGCTGAAAGAAAGGACTGCAAACAGTAAAAAAGTGGAAGAAGGAATTTTGGCTTTTATTTGTGAAACATTCAAGTTTTGATTTATTTTAATTTTATTTTCTATCTGAATTATAGTTTGCAAACTGTAATGCAATCAGTATTATAGTATGTGCTTAAGCATGAAAGCTGCTTATTTAGCAAATAAAATGGTCTTAACTTCTCGCTGAGGATAAATCAAAGCAATTGATAGCTTATCTATGAGAGCATCAGAAAGAAAAATTTCATTATTTTCAATCATTAGATAGAATGGTTTTGCATTAATTTTAGCCATTATGACCAAGTGAAATAGAGCAACACAGCAATATTTTCTGTCTTCATCTTGTAAAATCAGGGCAAAGTTACTGCCACGTATGTCTGCGGTAACAGAAGGAAAGCACATGTTTCATACCAAAGTGTAATGCCTTCACCACAAGACAAGTTGCAATTACAGAGAAGTTACTCTGATAATCTGGTTATGCCAGCCATTTCCTACAGCATTAGAGAAGGAATTACATGAGAAAAGACAGAAATGCACCCTCATTCCTTCTCCATCTTTTTTTCTTGAACTCCTGTTAAAATTTCACTACAAAGCAAAGCAGACTGGAGGATGTAGAAAACCCACCAGGGACTTTATTTTCTGTACTAAACTGTACCACTCCTAATCTCTTCACAGCCTCTGGGACTCTGGTGATTGATAAGCATTCACTGATATCAGTCAGTGGTGTTTAATGAGGCAAATAGCTGACCAAGTGATCTGTGAAGCTCTCCCTCTGTGATTTCCAGCTGGGAAGAAATTCTTGTCAACCTCTAGCTACTATCACAGTTTGCAGATTAATTTCATTTGGACTGCTGTCACACCACATTAGCTCTCTGAACATTTCTGATGGTGGCAAAACACAGATTTGTGGCATAAAAATGACACAGGAAGATAGGGATTTTGTGTTATTCAGTGACTCAAGTATAATCATTGCATAAAAAACTAATTTCCCCGAATTGCCTAATTGGTGGCTTTAAACCCCTAACTCAGGCTCTTAAAGTGCAGGTCTTTCTGAAAGAGACAGTGGGTGATCTGATTGCCAGCAGCTGCTCTGGTCTGAACCCAGCTGTGGTGGTGGGAAAAAGGGAAGAGCCACTTATCCCTTAGCATTGCTCCTCTGTGGGAAATTACTGTCCATCAGACTTGGTGGCTGGATTGCTTGTTTTCTTCTTGCTGTGTGAACTGCTTCTTGTGTAAACTGTAGCTTCATTTGCTTCGATCAAAATAAATTCACTTAAACAGTTTACAGAGTGAGCTTTACTAACCTTGTTCTTCATTGTGCAGTTATCAAATGAAACTCAGGTCTGAGGAGATCAGAGTAGATCGCTCAAGATTACTCAAGATCACCCAGGTCAGGCAAAAAGGAGTGGCAGAAAAGCTCCCCTTTGGTTGTGATAGAGTATTCTCCTGTCTGTATCAGCAACTGATTTTTGTTGGGAGACAAAATTTTGTTTTCATCCTCCTGGTGTACTCTGAATAAAAGAAACCAAAATTTTTTTTAAAATGTCACCTAAATCAGCAGAAACTACATGTAAAACAATTTGGGTGAGAAAGAAAATGCTGTTTTCAGATAAAGATATACCCCCCCCTTTTTTTTTTTTTTTTTTGCACTTTAATAAGACACTATTACTTATGATCAGGGCTTTTGCTTGGCTTTTCCATGGAACAGCGTGTTTAGTTGCATCTCACTCTTTGCAGTATAAGGCTGGAATGAAAATACCATCACTTTCCAAACACAGTGTTTTACCACTTCTTTTTTTCTGTGAAGCTGCCTCCCCCTGTTCTGGCACCTTTCTACTTAGTGAAATCATTTTTGTTCTATTCCAAAAGCACTGATGCAATAGGGCAATAGGAAATATATAGGGCAAGTGGCATTTCCCTCAATGAGACCTTTCCTAAAAAGTCTGTAGTTTTTTTCTGTCATCCCACAGTGCTAAGGAGGGTCTGTTTTGGGGTAGAGCCTGTTCCAGTGTAATTTAATATTCTGCAAAAAGTATTTTTTAACTATGATCTTTAAAAACAAGAGTAATTTCCTCAGTTTCTTGATTATTACTTCCTTATTATGCCTTGTGCCTTGTCATGTCAGCCTTATAGCCATGGTTTACTATCTTCCTTTTAATTTTACTCAATTCCTTTTCAACTATCTTCTTCAAGATTCTTCACATTGCAAGTACTAAAATTCAAGATATACTACTCAAACAAGATCTTTTCTCTGCAACAAGTACTGCTGTGGAGTTCAAAGATTCAGTTTACATTAAAGGCAATTTTTCAGACATCTATTTTTGTCTCCAAAGTCATCAGATGGAAAATTTTTGAGAATTTTCATGAGACTCCCAATTGCTTGTTCCTCTTTTCAGCTCTGCCTGTAGCTCTGCTTATTTCACCATGTTACTCCAGGTTTACACATCAGACTCAAGTCAATCCACTAGGAGCTGTCCTTCTATGTATAAAGCCAAACATGCTGCAACAAAAGATGGTAGGTATTACAGTGTGGCCAGTCAAGGTTACTAAATTCTCTTTACTTTAAAATATCTGTCTGACATCCTAAGGGAAATGTGCACAAGGGTATTCAGAGGCATAGTAACCAGAGGATGTACATAGCTCCTTTTTGCTATGTTTGTGCAGAGAACCACTTACAACTTCAAAGTTCTGAGCTGCATAAATCCTGCTCCAAAGGTTAGCCTCAGCTGGATTCACAAAATGGGCTCAGCTCTGATTCAAAATTTCTAATTAAAAGAGAGAGGTTCTGGGTACTGAGATCAGCATCAGGCAGACAGGAAAGGTAGCTTGTAGCTCCTGACCTGGTGAAGAAACAAGTTTAATGAAATGAGCTTAATAGGGCAAGACTGACAGCCCAAACTAGTTTTGGACAGTATATCAATGCCATAGAAAGAAATGTCTGCTGATAATAAATGTATTCTATTATGCTGTGATACTGAACTGTCAGCAACGCCCTGTGCTAGGGGCCCAGCCCAGTCCTGCACTTTCCAAACCCGCTGGATCCTGACCTCAGCCCTCTTGTTTTTCCAAGTAGGGCTGCTGCACAGAGTACAGGGCTATCCTCCTGCATCCACAGTGTCAGGAGTCAAGAAAACATCATTCAGTTTGAAAATCCCTTCCCTTTGGAGGGGGGGAGGGAAGAATTTCCTAGCAAAAAATCCACAGAATCAGATCCCAGCATAATGTAGCAGTGGGAGAGCAGTGGGGATTGAGAAGTAAAAAACACCCTCTAAAACATGACTCACATAAACCTACAAGTACTGCAATACCTGGTGATGTTATGACATGATAGATTTGTTTTCAATTTCAGTACTGTCACATCCAATTAGGTTTGATCCAAATTAAATCTAGTTATACAGAAGAAGGATTTAAATTTATTTTCTCTAGTGTAGATAAAAGCTGTTACCTACAGACTACAGAACACAGGAAGAATGGCACTGAATCCATCACCTGATGCTCTCTCATTTAATCCTAGAGGTAAGTCCCTGGCAGTGAATCTTGAGGGGAATGGAAATCTCCCACTCTTGGAAAAACTGTGCTGAGCCTGTTCCCCTCTTGCCAATACTTTTCCTTGGTAAGCTAATGATGTTCCTTGCTCTGTTTATGGTGGGCCAGGCACTAAATGGCAGAGTATTTAAAAAGCAGATGCTACAAATTACATCCTAAGTCCTCCTAGGAAACTAATTCCCATGTCCAGGTTCTCTTCTTGGAAGATAACTACTCCCTCCCACCTTGCATGGATATTGAAGAAATACATTCCGGTCTAAGAGGCACTCAGATACCATAGTGAGGGGAAATGCAGCCTATAGAGGATAATTCCACCTTCAGATGAGGCTATGGAGTGCAGTAAATGACATTTGGTGAGCTGCACATGGAAAAACAAGAAGAAAGCCAATATTAAATAGCTGCTAGCTGCATGACAATCTTGTGCTGAATGAGAGGAAGGTTAAAAAGAAAGGTGCATCATAAAACTGTGTCATAGTTTGTAGGCATACAGTGAAATAATTAAGGTTGTACAGGTTTCCCCTAAATGTCAAATGCTTGCTTTTTTAAATTCTAAATTTTGTTCTACATATACAGTGTTTTTCTTTGAAAAGGAAATCATGTATTTCCGAGAGAGTTTTTCCTCGCCTTGTCCTAAGAAAACTTTCTTGTATAAAATTAAGCCAGGAGGGTGTCCTTTCAAAGGGATGGGCAGATTTATTTCATTCTCTTTTCTCTTTGTGTGGCACCTTTCTCCAGGACAGTCCTGCTTGGACAGGTCCCTACCGGAGTTCTGTGGTTCACACAGAACACAGGTGGATCCTCACGTGGATCACCAGGCCACTCTGTCCCCTACCCCTGATACCTGCCCAGAATTTGTCTGACATCTGGGCACAGCCACATACCCTCTGGGGTGGCTCCTCCATCATCCCCCCACAGGGGTGTGCAGAGCCCAGCTGTCTTTGGTGGGTGCTCGATGCTTCCTCTGCACTTCTGCAAGCAGCAGCTGGTTGGCACAGATCGGAGCAGCTTCTGCTGGGTGGAGGTGTTCTTCACTTACCCACAAGCACAGAGCAGGCAGAGAAGTGTTAAACACACACATCTGCTCATCTGCATTCTGCCTACCTTTCTTACAGCTTGGGTGGATGTCCAGCTGTCTCACGAACACACAGCTAAGTCTCGGTTCACTCTCCATTCCTGTTGAAGGTGCTACATATATACTTGGGATTTATACATATATGTATGCATAAATTTAATCTCTCCCCAAATTACTGCATCTTGCTTACTTTCTTCTTCTCTTTTGTCGACATATTATGTTGTTTTTCTCAGGATTACATTTGTCTGAACAGAGATTTGACCTCAGCCTGCATATCTCACAGCAAGTAGGTGTTTTCTGATAACTCTCTTCTTGCTCCCTGAAGGACCCTCACTTCTGTTGCTCAGCCCTCTGACCCATAACTGGCAGCCTCAGAGCAGAAACCAGCAGGTACAGTGAAATGCCATGCAAAACTCACCAAGTCTCTCCAGTCTGGGCAGATTTTATAACGCAGAGAGAGTACAAGTCTCAGTTTCTTTCTGTAGTTACATTACCTACCCAAATTCTTTTTCATTGCCATTTTGCATCAGCATATCCAGGCTTTGGCCTTTGTCAACTTTAATTTGCATTTTGAAGAGCTTAGTGTGGGTCTCTTTGAGGTCATCATGCTGAGATAGGAGGACTTAAGAGATGGCTCCTGCTGCAACAGGCAGCTTTAGGAACAGTGCTGGCTAACTGCCCTGGCAAACTGAATGAAAAGAGAAGCTGTTTGAGAGCAAAAGAAAAAGAGACAGATAATTTTATATGTCCTTCCTGTGTGCACATTGACCTTCTGTTTTCCACTGAAGAACAGAAGCTTGGAAACCTTATAGTAACCGTATATAATTAAACTGTCTTTCTATGAATTTCATTTTCAAGTGTGAGAGCAAACAGAAAACAAGTGATTATATGGTTTCTGTAGCAGATATTTCAAAGCAGCTCTCTTTTTTTCCCCTTGAAATGCATTGGAAAAAAGCTTCCATAAGCAACATCAAGATATGAAGTTCGTGCACCATAATCAGTGTGCTGACAGAGTGATGCCAGCTCCTCCTGTCCTAGTGGAAGTATTAAAAACATATCATTTTAGATGGACCAAAAAAAGGGGGATCAAAGGAGAATTCTAGTTTGTGAAATGTCCCACACTAGCTCTAAGATTTCTTTTATATTGTGAAGTCCAGACCTGTGTTTTATATCAAGCCTTTCAAACCATTTATATCTGGATTATGTACAATCCCGAAACACTAGCCGGAGCATGATGGCTGTGTGGTTCCCGTATCTGGAAAAAGTTGCTCACCTTCCTTGTGTGGAATAGTCCATAATAAGTAAAAATATGTAGTTTACCAAGCCCACTGTTTCCTGTGGCCTCCAGTTATAACTGGAAAACATGGCCAGCTCAGTTTAGGATTTGCAGAAGATATGAAGAAATTATGCTTTAAAATTGAAAGAAAAGTGATAATAAAAAACGTCAGCTCCAGCTCCCGCTCACTTAACCAGTCTTATATTTTTTATATGGGACAACAGGATGCTAAAACATGATTAGCTGGCTTTTTAGCACCTAACATACTGTATTCAGAGCATGGAGATGGAGAACTCTTTTTCATACCTTTCCCAATGTGCCATTTACCCTGTCAGTCCAGAAACCTGAAAAGGCCAAGAGCAGCAATGACTTTAACAACATCAGTGTATAGACATCAGAGCACTGACAAAAATAGACTTGAACATTATCATATCTGAAAGTACCCCATGGCATTAAAAAGTTGGATTAACCACAGGACATATGAGTCAATTGATAATCAGATGCATAACTTTAGTTTTAAATCTTCAGTAACTTTCTGAAATAATGCCTTGTCGTTTTGTTACTACTTGATTTTCCAGTTTCAGAAGTTTCCTCCTGCTCTCTTTGTTCAGGCATATACTCTTTGAAGTCTTCAACCAGAGGAAAATATTTTTGATTGTGAGACAGAGACAAAATTACATCTCTCTTCTTCTACCAGGATAATGGCAAGTAGCATCCTTCAAAGCCAACTCAGTTTAAAGGAGGATATGACTTTGGTTTTGATTTTTAATGTAAATCTTCTTCCAGAGGAACCTATGGGTAGGGGGTAATGATTTTCCTCACACTTCTGTCATGAATTAGCAGAGAGTTAGTAAAGCTTTAAAGAGGCATATCTAACGATCTTTAACAACAGGTGGTAAAACTCACTTACCCAGTTTACCCAATACTAGCTGTAAATGAGGGTCCCCCAGGAGAACCAGCCACAGAATGCCTCTCTTCTTTTAATAATACCAACCTCTGTTTCTATGGAAACAGCACATCGTGTTTGCTGCTAGCAAGGCATGCGTTTAGCCCCTTTTAAAATAAACTGTGTTCTCTTTGCATTGTTTTTAAGGCTGAAAACAGTACTCAGCTTCCAACATACCAAATTATTAATGCCTCTCCTTCTCCTCTAATTAAAAAAAAAAGAAAAAAATACATTGGATGTATAGACTGTAGCTGCTAATTATTGTGACAAGTAGTGGCCTTTTCGTAGGTTACCATTCTATGAAGAATGGATATCTCACTGCTTTATGGCAGGGCATTGGAAATTTTGGAATTGTGGCTAAAAACAAATGTTAACCTCCTAAAGATGGTAACTGGCTGGCTCCATTAAGTGCATACTTCCCTGCATGCTTTTCCATACGTTGGAGTTTGGTAATTTGCACCAATGCACTTTGTAAGTGTTTGCTCTTTGTATCACTATGTACTTAAAGATGCTAAAAGGCCATCTGTCAAATACCTGGTGTTCCTCATACAAGTGTAGTCACCTCTACTTGTGATGGTTTCTCAGACTGAGTCACCACAGAAATTAATGGGATTTTCCTACCCAGCTGTAGATAGGAAACAGCAATGAGTAATTAGATTGCAAATAAAATAAGATGTTAAAAGCTGCAACTTATCTGCTTCATTGATGTGTGCTTAGGTCATACTGAAACAATTTTATAAGCTGATGAGTTTACCAAGGAAGCTGGTTTTATAGCTTTCCTTATCTTGAGCAGTGAAAATAGACTGGTCCATTTCAAGCTGTGATGGAATGAAGATTTACAGAGCTTGGAGAGTCTAAAGGATGGCATTATAGGGTTGTCAGAGTAACAGGCCTTGGGAATCTGCACTGTTTATGTTTAAAGGGAGAAGTCAGCTGGAGGCAGACATCTGAGACATGTTGGATTGATTTGCAGCTCTAAAGCAGATTGTGTTTGGGGAGAGAAGAATGGAGCTCTGTCTTGCATCTGTTTTTCAGATTATATAATGAAAAGATGTTTTCTTAAAAAATGGCATGAACACAGCCCCACTTCAGCAGTAGCAGCAGTTTCAAACAACTAGTGAAGCACAGCCTCACCTTTGCAGTAGGTCATTAAGAGAGAAAGCTGGTGTCATGAAAGAAATCAAAGCAATCCAGGCTAATCAAGTTAAAAATTTAAAAATATAAGGTTTTGAGGTTTAAAGAAAGATGTATTTTTTACATCACCAGTCATATTTTATACACCACTTCATATGGTATCTGAATACCACTTCTTGAAAAATGGAAGACATTTGATCCTACATTTTTCAGTCAGTAAGACCCTTCTTGACTGGGGCTTTCTTCAATGCTCATAAGCCAAGTATAAAAGGGCAATTTGCATATTAAACTTAAAAAACAGCATTGTGGTGAATATGGGTTGGGATGAGAGAAAAAACTTCAGATTCTGTAGAGCATTGCCAAGATCAAATTAAGAATTTGTAAATCTATAAATCAACTATCTTGATTCACAATACAAACACGGATGATAGCAAACTCAATGTCTCTGTCTTTCCTTTGCAGAAAATAGAAGTTTTACAGTGCTAGGAAGCTTTGATGCTTCTGTTTTTCCAGCACTTCTCAGCTATTCTTTGTAATTCATTATTTCAATGGAATTCCTTCCCTGTTAGTTAAATAATATAGCTCTTTAGCCCATTTGTGAAGATCTGCAATTTCCTGCCTGCCCCTATTGTGTTAAATTGTACTTTGTCTCTTATTACTGTAACATTTCCAATTCTCTGTTGATCAATATGGTGCATTGTCATTTAAAGGGAATATTTTCGCTGGAGTTGAAAAGGTTTTGTAAAAGACACACAGTAATTTTCTTTTGAGGTGAATCATCTTTTCTTCTGCCTTGTTCTACACTATTGCTCTGGGTCTTCAGTTTATAAAAAACTTTTTTAATATCAGCTTTTAAAGATATGTGAGACTTATCTCTGTTACAGCTGAAACTGATTAAATGGTTAGAGATATAACAAACTTTTAAAAATAAATTCCTCATAGCTATTTTAACCCCCAATTCCGTATAATCCAAGATGCTTCTAGAAGAAATTTTTGCCTATAACAACTTTTTAGTCTATCATAATAGGGTCTTTAGGCCTCTCTATTTTCAGTTTCTGTTTGAATAAAAGTATTTTCTATATTCATTTAGTCATTTGTGTGTAATTCTGTACTGGGGAATACAGACCACCTCTTTTGATCTGCCCTGCTCTCTTCTTATCATTTTTTTCCCAGCTTTTTTTATCATAGAATTCTGGGAAAGTTGTGTGACTTTTCTAACACAGCTACAGCTGCCTAAATGTTGTTTCTAAATTTTAGTGAACTGACGGTTTCTCTGCTGGTACCCATGGTGTCAAAGAGCACTTTCCTTCTTGCTCTTTCCTCTCAACATGTGTTTAAAAAGTCAGAACTGGATGCTGTAGGAGAGAGTATGATTAAAAATGCTTTTCTTTCATCAGCAACAGTCAGAGGAAAATACTTGTCTCCACTTCTTGAAAAATATAAGCCTCTGAATGAACTATTTTAAACAAAAAAGGAAATACGGTTTTAGAAATGTCATGGAGAATTATTGTACACTGCAGTTGTTAAATTATTTCTTCCAGTTTGTTGATTCTTAACAAATTTGAAAGACTGGTATGTGGGTTCTAATATACATTCAAAACTACTTGAAGTTTCACAAAGTCATTGCTTTTAATGCTAAGAGGTACTATGCTTATGTTGATTTTCTATTTAAGGTAAATCAGCAAGATGCAGCTCTTAAATACAAACTCATGTTGAAACCCATCAGGTCTGTCCATTTGAGTTCCTCAGTCTTTCTTCTGTGACTAAAATCAGTATTACTTATTTACTGTCAATGATTTCTTTTCATACTTGAGATCCTCTTTATTTTCTTAAATATCTACAATTGATATGATATGATATGATATGATATGATATGATATGATATGATATGATATGTGTTTGGTTATACTCAGAATTGCTTTTTTATTTAATAAATTTTGCACCAGTAGTAATAGATGTTTGTCCCATCCATAGGCTGTGCCACAGCTCAGAACCCAAAATGAGTTTAGAAACTGAAATCCTCAGTGATCAAATGTGGTTCCAATACATAGCTGAGCAAGAGAAATGATATTTCTGTATCCATGTTTGCCAAAGAAGATAAGGAAAAAGGGTCTTTTTATTACTTGTAGTATCAAAATATGATGAATGATGCACCCCAAATTATAAAGGGAAACATTATATCCCATGCACTCTGGGGCATACGTGCATGTGTATGTGTGTGTCTGTGTTTGTGTATGTACTAAACCTTCTAATCACAGGCTCTGACACTTTGAGCTTCTGCATACCAGCTTCCAGGGTAGGCAGAATGGAAACCAAGAATGATACCAAAACATAACTGTAGGTATTTGTGTAGGGAGATGTGGAATTTCTTAGCACTGAAATTCAACCGCTGACATTTTCCTGTGAATCAAAGTCTGTAATCTAAATTCCCAAACAATAAATTGTAGATTATGTGTTTTTACTATTTATTCAAACATTCACTCATTATATTTGTCCTCTGATTTTTCTAGCTTACCTCTTTCAAATCTCTGGTTTCATCCTGAAAAGATTTTAAAATTTATATTCTTCTTCTGCTGACCTGTGCAAATACTCCTAAAAGTACAAGTCTGGAATGCCAATTTTTTCTGAACAGCTTCTTAAGGAGAGACTGAAACAAACCACTCTGGTTTTCTTTTAAGCTGTTTCACTGGTGTTAGCAACCAGATCCCTGTTGTGTCCCTGATTATTATTCTCTACCAGTGTTCATCAGCATAATTGCATAAATCTTCCTTTCTCATCTTATGCAAAAAATATTGGAAAATAAGAAATTTTAATTGTCACTTACGCATGACAGACTTGCCAGAGACTAGAATTTGCAGTAAGGCATTGAGACTATTCTTGTTAAATGATTGCCAGGACAAATTGGCAGGATAACTGTTTTTAAAGATAGGATGCTCATATACTAGCACCAGAGACTGGTAGAACCCAGGGAAAAGTGAGACCCCAGGTATGCTCCTCGACGTACAGCATATACTGCTTTGCAGAGTTGGCTCTGCTGCTCCTTTTGCCATCCCAAAAGAACTGCAGAAAATGCTCCTTTTACAGGGAGGATTTCAACCTTGCAGCTTTCTCTAAATGTATAATTTCAAAACTGTAGATTTATTTTAGCATAGATTTCCTGTGGGAATACAAAGCTGGAACAGACCTCCTTATTCACGAGGTCATCCTCTGCTTTGTCTGCAGTCTCAGGCAGTCTCATCACACACACTTTTAACAACTGTTTTAGTTCCATCTTAAAGCTAGATGCACTTGGATATTTTGTGCATTAAGAGAATCTCCCAAAATGGTTCTTGTGCTAAAACCTCAGAATTTCTTAGTCTAACAAAGTAAAAGCATTTGCAACTGTGTATCTGCTTTTGTTATGCAGTAGGCTGCAGACTTGAGGGGTTCTCTGAATTAAAATTTTTCACTCTTGTTTCCACCTCAGGCTGGGTCATTCCCATTCCCCTTATTCACCCAGCCTTTGGCCTGGTGTTCCAATATTCATATTGGTCCTTTCCTCTGTCCTGTAATCTCTTTCTCTGTTCTCAAATGTTCTTGAGATTATTTAAATATTTCTTATTTGAGATGGCTTAAATATTACCTGTAAATATTTTTCCTTTTTGATCTGACTGAACTTTCAGATAGATAATGGCTAAATCTTGAAATACAAATATTTGCTTTCAAACTCTTCAGCACTCCAGACTCTTTCACAAACTTGGATTAACCCCCACTGGCATTGCCTCCATTCCACCCTCATGGTTGCTTCCAGGACTTGTAATTCAGCAGGAGAAGGCAAGAGTGTTTGAATATATCAGGGCATAAGGTGTGAAAGTGTTAAGTATGAGGTAGAATAAAAATGCCCTAGATAAATACACAGCAATCTATCAGCAACACAAATAATAGAGTGGACCAGAAGATTCAGCCAAATTTGTCTCTTTGGGTCCTCGTGACTCAGTTTCTATGGTTTGTTCCAGGGAAGAGAGTAAGGAGGGCTGGCAAGAGGTCACACAAGAGTTGGTTCAGTACAAGTGAGAGTTGCTTTCAAAACCAGAAATATTCTGACTGAGGTGATGGCAGTTGGTGAGGAAGTACCTGAAAAAAAGTAAAAGACGTAAATCCAAAGCACATCTGAAAAAAGGTATAAGATGTAAATCCAAAGTGCATCACACAGCAATCCAACACAAGTTCTGAAATGCTCCTACTGTCAGTCCCACAGTGCCCTCAAAGCCCAGCACAGTCTGCAGGGCTCCAGCAAGGAGTCACTTTTTCACCACCTTGTCTCATAATAGCTTCTTTCTCTTAACCACAGTACCAGCAACAGTGTTTGGCATACACTTGGAGCTTGTGCGAGGCAATTGTGTAACTAAAGAAATAGAAAATATATTTTTCCTTAAAATAAGCTGTGAAAAGACTGAGCTGTGTAGGAGATGAATGAATACTAGGGACGTACTTAATAGCGTAGCAATCTGTGGGGGTCATGTTTTCCATCAGCTGAAGGAAATTGTACACATCTACTGCACACCATCAAGCTGAAGACATAGTTACAATAGATGATCCTTTAGAAGGCATCTACGTATTCTTTAAATGTTCAATTATGGTAATTGCATGTCTCAGGATCGGTTCTGCAAGATGAAGTACCCTACAGTGCATGACTCAGTTTCTTAGAGTGCATCGCTCTCATATTTGAACATGGGGAAGGAAATGAGTTGCTGATTACTTTTCAGCCATTATGTTTGATTTTTAGCTTTTGTATATTTAATCACATCCCATTTATTTAAATACTCAAAATTACCTTGTGATTTAAAACATGCAGCCTTTCATGCTGGTTAGTGTTTAATACAGAGCACAAATCACTGCTTTTACATGTTACAGTTTTTGTGATGCTTTATATCATGACTAATATAAATAACATAATTTTCTGTCAGTACTTTTCATTTTGAAGAGATGTAAAACCTTATCAGAAGTACAATAATAATGTGGGGTTTTGTTCATGTTACAAGAGTAAAATAATGTGAAATCTCTTGGCGTCATTCCAAGTTATGGTTTTTGCAGTATATGCATACCAATGAATATTTGATTATTCCAACATTCTTTTTTTCTTCCTTTAACCACTGTAGGAATAAGTAGAAAACATATGCCACCCACACAATAGTTTGTTTATTATCTTGATCCTAATGTCAGTTAAACTTTAGAAATCTTCAGTTAGTGTCCTAAATTCTTCTAAACAAGTGTTCTGTTGAGGACTACCAATACAGACATACGTTTGAGGGATTCTTCCAGTATTGAGCATTCCATGCAAATGCAGTTATAGTAGTTCAAACTGGGACAGATTGAGTTCAGATTTTTTATTACCTGTTTCACAAAACAGGGAAGAAAGTAATAACTCAGTATGTGCCTTATTACGTTGTACCCTGTTAATTTTTTTTTTTTTTTTTTTTTTTTTTTTTTTTCTTTTCTTTTTTNTTTTTTTTCTTTTAGCTCATCACTGTAAAATCATAGGATCATAGAGTGGTTTGTGTAGGAAGTGACCTTAAAGACCGTTTAGTTTCAATCCCTCTGACATGGGCTGGGATGCCATTGACAAGAGCAGGTTGCTCGAGGCTCCTGCCAACCTGGCTTTGAACACTTCCAGGGATGGGGCACCCACGACTTCTCTGGGAAACTTGTTCCAGTGCCTCACCACCCTCAGAGTAAAGACTTTTTTCCTAATATCTAAGAGCAGAAGACCTGAAGTGTTCAGGCTGAGAGCCACCACTACTGACACACTCTGCTACCAACCCTCATTGAACAGTTCTGTTCAATAGGCAGCCCTGTTAATGTAATGTAATGTAATGTAATGCAGATGTAATGCACAGATCTCTGTGCCCACTGGAAGGATCAGGTGACCACAAAAACCTCTGCTTGCTACCTAGCACGTCTACACATTTTCTCTGTGTTTTGAAGAGGAAGGATGGTGACTTGGTATTGGTGAATCCCACCTATATGAAGACTCTGGGGAAAGACCCTGGTTTTAAATCATTGGAAGTGGAACAACGAGTAGCACCACCAGTTAGCCTGGACTCTTAGGGAGGGCCCACATTTTGCTCAGTGTCAGGACAGATGGTATCAGATGGAACAGCAGTAGGGATTTGTCTGCTTGCAGCCCAGGGAATGATCAGCCTGCCTGAACTGAGGGAGCAAACAGCAATTTCATGAAATGCTTGTCTTAGCAATGCGCTTGTACTGTATATCTTGTCCATTGATTACAAAAGTAATTCACTTCACAAAATGACTGGAATTACAGCACTAAACTATTTGACCGTTCCAAGCTGTAACTACATGACACCAAAGCATTTTGAGCATTGCATGTAATAACTACCATTCTCTTTTGATGCCTGGTACTGTGACATCCTACTGGATCAATGTCATACTAGGTGAGCTCTTCTGCAGGAAAGAGAGTCCCCAGCAAGTGATCTGTGATTTATTTTTATCCTGAGACAAGCTAACCCCACCAATAAGCAGTCTGTGTCTCAAGGTACTTACCAACAGGAAGGACTGCACTGTACCTGCTCCACAGGCAAGCAGTCCAAGTGGCTGTTCAGATGGTAACCTCTTCCACCCCCAGGTACTCCCAGTCCTTGGGCATGGCAATGGGACTGAAACTGGCAAAACATAATCTCAGCCCAAGAGCTTTTGCTGCTGAGCCCTGCCCTGATCCGTGAAACCTGGACATCCTCGCAGCCAGGTGACTTTCCTGTGGGGATACGAAGGACATACTTGCAGCACTGCTAGCATCTCCTCATTGCAAGGCCTGGGCAACCCATGGAAAAGACTATCCATGATATGCAATAATTCAGTCTCTCATTAGATGCCTGCCAATGAATATAAATGACCACCTACACAGGAAAGCTGTCCAGCTCTTCACACTCTTTTCTCTCTTTATCATCTGCTGTTCTTCAGAAGGCCGACCTGTCTCTGTGCCAAAAACTGCTCTGGATACCCATGCTTACACTAATATTACTGTTCTCAAAAAAAGTTAAAACATTTCCTTTTGATGAGTCTCTGAACAGACTCACCAGGAAGTTCCCCACCTACAATGACCTGAGTAGCTCCTCCCTGTAGGGATCCCAGCTGTCTTGACAAGTCCCTCACAGGGAGCACTCCTCCAGGAGTCATCAATATTTGCCAGCAAAACACCACTGGGGAAATATGAGACCACGTAACACAAGTTTATGATACGGAACACATGGTAAAGTACAAGCAGCACAGTGAACCTGGAAGAATGTGGTCTTCCCCACTGCAAGAGCTAAGAGAGGCAGCAGAGACCTGTGCTGCAGATAGAGCTGAACTTACCCTGTTACGAGGAAATGTAACAGAGTCTTATAACTAATTTGACTTGTCTTACCAGCATCTGCTGAGGATGAGACTATGAAGACAAAGAAGCTTATGTCAATGTAAGAAGCTGTTTCCAGATATTATGGCAGCAAAAGTTTTGAAAAATGTTGTTGGAAGAGCCTGACAAAATATGAAACAAACAGATGCAATTGTTTTAAAGCAAAATAAAAGTGTAAAGGTAGATACCTCGATTAAAAAATAAAATTCACTTCATGAAGCAGAATTTATTATTCTAGGTTTAGAAGTAAATATACGGGTCCATGATTTTGTGCATAAATATAGTAGTTATCTTTTGGTATTCCTTTGAACTAGAAATTTTTTGGAGATAGTTTTTTTAAAATAATGCAATGTTGCTTTTTCCTACCTCTTCTGCAGAGTATCTGAAGTTGTGGATTTATTACTAAGTGTATATTGGGGAGCAGGCAGATCCCCATAAACATGAAATCCATTTCTATGTGTAATTGTAAATCTTAAAAGCACTGTCTTTATCAGCAAGAAAAATAAGTGAGGGCTCATTTTGACTTCATATATGCGTGCATCACCTTTTCGTCTGTGTTGTTTTTTTTCTCCCCTACATATATTCTCATCAGAGGGTTAGAGCATTGTCTCCACTTATTTTTATTCCCTAAATGCCACCAAATGTTAGAGGAAGGATGAAAGCTTTGTGCTTAGCACAGACTCAGATAGGTTTGTTAGCTAGTCAGCTAGCGACAGGTGTTGAAATGATTCCCAGTAAAAAGTTGAGATGTAGGAGCAGAAGATGAGGTGGAGATTCCCTGGGGATTTCCTGGAGGAGAGCATAGCTTCACAGATGCTCTGTAGCCCGTGCCCCACATACAGCCCCAGTGGGATACAGGGAAGGCTGCTGAGGCCAAATGGCAGTGGGGAGCAAGATGCTGCAGCTGCCAGATTAATCCACGCTGCCTAAGCTCAGTGTCTAAAGGAGGCAGCTGGAAAGAGGGCCAGTGGGCCAGATGATTCATTTTCTCAAGGGTTGGATCGAATCACAGACTGTGGGCTGAGTGTTCCTCGTCTTGGAGTGCTGGTTTGACTTCACCACAGGCCACTGAGGGCTGGATCAGTTTTAGCTTAAAAGAAAGAGGCCAAAATGGATATTTATGAAGTCAAAAGCATTGGTGTTTTTGTATGAGTCGCCTGTTTGTTGGAGATGGCAAAGGGTGAAGTGATTTTAGTAGTGCTTCTTCACTAGTGTAGAGTGGCTTCAAGCCAAGCTGGGCACATCCCTGAGGTCTGTTTATGTCTGTGTTTTCACTGCCTTTGCTATACCTGCTCTGAACTCACATTCACCATGTCTGTCTCCAAAGTTTTATCTGAAATTGTTTATCATTCAACATATCTGGCCTTCAAGTGTTACTTTAATAGAACACTATTCTATTAACTTTTTTTATAAAGAATAAAACTTTTCAATTGTTAACTAAACCAAGTACAAATCACATCTTATATTGAAGTGATAGACGACAGAAGTGAGCATGGAAGGACTAAGCACTGCAGCAGGCAATTCTTGTGTTGTAGCTGTAAATTTGTTTTCTTGCTGTCATTCTGTTGACCTTATGTTTTTCTAAATTCATTGCCCAGTGATCTTTGTTAATGTACAAATCATGATACCACAGAATAATTTACATTGGAAATGATCATTACAGGTATATCATATTGCACCCTCCTTGAGAAAAAAAAATATAGTGACATTCTCAAATGTCATTAGTATAATTAGAGTGTTTGTTTTTCCTGCCTCTATGCACAGAAAAAGGTTTCATCAGAACAAACTGTTTCTTAGTGATTGTAATTGAGGTCTGTAAATCACATCACATGCTTACTAGGACCATCCCATTAATTCCTAGCATAACTAGGCCAAACACTGGTATCAGTTGCACTATATTTACTTGACTGCATTTGGAACAAGAATCTAGCTTTTGTACCACTTTACTTTCTCAAGATTGGCTAAATAAAATGAAGTTCTGTACAGTAACACTAAGAAGAAATACCTGGTCTTGCTAAAGTAGTTCTTTACCCTCCTACATAATGCTGTGAAATCTGCAACAGAAGTAGTGTAAATACTTTGATTCACAGTATTTATTCTTCAGAATTTGAAATGGTTGTTTTAGTTCAAGGCTTCACAAAGCCATGGTGTTCTTCTGAAGATTTTGCCCTCATAACTCTCTAGCCCTCAAGACACCCACGCCACCAACAGCTGTAACAGAGACAGAAGGAGGCTTGTTCTCAAAGAAATGCCCCAGTGGCCCCCTGTTTGGGGTGTTTGCCTGCTACTTTGTCTAGAGAAGGTCTATTTGAATGCTTCACCAAAAGCTGAGGGTAAGCACATGAGCACGGATTTTGAGAACACAGGGACTGACAACAGGTTCATGATACAGGGCAGAGAGTTGTACAGCCACAAAATTATGATGATTATGATGACGTGCAATTCATCAAAGGTGCAGTGGGCCCTGACACTTAACTTTCTCATAAGCAAGTGAGATGCGGGAAAGACCCTGTCTATTTGACTTACTTGTATAAAATCCTTTTAGAGAAACTTTTCCTCTGATGTATCTAAAAGGTCTGTGGCAGAAAGTGGATGTAGTGTGACATTGGATAATATGGTTTCAGCCCAATACCCAGCCCACTTTGTATGTGGCTACTGCTCAAATAAGAAAAAGATTGGTGTCATGAGCCAGCTGGACACATCTTTTGCCCATCTGTTCCATATTTATTTATTTTTTCAACATTTCATTTACTGTTTAATGTTTATATTTCTCTTACTTGGTACTCAGCGGAGAACTACAAAAAGTCATCAACATCTCCTTCTGTTCCAATCAGCCTGGAATTTCCACAGTCAACCATGGCTGCAAAACCAAGGGCAAGCTCTGTCACCAAGCAAACTAACATTTTATTTATGTGCTTATAACACCTTCAATAACTGTATATTCCCCAGCTATCTTTAGGCACTCACTAGAACAGCAGAAGAATATTAGAATGTCTAATTTGACTCTGGAACATTTTCTTTTCCTTTCAAAGAATAAATAAGTTTCTAATAGATGAACAAATAGTCGTAATTCTAAACCTAGTACACGAGCAATCCTAAATCCTCAAACCCTTTCTTCGCCTCCTGCTTCGAAAGACAAGAAACACAATGTGTTTGTTCTTGGAAAATTTTAAAAAACTGCAGGTGTTATGCACAGTTATTTATTTGTCCTTGCATATTGGGTGGTTTTACTCGGGCTCGTTGATGATTGATTGTTTTATTGCCCAGTTGATTGAGTGTTGAAAGTTACCTAATTAAAAGTTTTTGTATATGCCCCAGTTCAAACAAGTTAATCCCAGTTAAAAGCCATATTTTTCTTAAAATACCCCTGTTGTGTCCCTGTTAAATGTTGTTCCCCAATTCTGTCACTTTACCAAGTATTTATGATGTTATTGAAGTTGTTGTGTGTTCATTAAGCGTTTATAATGTTATTTGTTAGATGTTTTATGATTTTAGATTATTCACTTTGTTATTTCCGAGTTTTATTATTTTTATCAAGCATCTGNGAATCCTAATGCTGAATGTGTCTCATAGGATGTTCTTTTCAGTTCCGATTTAAGTCAGTCATTGCATCTCTGGGAATTTTCAAGGCGGCTAACCTGCTTTGGAAAGCAATTTCACTGACACATTCTCAATAAATTAGTTTAGTTTTGTTCTTAAAAGACTGTTTCTTCATACTTGTTAATATTTGTATTGTAGCTCTGCTGCTGGAGGGATACAAGAAAAGATAACTGGGAGAGGAAAAGAGTTACCAAGTGACCATAACTTTAATAAGCATGTAATGAATCAAGAGTATCCCTTACAACCACCCCTCCTGGCAGCACAGAGAGTTAGAGCCAGATCAGCTTGCTCTTACTTGGAACTTGGAAGCTAAATCCTAAGCATTCCCAAACATTTCAGAGCAAGCCCTAGGAAGCCTACATGCAGGAACTGGAGTTTGAAGGGGCTGCAGGCCATGGTATGTGGTTTGATACCAGTTTTACTGCAGCTCAGCAGCGAGCACTGTCACAAGCTCTACCACTTTTTCTGGGTCAGGAATATGATCTAAAGTTACAAGTTTTACCAGCACTGCAGTGAAATACAAGTTTTCCCAGAAGGAACAACCACTTAAAGTGTTAGGTTGCACATCTAAGTTTGGCCATGTCTGCCAATCAGACATTTCAATACTCCACATGCTGTTGTTTTGAAGACCACAGCTACTCAGCTCTTACCTGCTGCCTCAATTCCTCATCTAGTATATGGCTAAGAAACTGCCTATGCACAAAGCAATAGGAAACAGCCCACTTCTTACCTGCAAGCCTGCTGTCACGCTTAAGATGCCAGTTCTGGTTTTGCAATTTCACTTGGGATTGTAAATATTTCTTGGGAAACTGCAACAGTCATCCCAACAGGACAAAAAGGATGATGGAGTTTACACCAACCATGAACACAGAGCAGGAGGTGGCTAGAACAGCAGGTGCTCCTGCTATTACCATGTACTGCCTGAGTAGCATGAATTCATAACTACCAGTAGTATATAGTTCCTTTAGTTATTTGGTTATTTGGTTATATAAAACATAGTTAGTGAAATCATAATATCCAGTTAATTTATCTATGAAGAACATAGGGCTACAGAACAATCCAGGTTTCCTGCTTTTCATATTGCGCAAAACATAGTGTATTGTACTGTATTCCTGCTGTTTGCCTGATTTCCAAAATTTAGATTTATGATTATGTTCGGTACAAGGGCTAAGTCACATGTTGGTAAACGATGGTCACAGTACGATAAATTTTGGATTGACCACCTCTCACTTAAAAACATCTGTTCCCCTGTGTTTCCTAAAAGTTTACATGGCGTCTATTTCATTAAATCTCTTCTGTTTATTACTTTCTAATTTTTTTTGGACTTCAATAGCTTTTTTCAGAAGAAGAAGACAGAGAGTGGAACTGCCTAGGAAAAAAGTCAAGACAGGCTTTTTAGTAACAAACTCAGTGCTCCTGAGATGCATGGGAACAACAGTATGTGTACACCCAGGAGAGAGGGCAGCCTGGAGAGCTCCAGCAGGACTGAGATGCCCTGTTGGTTATGCCAATATCAAGAGGCTGAGAATGCCCATGTCACCAAAGATGAGGTCAAGAGGAACAGTGCTGAGACAATTCCTAACCACTGAATTGCTGCAGAGGCTGACAGTATAGAGATTACAGCTGGAGGAGCTGGGCAGGACAGAAATGGTTATAGGGCACATGTATAGTCCTGGAGATCTTGAGAATGCTCTGAAAAGGTTTAGATACTTTTGGCAAGTGCCTAGAGCAGCATCAGACCCACTCCCATTTATGTCAGCTGCCTGTCAATTGTACCCAGCAACATGTGGGAGGCATAATGCTGTGCTCCCTAGCACCCTACTGGTACAGCCAGAGAGGTGAGTTCCACTGATGCAGCTTTCTGCCCCTTAGCTGATCTCTGTCACAAGAGGAAGGGATGATTTGAAGAAGTTCTACTTTTTCTCCATCTGATTTCATGACACAAAGTCACAAGATATATGTCTGGGAATAGAAAAGTTATTTTTGAAGTAAACGTCTTGAGCTTTGTTTTTGGTAGTGAGCCAACGTTATCTTTATTTGTGTATGTCTATAGCCCAGGAGTTAATAACATTATATTTAATCAGCAGAAAGCACTTTTGCAATTAACTTCATTTGGAGCAGTATCTGGCTTTATAACATTGATTTTACACTTCATTGTGTTGATTGTTACATTGCTATAAAATGACCAGTGCGTTTTACGTATGATAGTTGTTGTTAAAGACAAAGCAGTGTTAAAAGAATTACTCCCCGTTATAGCTGCTACAGGTAACTAAGAGAAACTACAAATAGCTGCAAAAATGAGAATCACAGAATAGTTTGGATAAGAAGGGACCTTTAAAGGTTACCAAGACCAACCCCACTGCAATGAGCAGGGAGATCTTCAACTCGAGCAGGTTGCTCAGGGCCCCTCGAACACTTCCAGGAATGGAGCATCCACAGCTTCTCCAGGCAACCTGTTCCAATGCCTCATTATAAAAAATGTCTTCTTTATATCTAGTCTGAACTCATTCTCTTCTTCTGAAATCACTTCCTCTATACCCACCCCAACTTTCCTGCTGATCTTTATGACCCTTGTCATGAACACAAGTATGATTGATTGGATTTGATGCAAAGTGCTGGTGTTTTCTTGACTGTATACTAAGATCCAGCACCAGTGCCATAGGATGAAAGAAAAAAAACCAAAAAACCTGGGAAAACTGGCAAGAATAAATAGTTCTTCCATACAAAGCCAGCACCTTTGCTTCCCCCCTAAATCTCCCTCACAGACCAGCCTAGAGAAGGCTGATGTGTAATACCAGTGAATCAGTGTGTCACACCCTGAGCACAGTGGCAAGAGTATAATGTTCCTAATGATAGCTGAATCCTGCACCCACTGTAGCCAACTTGTGTAGGAGGTATGAATGTAGGTGAAGGGAGAAAAAGCATCAGATTTTATTCCCTGCATTGTTCTTTATATCATTAAGGGGGAAAAGTTCTGTGATGAGTTTTGTTATAACACATTTTTTAAAGTACACAGACACACCCCTGGAAGAATGGAAACAGTGGTTAGAGAGGGTACAATGACAGAATCACTGTAATAAAAAAATACCTAATTTATTATTACCTTTAAAATATCCTAATTAAAGCTCTACTTATATGATCAGGCTTTGTCACAAATTTAGTAATTTCTGTCCCAGGCTGTGTTTACTCATGTATAAGGGCATTTTTGGAATCAGATTCTTTTGGAAGCAGAGCCTTTATCTATGCTATGTGAGTACACAAATAACTAAGAGTCTGGCTGTCTCTGCAGGCAAAAATCAGTGTAATAGGATATGGGGGAAAATTGGGAGCTTGGAGACACTGTTGTTGAAGAGAGACGAGCCCCTATCTTCTCCAGAAGGTGAAGATGTCACATCCCTGAGATGAGAACAGCAGGTTGTGTGGTGGCTGGGAACTCCAGGACTTCATCTAATGTCTCTCCTGCTTCCTTTTCTCTCTGCCAAGAGCTATTAGCCACACATGCACAAACAAACCAGGAATAGTTACACATGTTTTTTAAAAGCTTGTGCTTGAATTGCTTCTTTAAAAAGCATATTTATATGGTCAGCAAAGCCAACAATATCTCCCAGCCAGTCAGTTGCACTCACTATTTCTTGTAAAATACAGCCTAGATTCTCCCCTACTCTCCCCTACCCAGTCAGGCCTCCCTCCCCTCCTTGTCCTTGCACTCTGCTTTTGGCTCTATTCAGGCAATATTAGAAATTCTATGCTCCACTCTTGTGACTGGGCTGATCTCTCTACAGGAGCAATGTCATTCCTCTTTCATGCAACATGAAGCCATGCTCAGTGCTGGGGGGAGGGGAAAAGAAAGTTTTAGGTGCAATAATTTCCTGTATAAATCCACTCAAACATTTGATGCAGTAGAGCTCTCCGAGGCTGTATTCTGCAGATTCTTTTGTGCTGAAGAGCATGCTTGTGGGGTCTCCTGTGCTTCTGAAACATCTGCTGCACTCTGATGTTTAAAAGCCTTTACCGCGAAGTAACTGAAAAGTAAAGAATTCATAGGCAGGAAAACACTGAGCAGTTTTCAGGACGCAAGAGAATCACAGCAGGAATTTGTTTGGTTAGGAAAGTTTGGTTAGGCTCTTTAGTTTATAGATGTTGAAACTCACTAATTAATACTGAGTGGTGATATAGATTATTTATTTAGCAGTCCCCAATGAACTGCAGCTGCTGAATTTTGTATTGGACTTATTTCCAACAAAAGAACATTGCTTTTCTTTCTTAGCTCTTAGAAACAGAGTTCAGAAAAACTGGAGTTTAGTGCAAAGTTGCAGAATAGCAATTCCAGGGAAACAAGTCTTCTAATTATCCAAAGTACTACAGTGCAAACTCTCCCAGTTGCCCTGACAATGTGTCTGACACTGCCATGGAGAAGCCCAGCACAAGATGTTGAGTGGGTGTTTCATACTCCTTGCTTATTAAAACCTTGGTCTCTGTTCAAACTTCCACAAGGTCTCCCAATTAATGCCAATTGGGGTGATGGTTTTGACCATGTGGATACTTTTCCTCCAGGAAACTAAGTGGGGTCCCACTGCAGCTTTGAAAGAAGGATTCCCTAGAATAGCCTCTCTGAATGCAGTTTAAATTATATATTTGCTTTGTGTTAAAACTCTTCAGATATCCAACTTATACAAAATGTATAATGAGAAAAACAATGATAAACAACAGTACTTAAATATATTCTGGTCTTTAAGATAGCAATAGCAATTACTTTTCAGAAAACAGAGGAGAGCAGTGATAGGGAGCAGTTAATACTAATGACAAGCTGCAAATGTGAGATAATTTTTCTCAAAGCCATTCCTATCACAAAGTATTACTTAAATTACTTGTCTGTGTTCTAAAAACCATTTGGACCAGCCATAACTGACTCTTAGTGCATATCAGTATCTGTTACTATTAAAATAAATCAATCCTCCAAAGATATTGTTGAAAGAACTTTTTGCATTTCAAAGAGGCTTTGAGCAGCGTTACTTGGGTTACTTCCAAAATTAAGACATGTAAGTGATGAGCATTTTCACAGACAGAATAACTTGGGGTCAATGCAATTTTGTCTCCATCACAATTCATTATACACATTGGGATGTGTAACAATGAAGGAAGACTGGGAACCTTCAGAGGATGTATAAAGGTTTAGAAGCTTTTGATTTGGCATCATTAGCAAATTCTTACTCATACAAATTGAATAGAAGGAAGACACAGGAACAGACTGGAAGAAAACTCCTGCATATATGCATGCTGATGGGAGTTGCAGAAATCAGGAGTGGCAAGCACTGGACACAGCTCAGGGAAAGTCTGAGTGGCCCATAAGCAATCCCCAGTGTATGAGTGAGACCAGAGAGAAGTAAGTTTACTACTGCTCTCAAATTTTGGTGGTTTTGATGCTTCTCCCTCGAAGTTTCAGATTAGGACTTGGAGGTGGTATTCCAGGCAGACAAGGAGGGATTTTTTTTCTTATTAGGGCAAAATAATTTGTGAAATATTATTAATCAACATGTGGCCAGACATTCTGAGAAAAACAACAGGGAGGCTCAGCTATGCAAGTACAAATTGCTTGAAAGATGATTCTCAAAACAAATTTATTCATCCCTGGATGTCCCCTGCGCTCTTAATCCAGGAGCCTCATAGCAAAATTATTCTTGTAAAACACAAATTTCATCCTAGTTGTAACTACTCTGATTGAGAATGAGTGGTCATCCCTTGGATTTTTAGGCCAAAGGCAAAAGGCCTCTCTATTTCCCACTTCAGCTTGAAAACAGGATGTCCTGTGTTTTGAACCAGTAGGAACGTCAGTGATGGCAAAAGGAAGGTGGGACCTGTGTCAACACACATGGAAAAATGCTGAACTTCTCTTGTCTCCTTGTTCTCTTGTCTTGTTCTCTTTTTGGAACAGAAATTGCTCTGAAAATAGGGTAGTTTACTGAAATTGTGCCTTCTCACATTCACATCACATACTCCCTCTGAATTTGAACTAAATTTGGCTCAGGTGATTGTTCAGATTGTCTATGCAACTAGTCAAAATAGTAACAGCTGAAAGGGAAAGATGAACAAACATTTGTTCTGCAGTATCTGTACTGTGGGATGATGATTCAAAGTCCCCTAGAATACTTTTTTTTTTAAGTATTAAGGGATACCAGATATTTTCAGCTTTTGAAACATTTTTATTCAGCATCCTTCTGTTGGTTTAATGGTTTGATTTTTTTCCTCACAAGTTGTTTTGAAAAAAGTTGTGTGATGTGCTTTGCTTTAGAAAATCTAAAATCTACCAGAGAATAAGAAAATTGATGTTTCCACATATTGATTAGATGAACTGGTCAAGTAAGTGGATTTATGCTCTGTTAGCAGAGAAATTGGACGTTCTGTTTTCACTCATTGCATGCGAACTTCTGCTCTACTAGGGTGGCCAGTTCTTTGCACAGAAACAGCTTTACAGTTCAGTCTGTACCTGAGCAAAACATAAATTTGGTCTTTTGGGCAGCAAAATATATGTTCAGTCCTTTTCCTATATTATACCAACCTCTTTGGATCAAACTCCCAAGCAGATTTTGGTCAAGTTGTTTTTCTTCCAGGTACAGCCATCACAGTGGGAAAATTCTGTCACATATCAGCACTCCTGGACTTCTGCTTACACCAGATGTTCTCAAAGAGACACACTCAAGCTATTACTCCTAACCAGAGAGAAATCTCTTCCCATCTCTTTTCATAGTGACCTCATCTGGTTATTTATGCTCTTGTCCCCACCAGATCCCTTCATTGAACTAAGGCCTAAGGATCTCTGTCTTCAGACAAGCATGAGAAGCCAGAGCTGCTATTTGTTCTCTGATGTGGATTTTGATGGTCTGGAGTCAAGTTCAGGATGTTAGGAAAAAGCTGGGAACATGCATTCATGCTAAGTTTAGCCCTAGTATCCTTCTACTCATCAGTAAATAGTGAAGCTTTCTGAGGTGTCCTGAGTTGCCCTTCTGTAGATTGTAGTGTTTACTTTGCCCATCTGGGTTTGTAGGGAGCTAAACTGGGTTTTGTGTGTGACTGAACAAATAAATGGGAGTGAAATCAGTGACCTGTACTAGACACAAAGACATCATCTCCGACTGAGCTGCAAAGTATCAAAGGCTGGGAGAGTGTTTCAAGCAAGTAACTTTCACTCTGGTATTTTAATATTCTTGAGGCATTTCCTGTTGGTTATCTCTATGAGTACTCTGCATTTACTTGTATCTATGGTCTGCAACAGCCTGAACCCAGAGAAGCTGAAAATCATAACCTGCTCAAGAAGAAAATTATACGCTGCCATTTGGCTCTACCAACACACCAGACATTTCCACAGTGGTAAGTCTTGCCTACAGAGCTTTTGAAGATCTGACTCACACACACGTCCCCTTCTTTAATCGTTAAGCAATCTGACCACCAGACCTCTGTCTTGAATTCCGCCTAGATGCTGATGTGCTTTAGTGTTCTCAGTGTTGAGACTGAAGATGCAGTTTTATCTTTGTCTCAGAAAGGCAGATCCCTGAAAAAGGGAGGCTGTAAGTAACTTGATCAACAAAATCTGAAATAAGCAGCCTGCAAGAAAAGAGACTAGAGCTCTACGACAGAAAAGGATTCACACTCTGGAGCAGACAAGAGCACATGGTATTTTACTACGTTTAGGACAAAGGATGTGCTGAGCATGTGTTTCAGATACTTAATACAAAGTAACAAACTATTTAGGGAAAGATATTGTAGCTATTTTCTATACTTAGAACCTAGTCAGAGTGCATTGAAGATAAAGAGAAAATGTTCATGAACTTTGGAGGCCTTTGGATCATGTTATTTCAGGATAGTAAACATCAAAACAACAGACCATGTTTTGTTTTAACTGTGCCCAGTGCCAAGGGCAGCTTCCTTTTTAAGACTTTTTGAGGTTTTTTTTCTTTTTAAAATAAAGTCATAGAGAGCATCGTTGGAATTGATTTCCACTTTTCTAAAATTGGACAGTCTACAATATAATGTAAAAGACACTTTTAGGGTCTGTAATAGGTTTCACGTGTGCTGGGATGCCAGGAAGGTTATAAAGAAGGCTGCTGTGTAGGGAAGTCTTGAGGTGTGTTGATGTGTAGAGCAAAGAAGAGCACAGCAGCAATATTATTTTTTCCTGAATCAAAGCAGTGTTTCATTTTCACATCTTGACCTAACTTATCTTCTCGACCAAGAGAGGATGAATGGGACATAAACAGTTAAAAACTTCTGCTTTCACTACCACCCAAAATGGAGGGGAAAAGCTGTTGAACATGTCTCTGTATGACATCTGTATTTTTCTCAAACTCCCTCATGTCTGCAAAGCAACAATCTTCAGAAAAGTCCTGAGACAACACCTCAGAAACATTTTGCCTAAAGTTGCATTGGTTTATTTTGCTAGAATATAGGTCTGAAAAAATTCCTTCCCAAACCAAGCAACATTTCACATCAGGTTTATTTACTGTCTGTAGTATGTTCACTAGATATACAGTTGTCACTATGGACACTATCAAAATAAGCTTTTTAGGGAATTCTGGTAGCCATATTAAATAAAGGAAGTGGAAAGTATGTTTTGTTGTGATGAATTTCATTTTGCTGGTTTAGCCCTGCCATGTGCTTAGTTCAAGGAAATTGCAATTGTTCAAAGAGGAATTTTTAGGTTATTTAACTTTGAAAACACTGCTAAATTCAAATGTATTTTTTCTCCACCTTGACATAAATGCACACCCGTGTGTGCATTTGATAAGATGAAAAGATATATCCCATAGCAAAAACATTTATAGAAAAGCCAGCTAGACATGTTGGACTGCATCAACAATTATTCCAGTGGAAACAAAATAAAAATCAAGTTCACTTCTGCATTTTGCCTATGTCCAGCTATTGCCTGAGTTGGACAGAATGACAGTTTGTAGCTCTTATTAAAACCATATTTTGCTTGATGCCAAAGAGAATTGCCCTGTGCAACAAAAATGTTTCTGGAAAATCCTGACAGTTTTATTGAGAAACAAAAAATAATTGTAAGCCAGTTGCATCCATCTCACCCTGAAACACATACCTGGAGCTTGTTATGATGATAGTGCCTAAAATAGAAAACTAAATATTAACTCAGAATAAATTGGGCCTGAAATGAAACAGCTATGCTTGCAGCAGGCAGCTTAGATCTCAGTCTTGCTCCATAAGGTATAAGGTTCTGCTAGGTGACTATATAAGCAGCTTTTAAATTTTACAGGCATTGCATCTATTGTCTGTGGGAGTAAAAAAGAAGTGTTTTAAGTCACTTGGTTACCTCTGAGAGGCCTTTGTTGATAGATTAGCCATGTATTTATGGTCAGTTTATAGCAGGGAGGGAAAATGTAGAGATAATTTAGTTGGCAAATCAGGAAAGAAAAACCCTTGGACAAAACAGATTTGTCTACTCAGTGTAAATTAAGAAATGCAGTTAATTTAGTATATGGCATAACACAGTATGCAGCACTTCTTGCTTGGTTCTGGTGAAACATTTCTACTAATTACAAAAATTGTGTTTTCTAATTACAATTAATGTAAATAAAATATTCACACATCACTTTGCAGAAGCAAAACATACTGGGTAAGATTCTGAAGAATTCTGAACAGAAATAGTTCTTAGTGTGATTCTGTTTATGAAGCCTTGGTTTACCAACTTAACCTCATGAAGAACACATTTGACCAGGAATTGCATAGTTTCTTCCCTGAACATGATATGAAATCTGAAAGGTTTCACCTGATTTATAAAAAAAAAAAAAATCCAAGTAGGACACAGTTATATTACAAGACCTTGCTGTTCATCAGGCAGGAAAGGGAACAAGTCGCTAATGTTATCCCATGAGAAACAGGACATGGTTTGGCACAAGTAATGCAACAGATCACTTGAATTGCACAGAATTAATGTTTTAATCTCAAAATTACACACATATTGATAGTGATAGGATTAGAGCTTCCTTCTAAGGATGGTGTTAGCTTTCTGTTACTAATATAATTAATATTAATAGAGTGTTTACAGTTTCTTATTCAGGACTAGGGCTTTGTTTCCTGAGATGCTACAAACACACACACAGTGATAGCGGTCTCTCAGTTCAACTTAGAATTTTTCAACCCTTTATTTATAAATATATTATTTTTCTTGAAAGTCAGTCTGTTCCTCAAGACAGAAATAATTTGATTTGTAAGAGATTAGAGTTGAAATCTTATCTGAAGATGTGTCAGTAAAATTTTTTTACACATTAATGCTGGTTAATATATATTTAAGACCAGATGTACCACACCATAAAGCCCACTAATTATAATCTTTTCTTCAGACTGGATTAATGCCAGAAATTGCTTAAGTCTGGCTTATACTTAACTAAACTGCATAATTAGTTTACATCATTCCTTTCTGATTTTATTCTGTCTATAAGAATAAACCGCTTGAATGTTAGAAAAATACTACTAGAATTTTGGTTAGTAAGTTTGTTTAAATGCAAGACCAAAGCATAATCCTTGCTAGGAAAGTAAATGTTATGGCTTATTCCTTGAATAAACAGAGAAACTAAGCTAAGTTTTATATTCTTTTGAACCAAAAAGAAAAATGTATATTTCTTTCCATTTTGCTCCAACAAGCGTGAATATTCTCATTCCCCCACAGGGCCAAGTGCAGGTGTGGAGAAGGTGGTACTTGCAGCTGGAATATCTACGTGCCTAAAGATGTTGCTGCCAGAGCAACAGTTTCTTTTCTCAGATAGCCATGAGAAGATGGAGCAGATTCGATCCTGACACCCACTGCTGACTAACTCCCAGCATAATCAAAAAGCTCAGATTAAAGTTTTTTACTTTTACAATTAAATGGCTGCAGGATCAATAATTATTAAAGCGGGAGCAATCAGGCATGGTGTGTGGAAAACGCAGATGCTGCAGAAAGAGGCGTGCAGGTGGCTGAATTGTTTTGGAATGCCTGTTGTAATAACCACTAGAATTGGGAGGAGGCTGCAAGCACTCGGGTGTGCCAGAACTGTTTTCTGAGCATCATGGATCCAGCAAGGTAAATAAACAGGAGAAGGAACCAAGAGAAGATGTAGAGCTAGAAACAATGCAGGAGGGCTCTATATATCTGCCACCTTCTCAGATGCCCTTCAGACGGCAGTCCACAGGAGGCAGCTGCCTTCAAAGCCTTGCAAACCATTTAGAAACAGCTCTCACAGGAACCCTGCTTCTCTTTCCTTTGTGTACTTTCACCACACTCTGCTGAAAAAGTAAATGGCTTCAAATAATGGCCTGGAATTAGCTAAAGTTCCAGAGAAAAATGCTGGTAAAATAGTACTGCGATAATCAGTTCTGAGAAAATGTTTAAACACAGAAGCATAAAATCGGGAAATGCTCTCTTTGTAGTCAAGCATTACAAAATCCACTTAATATGGTTGCTGTGGAAAGGCAAAAGTTGGTGTCTAAGAAGACAGTAATGAAAGCTAAAATTTTACATACAAACTAATTAGCCAACATGGGAGTAATAAATTCCAGAGTTTCCGAGACTTTCATAATGAGCTAAGGTTTAGACACACTTTGTTCTATTGTATGATCAATACAAGCACAAGCACTGTTTCAGAAATCACAGCAGTGTTTAGTTACTTTGAATTCTCATTGTCAAAATTTCAAAAGGAACTAATTCTGCAGTAATGAGCAAACAGCCTGAAAAGTTTCTTGTAAATTAGGTTTGGTTTAATCTGGAAGAGTTCAAAGAAAGCAGCTATGACTACTGAGGATGTACTGTAGTTAATGGTGGTTTAAGGATTTCAATGACAAAAACATTTGCTTACTTTCAGGTCCTTATTTTGGGAAACATTGCAGCAGAAACTTCCTACCACCATTAGAGAAAATCTCAAGGATGGATTCTACTTTCCCAGGTGATGTTAAGCAAAAAGCTAACACGTATCAGTTAATTCTGAGCACAGGCTGTGCTTCTGCAGTTCTCAGGAGCCCTGGTGAAGGGCTGAAGATGATCCCATTGGGGCAAATGATTTGCAAATGCATAAAAATGATCGTCCTTGACCTGTGACAACCAGGCACCAAGTATAGAGGAATATACAGATCATATGAGAAAATATTTACCACAGAAGAGAGTGGTTTCAGTACACCAACAATCAAACCACTGGTGAAACTGTTGGAGTACTGAATGAGAACTGCAGTGTCCCGCTCTGTTAAAGAAAATTTTTATAATGGTTAATGAAAACAGCAAGACATGGAAGCCAAATGGAGATGTGTGAGGGCCAGGACAGCAGTGCACAGCACAGTCAAGGAGCTGATACATGAAACAGAGAAGAGCAGAAGAGTCTGAAAGCAGAAGCAGACTCACTGGTCAATTTTATTTAAGTTTGACTTGTGAGCAAAAGGCGTCCAAAGAAATAACCATGAGTAGTAAAGGGGAACTGAAAATGACTTGTTCAAGTGAGTATGAGGAAAGCAAAGGAGAGCAGCCCAAAAATCTACATCCCTGTGTATGCCAGAAAGTGAGAGAAGATAATTGTAGGAGGGGAATTCAGCAAAAGGATTAGACAAGGGGAAGGAGAGGTACTCCGTCCACCTTCTCTTTGAGGAAAGCTACAAGATCCCAGGCAGAAAGAGAGATGGAAACAGATCAGGAGGATGTCAAAGAAGTGACACAAACATAGTAGAAAAGCAGCTGGTTTTTCTGGACTAGTACCAAACAAAGATGGCCGAGACTGAAGCTGTCCCCAGCTGCCCCCACCCCATCCCTCTCCCTGCCTGGGCACAGCCATGCAGGGCACAGTCAGGGACCAACCCACCACTTCCTGCCCCCCGACCTGGGCACTAGACAACCTTGGGTTTGCCAATCTTGCCAGAGCTGAGAAGGACTTAATGACTTCCTAAATTTTGTTCTCCTTCAAACTTTTCTGAAGTCTGCACTCTCTCCAGTGAGGAATGCAGTGACTCTAAGTCTCTCACAGACTGCCTGACATAGCAGCTTCACCCCAGTGACCCTTCTGATGCCCACGAGGCCAAAAAGCCCTGAGGTCAAACAACAAAGGAGTTACTAACACCAGGATTTGGAGCTGGGTGTCTCAATTCCATCAGCTGCTGGCTTTCATGGTCTAAGTACCTTAAATTATAGGCTTAAAGCTCCAGGTATCTCCTGCAATGGTAGCCTAAACTAGTTGCAGTACATCAAATAAAATAGCAGTCCCTGAAGACATTCTAGCTTAGTCATCAGCCAAATGTCTTCTGCCACCAACAGAAGTGGAATTTTCACATTTTTCACAGTTATGAAAAATACAGCTGATTGACCATTATCAAATAATTTAAAGTCATCTTCAAAGGTATATCAGAATCAAGATCAGAATATATGTTGATTTTAAAGAATAGGAAAAGAGTATTAAAGCGTGTTCTGGCAGTCTGTTACATACTTTGGAAGCAGAATAGTCTAACTCACAGGGCAGTGTACAGTATTACTACTCCCCAGATTATTACCACAGCAAAAAACACATTTTTCCCAGGAAAGAATGAGATAAATTCCAGTACCTTCCCTTCAGCAAAAGTGTAGAGGTCTCCATTACTCCTGGAGTAATCACTCCTTAGTCAGACCTGCAAATAAAAACAACAGTTACAATGGGGTGAGTTTAGATTAATTTTCACTTTACCCATGCAGTTCTGAGGTGGGACTGTATGGAGAATGTAACCTAGACCTAGATTACCAATTTGTTTTATACTATTGGTAAGCCCTTGGGTCCAGGGCCAAGTGTCAAGTAACTTTTGTCTAGAAAATACTTTAAATGCAAAGCCAACCTGAATCTCATTGGGTATTTTTCTTAAACAGTTTTTAAAGGATACAAGTCTTTTAAGTTTTTAAGTGTCTCCTGGGAAGTACTAAGCACTGTTAGTTTTCGTGGTCATCAATTATTTCTTCCACTGGAGAAATTCAGGACACTTTTGTCTCTAAGGACCATTAAGGTCAATGAGCAGCAGGAGATGCATGAAAAGAGAGACAAATACACACAGAACTGCCACTGCTGATCTAAAGAACCCCGTACAGGGAGCAGAAATCTGACTATTAAAGTAGTCACTGTTGAGAAACTTGCTGTAGTACCCCTTTCTTATAATATTAGTGTCACAACTTTCTGAAAATATATGGATTTCACTTGACACTGCTAACCCTATGACTGCTGTGTAAAATATTTAACCATCTGTTAGAGCCTCCAAGGCTTCCACAGTCAGCTGAGGACCTCAGCGCTTTCCATTCATAGTGTATGAATAATGCATATAGCCTTGACATCTCTGATACCTTATTAGGCCTCCTAAAATGGGGCTTCTTAGTATCAGCACCAAAGTTTCCAACAGGTTTTATGTGTGATGAAAGTAACAATGCAGTGTGAAACACATACCTCCCTGCTAAAATTGATAATCACTCAAATTCGTGCAAGTGAAGCACACATAGAAGGAAAGTGTGTACATATAGAAGGAAAAGAATCTTCCTACCAGCTTAAGAGGATGCTTATCTTAGCAGGTCTGTAATAGCAAAAAAATGGCAATTTTTTTTCATCTCTCCTTTCTAAGTAAGGGGAGAATTTGTTTTCACTCATAAATTCATTTGTTGGTCTGTACAATGACTATTGCAAATCTAGTGCTGGGAATGTGTTATTGGGTTTTAAGCAGCATTATGTGTCTCCAGAAGAAGGAAAAAGCGATCAAAACCCTGGCCTGAAGCTAGGTTGTGTGTACATAGAAATGGATCAATAAGATATCAGTAAGTGTATTTTTATTTTCTGTCTTAAACTAGAAGACAAATGAGTAAAATGTGAGCAAGTTAGGAAGCTGGAGAGAGGAGTACTGGTTTCTGCTTTCTGCTGTGGCACTGATTCACGGTTGAATACCAGCACACATGCCTGACTACACATGCAGCCATTTCCTCTGCAAAACAGATCTTTAACCCCTCACACATATGCTTATTATTCTACACCTGGGTAAGTACTATAGGCATGATAATATTTTTTTACTTGACTGTGGCTTCATGAAGATTTGTTAAAGTTCAATGCTGGCAGGGATAAAAGTTACCCTAGGGAAATAAAATAGTGTTTAAATTTCAGCCAGTTGAATGCAAACATTTAGACATGCTCAGCTAATTACTTCTAGTCCTTATCAGCTCTATCAGTGAATAAGAAATATTCTGTAAGATAGTATCAGGACACAAAAGAATGAAAAGTACTGAGAGAAAATAATTTTCATCAAGAAAAGAAAATATGAACAAATTCTTTCTGCACCCGACTGATCTGTTGATAAAATATCATCGTGCAGAAACCATGGTTTGAGCACTGACATCTGCCTCTGTACAGCTTATTTTTATTAAAGTCACTGGGGTTTCTCATGGGTGGACCACAAAACTTACTTAAACCCCCTTGCAAGTAGCTGAGGACTGCTCTTTGGAGCATCTGAAACATCTGCTGATGGTATTCTTGGAACAGAGAAGATTCATTCAACTTTCAGTTTATAAATCATACTTACACTGAAAAAGTTTATCAGCCTTTAGAACATATTCTCATATTGACATATGGTTGTATTTCTTTGAGCACTTCTTCTATTTTTCAAAATAATACACAGAAACCAACAAATTGCTTTGTGTTATATATTTGTCATTGATATGAGTTCTAGGATGGCATTAGGAAACACAGAACATTGCACAAAAGCCTTGATTTATCTTTAATATGTTATGAATCCATTAGTTATATGATTTGAATTACTATCAATATAGTACTATCCCATTACTCAGCAAGGGAGATGTCAGGAACATATGAGCAGATTGCTGAATTTTTCTATGGCATTTCCAGTATTTAGCATAATTATTCACAAAAATACTACAGAAGACAAGCAAATAGATTCATGTCACTCGAGGCAGAGAAAAAATAGAGAAAATGCTTCTCTAGTAATACATTAAAGTACAGATAAATGAACACAAGCCTTTGAAGCTTTGACGCTATACATATGCAACAACTTCCCAAAAATTGATCTCTGTGTGAGATTGATGGCAGAGGGTCATGATAGGAATTTTGTTGATATAATGTTTGGAGAACTCCACTTTCTATCTGGTTTAATCTCTGTTGATTAAACTACAGAATTGTTTGTTTCAACATTTTGCATGCAAATTATGACCAAAATTTTGCTATTTCTTGCTTTGACAAAGTGAATCATGTCTCCATTAGACTCCAAGATAAACCAGTGTTTGCTCTACAGGCACTTTTGAGAAGAGCATAATTTGTAGCAAACTTAGAAATGTTTATGCATGTGCTTAATTTTCTGCCACAAGTAGCCCTCCTGAGGCCAATGAAGCTATTCTCATCAACAAAGTTAAACATGCACAAAAATATAAATGGCAACAGGGATCCAAGCTACTCTTACAAGCGAGAATTGAAGGGGGCTTGGGATGAGTTTAGGACACAGGTGTTAAAAGGTATCATGCTCCCTAGTTAGAAATAGTTTTGGAATTGTATTTCTGGATTTCAACTCAGAAATGTGTTTGCAACTCTGAGTACATCCTTTGTGTTGTCTCTAGGTCCTCAAGGAAAACATTTAACAAGGCTCTTATGAAGACAAATAACATGATTTTTAAAAACAGAGGGAAAAGTGAAGGGAGCATTCTTTCCATCATACAAAAGGGAAGAAGAATTTCTAGAGCAGTCTCTGTGCTGGAGATAGACTTCCCTTGATTTTGAAGGGGAGGAGAAGATGCTTTGGCCTTCATAAAGCTAGAATATATGTGGTTTGTCCTAGTGGCAGCTGAAAGAAGAACAGGCTCTTGTATAGAAGTCCTCTGACTCTGCACCTACAACAAACCACTGCAGCACATGCATGCCTCAGTCTGGGATCCTGTCTATTTATTACATAGCTAAGAAAATATAAGCACATGAAGAATAAATTGCAAGCCTTAAATTATGCTTAGAGACCTTAAATTAACAAAATCAAATTTAAATATAGCTCCAGATATGGAACACACTGCCGGCTTATCATTCTAGCTCCCATCAGAGCAACTCCTCTGAAATCAGTGAGACCAGTGCATATAAAAAGGCAATCAGAAGTGATCTACCACCCCTTTCTCTCTTGTCCACCTGCAAAATGAGATCAATGGTTGTATTGGAGGAAAACATTTAGGTAGATGCAATCTGTTATGATTCATAATAATATGTAGACATTCACAAAAAAATTCAGGAGAGATACCTTATTCTCTTGAAAAAATCCAATCTTCATTCTTTTCATAAAATATTTTGGTCGTTGAAAGTCTTGGCAAAAGCAAGGGTAGCTTATAAAAACTATATTTAAGAACTTAGAAAAAAATTTAGTACAGGAAGAAACCAGTCTTATTCTCCTCCAGAGAATTCAGCATTTTTGGATAGAATTAAATTTAAAAATTGATGGGGAGAAGAAAGAGACAAATCAGGGACCTACAGCCCTTCCTAAGATAGGTGTTTACTTATTCATCAGTGAGCTTTCCAGTTTAATGAAGAATTATATCTCCCAGTTCATCTTGTTCACATAGAACTACAGAAAAATAGAGGTTAAATGGATTTTCAGTGACACTGTCATCTGTCCCCCTGCTCTATAGTACAAACAGGTACACTAGTATCATTCATGGCAAAAATTAAGTATCCTTTTTTTTAAAATCACCGTCTGCTGAGAACCTTTGAACTGTGTCTCTTGGATACAGTGGAAGGGAGGAAAGCAGGGAATTCATGAAAAGGCATCAAGAAGACCACAAAGAAGTGAGCAGCAGAATTTTTCACCTGAAAGTGAGAATGGGTTGTGACCCCTGGTCACCTTTCATGAGAAGAAAGGAGCTGATAATGAACATTATGGTAATTCTTCCCGGGAATAAATGAATATCGTCAATGCAAAGCATCGCAAATAATCCAGAAAGAACTCAAATTCCCAAAAACTTGGAGGAGCACTGGTTTTGAATCTATTTTCTATGCAGAGTTCTAGCCATTCTTTTCCTTTTAATTGTAATACATTTCAAGCTTGCTTCAGTTTAACCTGTTACTTTTTATTCCATCCATGCTTTCAGTCTTTTCTGATGAGGAGTCTCACTGCTGGGTTCATTTTAATTTGACTTCATGTTTCACAACCATAGACATGCAGCATACACTTGCTCCTGTTTTCTTCTATACCTGTCTATTAATTTCAGTGAGCATAAATTTTCTTGCATGGGTTGTATGAGCATGTAATGAAACAATTTCAGTACATATAAGAGATCTACTACTTTTCTCCCACTCCCAAAGCATATTTTCTTGTCCTTGCAGTCTGATGTGATTTGCTCTTGAAAAATCTTTTGTTCTCATTATTTGCTAATTTTCACACATGCTTTGCTTATTTATTCCAGAATTTTCAGGATATTTAGTTGACCAGAGCCAAAACTCTGGCTCTTCTTTTCCACTTCTAGAGATTACTATGTCTAAACTTTTCCCTGCTTTCACAAACCTACACAAGAGCTACAGTTCTTTGTATCACCTCTCTCTGTCCTGAAATAGCCTTCACCTGCTCTCAGGCTCTTATAACTCATCTGAGAACTGCTAGACAGTTTGAAAATATCTTACAGAAGGACCTGAACTTTTTGTCCAAAATCTAGCCTGGCTTTGTACTCTTTTAACTACCACACTGTTTATAGAAGTTGACTGTTTATGGTTAGTCTTTCCAAAAGGTATCAACCACTTCAGACTTCTTTCCTTCACCCATTAATATCATTTGCCCATTGTTGAATAGCTAGAAAAAGTATTGTGTCTTTCTGTTAAGATTTCAGATACTTTTAAATTTATTATTTATGTTTTCTTATCTTTTCTCTTTGCATACCCTTTCATATTCTTCAGATTTTCCTCTGTGTGCCACAACCACTTACTTTTTAAATTCAGCTTTCAAATCTAATATTGCTTCTGATTCATCTGCATTTTTGCAGAGCTCTTGGTACAGTTAGATTAGTTTTCTATTACTTTTCCATTGCTACTCTCATTGAGACAGTTAGCACTAGCAGTTCTGGTGTCAATACTTTCTGGAGCAATCAGTTTCCCAGAATCTGGTCTATCCAACAGCTTCACTCATGAAGAGTAAAAGCTGAAAGTCACCATAGTTATTTTGATATTTTAAAACTTCTCCATCTTCTTCTCACTTGACACATATAACACCATATCCACAAGAGGAGGAAAACCAAGGCTATTTTACTTCTGATTCTGGATGGGGAAATGTTCCATAATTGTATTTGTAAATTGGGAGAAATATTTTAATTCTTTTCAATATTCTAAAAACAGATAAACACAGAAGCATTTTCAGCATTAAAAGAAAGACTAAATCACATTGTGAATATTTGCCTATTGAAGTTTCAGCACTAAAAGTTTATAGGATTACAACCAAATTGAGTATTGCTGTTAATAATAATGCTTTGTGTAAATGTGATACAAGTGCTCATTTTGGTAAATCTGCTATCTCTCGCAAACTGCTGTTAAATTTTAAACTTTTCATGTAACAGAAATGTGCATGAAGAATTGATCCTCAAGGAAAACTGAGTTTTATGCTAGCTCGATAATGGTAGAAGTTCTTACAGATCTAGCACTTTTAGGAGATGTGTGTCTTTTAGAAAAACATGCTAACATACAAGATTTGATATTCACTTTTTGTTCATTGAGAGATAGAGATTGAATGACACCACAAGCGTTAGCTATGGTGACTCAAGCACAGAGTATTTTATTCATAGAATACGTAGATTCTCTGATGACAATGCTAAAAGGATCTACTTTTCCTTTTCTTTTTTTTTTTTTTTTTTTTTTTTTTTTGACAATTTTTTTTCACAGTCTCTTGTGAAATGAACATTTTATTTTTGCCTGCACTGTAAAACCTCGGAATAGTATTCTGTTCACAAAGCTCCATTTTGGTAATGGATTGTAAAAATTCTCCTATCACCAGCTGATGTACTCTGCTTAAGTATGAAAACTATTGATATCTTGTATTGCTCAGAGTACCACAGATATAAGCAATGCATGCTTTTACAACATTACAAACAAAACAAATGCAAGCCAAAAAAAAGAATAAAGTTTCTAAATGTTCCAAATAGTCCTCAGTATATCTGTTTATGTTCCAGTGTGACATACATGACTCTGGCATGTGTCCTATATGGTTTTCTGTTCTCTCTTAATAACAAAGAAACAAAATAAAATAATTTCCTTCTTAGACTTCCATTAAGGGGTAGGAGGAAGAATTTGAGAAATAAAGAGTTATTTTTCTTCAGAGATGCTCAGCTATATTACACCAGGTCATAATTAAATCAGCCGAGAGTGATATCTCTGAAACACCCATTTTAAGTCAGACTGGTATTAATCATCTCCAAGGTGATCCCAGTTTCTATGGGAACTATGATATTTGTTTGTGTTCCTAGCACTGGCTGGTCGCCCAAGTTTGGCAGCCTCCTTATAGTAATCCAGCAGATTAGAACGTTAAGTCTCCGTCATGAATTTTTCATTACTGTTGTCAGCATGACATTGTCCTTTATAGAAATAATTACTAATTAATAAATCCCTCTCTGCGTTCAGATGGGAAAGGTTGGCTATGCTAGACCTGCCCTTTGGTAACCAAGCTGTTTAAACCCTTTTCAATTTTGTCAAGCAAAGAAAGCTGATTTTTTCACTTGCTAAATTCTTTCAAAAATGTGTAAATTCCTCACCATATTTTTTTTCCCAATGACTTTTAGAAACATTTTTCTGCTTCAATTGATATCTTTCCTGTGTGGAGATGCCATGATTTGCTTCCCTTTTTATTTTGATAGGAAGGAAGCGGACAGACCTTATAAAGTCAGTTCCACTTGATTCATGCAGAAAATCCAGTCTCCCTTCACTGTGAAGCAATATAAACTGTCAAAGACACCTTCATTGTCGTGGCAAAGTACAGAGGTATCACAGTACCTGGTGTCCTTATACTTTTTCATACAAAGACATGCTTATCATGAAGAAGTCTTGCCTTCTCTTTTTATTGTTATTTCTCTTTTTCCTTTAAAAGGCCTGTTTCAGCATTCATACCTAAAGCTTGCTCAAGCCTTTCTTTTGATCTAAGCTAAGAACAGAAGCTCAGGGGGCTCACTGTGAAGTCTTTTTGCAGGAATGGGCCCACTCAGTGGGTGAAGGGTTAAGCCTCAAGGAGTGGGGTATCAGCCCACGATCCATTTTCATCATTCATCAATCCATCATCATCCTCCAAGCACAGAAAACCCCAGAGTCCACTGGTTCCGAGAGGCCCCTCTCAGGGGGAGGTTGCTGGTCAAAGACTGCTGAGGGCCAGGAGAGCTCAAAGGGTCTCCTTTTGGACCACTGCTTGCCTCAAGAGTGGCCTTTAGTCATAACAGTCTTTCACCCTGGCTGCACTTTGGGGTGGAAACTTTCTTTGAAAGTTTGAGAAGAAAAATGTTATCCCAATTTTGCTGTTATTCAGGCAAAAAAAAAAAAAAGGTTTCCAAGGCTGTTTAAAAAAAACAAAAAAAACCCGCAAAACTAACCAGGATCTTTTTAGACAGCTCAAGTTCCAGGCATTCAGTAAGAATCGCTGCAAATGTTTACATCAACTTTGTAGCATCACAGAAAAAAACCCATAATCATTTACAATTTCAGAGACACAAGGAAAATTGCTGACAAAAATATTGTTCACAAAGCTTTTACATCATTCATAAAACCCAGTAAATAAACACAGAGTTCTGAGAATATTGTTCCTTTGCATATCATAGAGAACTGACATAAATTATCACCAAAACCTCAGATTTATTACCAAGAGTAGATAATATTATGGAGTTTATAAGTACATAATTTACATTTCTTCAGTTATGTCTGCCATGTATTACGGGGTCTGTTCTTTAGTCCTATCAAGTATTCATCAGAAAGATTATTTTATACTGTTAAATATTCACAATTGTAATCCTCCTTTTTTTTTTTTCCTTTTCTATTAAAATATGCCTAATCAAAAGAAGTTTCATTTAATTTGCTTTTTTACTTGGAGAAGGAGCTTTCCAAAAATGAAAGAAAGCAATAGTCCCATAGGAAGGGACTTAATGCAAGGTTCTTGACCTAGTCCAATAGCTAATCTAATGTTATGGCATACTGCACTTCACTTAGATGTAATAAGTAAGAATTTTTGATGTTCTTAATTTGGAAAGGCAAGGCATCCTCATAGTCACAATTCACAGAACTTTGTGCTAGCAACAGCTCAACCCTTTGTTGCATGTACCAAAGAAATGCCAGAGGTTTGCACCAAAGTATTCTCAACGTCAGTGCTTCAGCCCAGTCATAGCTACTCTAAACTTAGGCACAGTACGTGACTCAGACATGTAGATATGATCAAGCTAGAATTAACTAAGATCTGTTGTGTTTTAAGCCCAGACAGCAACAAAGCACCACTCAGCTGCACTCTTTGTGAACCTTAGTAAGACAGAGCATGCCATAAATCAAAGAAAATGTTAAAAATAAAAATGAACATGTTTTCAAGTTTGTCTCAGTGGATGCCACACCATACAAATTAGGAATTTGGGTTATTCTCTGCTCAGCCTAACATCTTTTATGCATGTGTTCAGTAAATACTCACAGAGTTTCAAAACTCATTTAAGAGGATATCCTTCCTCATGAAAAATGAAAAAGCCTATTACATGAATAACGAGGACACTGAACTTAACTCTTATTCCTTAGAGGAGCACCAGCTCTGTCTAGTTCAGGGGGACTTACGGGAGAAAGGCAGTCCTGGTGTCACAACTGTTTTAAAATTCATGTTGTCCACAGGGTGTGACCAGTCTCTGCACATCATTTATAGGAATACTCTTATGGAAACCAACCTTTTCCTGGCACCTCTTCAGGGGAAGAAGCAGCTATGAAGGGCATGATACCAAAGCTGGTTAATCCTCTCATAATGAATTTACTTCGTGTGAAATGTATCAGATGTTAATGTCTTCAGAACTGCCTACCAGTCTCACAGGTATGGCCAAAGTCCCATACAAGGACCTGGCAGTGTGCCTTGCTTCTCAGAATGAGCACCTTTAAAGACAACAGGGCAGTTCAGCCTCTCCATGAAGGCACACTTTCTTTCCTCTGCCATCAACAGAGGTTGTCAGCTTGCCTTCCTGCAGGTCACAAAGTGGACACAGCAGTTTCCAGTATCACATCAATAGCAAAACTAGGACTGTATGAGAACTATTAACTTTAGTACAGACATTCGAAATCTGCTCTCAAGGCTAAAGTAGCAATACAAGGCAAATATTTGTAAAAACTAGGCTGCATAAATGTTTGGGAGTTACTCTTCTTCACAAATGCCACTATCTTTACATACAGAAAAACTCGTGTATAAATAAAATTATTCAGTATTTGTTTTTCATTGCTCTTCTCTTTAAAAAGTTTCTGTCACTGTGGCGGTCAAAAAGGAAATATTATGAAATGGGGGGTTTCTAAAGGCACCTCAGCAGTTAATGGTTTGACTGATGTGGGAATCTAAAAACTCTCGTGAACTCCATTAAGAACACTGGATCAGACAGACATTTAAATATCTAAACTACTGCACAACAACCAGCAATATACAGGAAACTCAGGTTTCAAACTTGGCTTTGAACACATAGGTATTAACAGAATTCAATTGGGATTAGCCTACTTTTAGATTAGTAATGGCTAATCAGATGAATATCTGCCTACCATAACCTTGAGTATTTCTCTGGGTATTTCTTTTCCAAAACAATATTTTACAGTAAAATCATACATTATGAAACAGCTAGTACACCTCATTGCAGTAAACAGATTTTAAAGACAAAAGCTGAAAATTTGAGAAAAGAAAGTGGAATATTATTTATAAACTATCAGGCGGCCTGTAAGAAACATTTGTTTGAGTACAGGCCTTTTGGCAGGAGGAGAAGGAGGAGTTAAGATTTTGTTATGATTTATTCCTGTTCATGACAGAAAACTAACTTAAGATTTGCCTTTTTTATTGTACTTTTATCACCCAGGAACTGAAAAGATAGATGGCTATGTCATTTCACTTCTGCAAGAGGAATTTTGCCAAAAAAGTACTAGATGGAAAATTAAACTCACCACAAGCAAATCTGCTGGCAATAAAACTAAAAACATTAAATATTCTGCATATGCAGTAAGACAGCTCAGATGTCAGTCTTTCGTCCTGATTTCTTTCCTCCATAAAGATCGTTTACTGTTCTCAGCAAAGTCCAGCATTGCATTACAGTGAACGGCCGTTTGATAAAGCAGAAAATAATCAAACCAAAGACAGCCTGGTGAATTCAACTGCCTGCTTCACCTGAGGAGAGGTGCTCACCCTAGGATGTGCCTAACAGGGCCCCAGCTCTTCATGCAACCTCCTAGACAGCCATGTTTGCATTAATTAATTAGTATACACATTACACTTCCTGTAACGATATGTCGCTGCAGAAGATTTGCAAGCTGTGAAGCACCTCTGCAGGTGAACAGGTCATGTTTTGACATCAGAAAGCTAAAAATTTACTTGAATTTAGGTGAAACATGAGGTTGTATGTATGTCTCACATCCTTGCCTTTTGGGAGAAGAGATCTGGTCAAATTTTCCTGTGGAAGCTCTTGTGCATGGCTTACCTTCCAGGACTAATTATTAGAACAGTAGTATGTTGCTGTTGGAGGAAAGAACTCCAAGAACTGGTCAAATAAAATCATAAAAATGGATTTCATTTGAATTTAACGTGTAGGTTTAAGGCAAATATTGGCCTTATGTATATTGGCTTATAGCTTAAGGTTGTACCCTAATAATTAAACATATATAGCTAATTACTTTTGCCCTTTTTTTTTTTTTTTCAGTAAAGGTGTAACTAGATGTAGCAATGGAAGATGCAGGTCACAGCTAAAGAAATGTGCTTCCACTGTTACCATTGCAGTATAGTTCACTCTAAGTTCTAGTAAAAAATGCAGTACTATGACGTATATACAGTTTATCACTACTCTTACAGATGGATAAAGCCAATGTGTTAGGTGGACAGAACTCTTGCCCCAGTGCTATTCTCCCAGTGATAACCCCAGTGGTTAGATTATCACATATGCTCTGCCTTGCAATTAGTTTTAAATTCCCACACTGCCTAATTATAGAGAGTAATTTCCCAAGGTTCCCTTCCTTATCAGCAGAGAGAAATAGGCTCCTCCAGAAGGTTAGAAGTGTTTTAGGCATGCTGGTTCACTTACCACAGAGATTCTTTTTTTCATTGAATTATTAAATGTAAAGAGGCATTGGGCAACTTAAACTCACTTTCAAGTTTGTTTCAAGCATAGCTAATATATGTCTGTGTGTCTGTGTGGAAGGGAAAGGAAAAGGTTTCACACTCCATTGCACAACTAAGTCACAGTAGTTTTGTATCACAGTGTGTGTTAACTAACTTCTGTAACCATCAGTAGGAGCTATTTACTCAAGAGAAAATGGCAAAATTTTGAATGTTTGCCCAGAAAAGTAACCCCCAAATCTGTCTTTTCTAAACACTTTGGATCATTTGCAAAAAGATGGACAGAAATATTGTTCAGTTGGAATCCAAGTCTTACTTTCATCGTTATAATGTGACTTATTCCCACATTTCAGCATTCTTATGACAGAGCTGTGTTCAGGGATGATAGAATAAATAAACATCAGGCTGAATGCTGCTCTTAAGAGAATGTTGTCAGTGTTAACAATACAGTAATGGCACAGACATTGAGAAAAATTAATAGCATAATGATTTGCTTTTTCTTGTAATTGCTTTTCATTTTACTGAAAGATTGAGGTTCTGCTTTCCACCCAAATCTTTTCACAAGTAATTAGTAGGTGCAAACTTCTGCCAGAAGTTAATATTTTCCTATAGCCCTCAAACCAAAGTAGGCAATAGAACATTAGGTCTGGCATTTCTAATTAGAATTCTAATTATATAAAACATTTTTGCTCAAAACAGCAAGAAACTGTTCCTACTGCTTAATGGGAGTAGTGCTCCCACCAATCAACATTCTGGTACAGTACTCATTTGTGTGAAAAGACAATTGCTGCATACTACCCACTGTCTACTGTTACCCACATGTAACTTGAATGGCAAAAAATCCGTCCAGCACTTTATGATCCTTCCAGCTTTCTTTAAAACCCTGCCTCAGCATGGTGCTTTTCATTTTTAATGAGTATGTTATCAAGAATAAACTAATATCAGAAGCAATAGGGAGCCTCAGCTGTAAGCCAGCAAATTTCTTTAAACTACCACATAGACTCACAGCATCATTTAGGTTGGAAAAGTCTTCTGAGATCATCCAGTCAAACCATTAAATCAGCACTGCCAATTCCATCCCTAAACCACATTCCCAATGCCACATCTGTACGTCTCTTAAATTCCTTCAAGACTGGTGACTCCACCAGTTCCCTGGGCAGCCTGTTCCAGTTCTTGACAAGCTTCTCAGTGAAGGCATTTTTCTTAATATTCAATCTAAACTTCCCCCAGCACAGCTTGAAAACATTCTCTCTTTTCACAGAATCATAGAGCCATAGAATATGTTCAGTTGGAAGGGACCCATCAGGATCATGGAGCCCAACCCACAGCCCTGCACAGGATACCCCAAGTGACACCATGTGCCTGAGAGCATTGTCCAAATGCTTCTTGAACTCTGTCAGGCTGGTGCTGTGACCACTTCCCTGGGGAGCCTGTTCCAGTGCCCAGCCACCCTCTGGGTGAAAAACCTTTACCTGATATCCAACCTAAACCTCCCCTTGCTCAGCTTCGTGCTGTTTGAGTCCTGTCACTGTCACTCTCACCAGAGAGAAGAGATCAGTGCTTCCTCTGTTATATCTTTAGTGTATTAATTTTCCTTGCCTCTTTATACTTTTTATTTCCCTAGTAAGTTCAATAAAAAAATTGCTTCACGTCTCTCAGTTCTTTATCACTTTTTTACTATTTGTGGATCTTGTAGCCTGAGATGCCACTTGCAGCTGATACTGCTCACAGTTAAATACTATATAGCATTACTCACCAAATTAAAATCTTTCACCCAGAAGAAAGAAAGAGGAATGGAACAAAATTACACAAATACCCAGAAGACAAAACCAAGATGACCTAAAAAGGAATAGCTTGTGCTGGATGGGCAGGAGGGAGAGAAGGGGAGGTGTCTCATGATACTTTCTTCTCTGCATTGAATTTTGCCCCCTCTAATTACCTGGAGAAACAATATAGCCCTACAGGAAAGAAAAACATTGGCAAATGGCATCATAACCAGTGTTCCTCCATTTTCTATGTTTCTTTAGTCAGACATAAAAGAATTTTTTATTCATGTGTATAAAAGATGAAAAGAGAAAGCAAACTTTTCTCAGCAAAAAGCAGTTTTCTGCCTTTGGGAAATTACATAGAGCTGGCCAGGAAAGAAACATGTCTTTCCAGCACAACAGACTCTGTAGCAACCCGCAAAGGTGTGTGACAATTTTATGTTCTTCATGCACAATGTTTGAACGTCTGTGAACTGCACCAAGATCATGCTACCTCTTCTGTGAGCATAAAGATATAATACCAAACCCTTGCCTAGGTGACTGCACCAGCCTGTAATATTGGTCAGGAATGGACCTAACAGATTCTTGCACAAGAGCAGAAGTGTCAATAATTCTGCCTTTACTATTCACTGGTACCCTAGATAAACAGTTAATCTTCCCACCTGCTCTTGCAGAGCTTATGTTCAAATTCCAGAGAACAGCTGAAACAATAAAATTTGACCAAGACCTAATTTTTTTTAAGGTATTCAGGTATTCATTTTTTTAAGGTATTCAGGTATTTGGGTATAAGTTATTCTGTCTCTCCTTTCTGCTTAAAAAAACCAGAGTGAACCATGTAAATTTGGCTTCACCCACATACAGGCAACTTTGTTTATATGACATCAGGTGTGTAAGCATATTTGCAGTGGTATGTCTGTAAATTCCAGCTGTGTTCCTAGAGGCTCGGTAATGTAGAAAATCTTCTGATAAAAGGTGCTGATAAAATGGAAAATAGGCCATTGTAGTTGTGCTGTAGCACTTGCACATCAAACACCCTTCCATGGGCTAAGAACAGCTCTCTGGCCTCTGCTGTGAATAACAAAAGTATAGCCCCAAGTCTTTGTCTTATCAGCATAAATCTTAGTGTCTGAGTCACTTAAAATCTCATGTTCAAAGAGATTGCACAAGTACTACAAAATATTCATTTGTTTGAGAAAACACAGAGCAAGAGAGGAATAACACATTTTTCCTTGTTGCTTGAGACAGCAAAGTGCTATGGATGCTGCCTAGTCAGAGTTAGGAACAGGGCCAGAAATTAAATAGCAGATTGGTGTGTACATTCAATTCAGCTATAAGGTGACCGGTTGAGAAGTACATACAAACATTGAAGACCAGCAGTGAGAGGGAGTCTTTGAGAAAGGAACCCAGTGGCTCCATTCCCAAAAGACAGAAAGGCAATTTGCCATGGGAAAGGCCGATCAATACACTATCAAATCAGCTATTTGTACTGTTCCTTACCCAGATAGTTAGTGTGGCCTTTTAAACAGACTTCTGCCTTGACTGACAGGCTGAAGCTGGTTTCTCCCCTGAGGATTTTAGGATCTTACCAGAATTGCTCACTTGCCTTAGTCATGAGCACAAGACGTCAAAGGTATGCATATGCTTAACAGAAAACAACCCTCATTTTGAATTGGTGAAAGCATTCTTCCTTCTGAAATTTTTATCTTCCCTTAGTTTACAAATAATAATTAGGCTTTGCTCTCTCTCTTGTGACTTTTCTTCTGCAACCTGCCAGAGAATCAGCCTCAAGTAGGTGACTGCAGGGAACACAACTCTGAGGTGGGGGTGTTGTCTCTGGGTCCTGCAAGAGCTGTAAGCCCCACAGGGGTCTGCCACACGGGAAAGCAGCCTCCATTCTTTGCCTCACTTTGGGCTGTGTTTTGCTGTTACACAATGATGACAGTAGACTCCTTCTCTCCTTCTGTAAAGGGTGCTTTCTTGTGTTCTGTATTTGCAGGGGGAAATCAAAATACAAATGTACTAATCCTGTATCTCCTTACATAAGAACCATTCTTACCAGTGATGGTTGCCCCAAGAGCCAGCATGTACACTGTCCTCTCTGCCCCAGGGTCTCTCAACTATTTATATAATCTATGTGATGTCTCTGTGTGGTGTTGTTTTCTCTGTCCACAGGGAGTTTAAAGGCTCTGCTGCAGCCTGCAAGGGGGGGGGATGACAATCTCTGTGGGTAAAAATGTATATTTAGCCATCAAGCAGCAGTTGCTTAGGAGCCTTCCTATCTGTCAAGTGTAAAGGACAGACAGATTTCAGGGCAGTGTAGACAAAAAGCCAGTGAGTGCATCTATTTAGGAGTTCTTACTTCATTTGCCTCAGCCTCCAGCTACCAGCACCGGCTAATGCAGTCATTTGACTTTTGAGCTAGGAGAGAAGCAGAACAGACCCTCTTGTTTCCTCAAGATGGGGCCCTTTGTAGGCTGGCATGCTTGTGTATTGCTGGTGTGTGCATCAAGAATGCATTATGGCAGCCTCCAAGGGTCACACAGCTGGTCCCTGGCAGAATACATTCCCTAAAATGTCATAGGCATATGAGTTTACAGGGTTCCTGCAGGTCCCTGCATACCTGGCAGTTTTAAACTAAATCCTGAGACACCTTGTTTGAAAGCCTGGTGAGTGAAAGGTCTGTAGCTACTTAAATAATTCTACTGATCATTGGAGTTATGCAAAAAACCTTACACCTGGGAGGAAAATGCTTTTCCCTTTTCCTGTCTCACAAGTCAAATGTCCCTTTCTGACGTTGCTTTGTTGCAAAAAAAAGGTTCAATATATAAGAGATCAAGAAGACAAAGAAAGAGAAAGAGAAAATCTTACACATCTAGGAAATTTTCTTCTTTCACCCTCTTCTGTTCATCTGCTCTGTGTTTGATCTGACACCCACTGAATTAAATGGTTCTTAGCACAGGTCTCCATTCCTGCCAAGTCCTGTGATCAGTCACTTCTGAGGAAGGAAGCAGATCATTGTGAAATCCAGTCCTGAAATAAACATCACTTTTTTTTCCATCTCCACAGAAAAACACAAAACCTACATTTTGAAATTAAATTTCTCTTCTTTTCTGCTCCGTCTTCCATGTTCTCTTGTAAGAACACTGAAGAAAAAAAGCACAAATAAAAGTTATGGTAGTAGGAATCTACCCATGTACACCTACAATCATGTGGTTAATTAAGGTGGTATAAACTCATTCACCCAGTTAGACATTACAAATCCCACTTGCCAGCTCCATATGCGGACACAAGACAGATTCAGGTTCACTCCTGGGATACCTCTAACCTGTTCCACATCAGATGAACATGTATGCTTTCTTTGGATGCACACGGCTGTACAAGGAGTTCCCTGTTTCTGAAAGGACCTAACCTCCTGGAGCTGAGCTCTTACTGTCTCCAGGCCCAGGTCATCAAAATGAAGTTCAAAAAAAAATAGTCTTCCTTTAAAAAAAACCAGATATTTTACAAATAGCTTATTAAATTTAAAAATATAAGCTTTTTTCCTTCATTTTCTCTCTTGTGAGTATGCAGAATATGCTCAAGCAACACTCACAGGAGTTTTGCTAGGACAGAGGGTAAAGAATGAAGGGATTGCCTAGAGTTTGTTTTCCCCTCCAGTGAGAACATATATTCCCCCAATGAGCAAGAAAATTAGTCTCCAAATAGTGCAAGTGTTACAATCAAACCATGACAATTGGCAATATGGTTACAGCAGACAGTTCTTTGGCACCTACTGTTTTTCAGGACTCTTTCCAGCAGTCCTCAACCCCCCACTTCCCAAAATACATTATTTCCAACTCTCTGCTGGGTCACTGTCTTTGACAAAGCCCCTTAAGCTCTGTTCTGGGCCAGCTTGTCCCCCTCCTGTGGAGAGTCACTCCTCTGACAGCTTTCTTGCTTGCTCAGCATCCTGTCCAGTTTCTTGTCACCAGACTCCTACCTGGTTCATAATCTAGGGCAGCCAAGACCTCAGGCACTTCTTCTATCTCTACACTTGAAATCATCTCCTGATGCTGATTTTTTTTTCAGGCTAACCTTCTGCAGTAGTCTGTGGTGTCTTTGCTGACTCCCCAGGCTTACTTCCTGGGTGGGAGAGATGAAATTCTTCATAGACTAGTTATCCATGATGTTTGCCACCAAGTTTCTGGGTTACAAGGACCAGGAGGAGGACTATCTTACCTTCCTCTTTGTCTCTCTTGCGTATTTTCCTGCTTGAGGGATGATGTTTAACTTTAAGGAAGAAAAATTGACATTTTCTGAAATTGGTCAGTCTGTTCATTTTTCCATATACTTCTGATCCATTCTGGCAATTTTCCCTCCATTTTCGCTGGCAGTCTCCCCACACAACAAGCTTCTCACTCCTTGGCTGGCTGCTGCAGAACTTCATGTCCACCTCCATTTGTCACCTGCTGTGGCATTTATAGAAAAATGTGTATTGAACCTGGCTAAATGAAGAGGATGTGAGAGACCAAGGAGTGCAGCTTCTGTGCCCCAGCAAAAAAAGGAAAGAAATATTTTATCATTTATTTCTGCTACTTTCACTCTTATTCAATATTTTACTATTGTCTTATTTTCATCAAAGGAGTGAAGGAGAATAAACATATTGCATGTTTATTAGGAGGAAGCAAGCATGATTCCATCAAACAGGAAACCCACCACTAAAGGGACCAGTCTCCTTCTGCATCCTGAAGTCTATCCAGAGCTGTGGTCACACTCCAAACAATCCTGTAAATTTTCTTGTTCTTCTTTTCTTCTCTTTTTTTTTTTTTCTGTTCAATCTCTATTGTATTTATAATTAAGGCTTGATGATGAAATCGAAGTCAGATTCCAGACCCTGCCCTGCACTGCCAAGGCTTTCCCTGGAGGAGAGAAGCTGTTCTGTGGCCACCTTCTTCACAACTATTACTGAGTTTTGAGTTGAATTTTTCTTTCAGGAAATTAGACAGTGCCAGGAAGGTATCTGTAAGGGGCCTAAACACTGAACAAATCACTTTCCATCCCACATGCAGCATTTAAACCAAGCAAAACAGGAGAAAATTAACTGAAGGGACTTCTGTCTTTTTAATATGAAATGTGAGAATGCCCTGTTGTTTACACCTAAGATGTTTTGGGGTTTTTTGTCATTGCATTAGAAATATTGCCAATAGCATCAGCTCTGAAGTTTATGAGTGCTCATAGTAATACGGTTCTATGAACCCTACAGGAACAATTTAGTTTAACTTTGTAGAGGTGCTACAAAGCCAAATTTCTTCCCGTGCTCATTCCTCCAAGAGCAAAATGAACTTATATTTGGGATTCTACAAAGAGACCTTTAACAGGAACTAGTGTGCTTTCAAGCATGCATTGTATTTGGTGGCACCTTTGCAAGAGTATCTGTTGCCTGAGGCTTGTGATATCACTATTGTAAGGTGCAGGCTACAAAGGATAAGCAGAGATTCTGTAACAGAGGTAGAATGACATGGGAAATAAATTAACTCAGCCATTCTTGCAATAGAAAAGCTTTACTGCAAGAGGGAGTGTGCCAGACACACTGCTCTGACTGAGTTTTATGCCACGACCCTGATGTTGTTGCATTCCTTTAAGTACCTGTTAAATCCTTCCTTCCCCATGAGCAGCTAAGGAAGCTGCTGTTCCCTCTGAAAACATCAATAGTTTGAAAAGGAAGGACAAAGTCAGAAGGAAAAGACATTTAATTTAAGTATAAACATTGGAATGGCAAGTGCCTGAAACAGGAAGGATTTAGACAATCTGCTGGGCAAATATCTCCCTCTCATTTTCTTATCTGTTAAAGCCAACCTTCACTGTGACAGGAAACACAGAAAGGTGACAGGGCTAAAAGAAAAGGAAATATAAACCTTAATTTCTACCAATAGAACATTGACTTTTTTTACCTTAACTAATTAAATTCTGCTATATCCAATCATATACATGCATGTGGATGTTCATATACTTTTCAATATGTTATTTATGTTCCTTGGAGAAAGCAAATGTTGTTTTCCTTTGAGATAACATTGCAGCAGTTATATATGTCCTTTGTTAGTATTACTTGAGTAGGAGAAAAAACAGATGGTTCCTTCACACTGAAAAAGGCATGTACTACATTCTGAGCTTTAGGATGATGCACACAGGCTTGAGTAACAAAAGAATCCTGAAGGAATTTATTGTAAATAGAACTGTGCTGATCTGGACAGAGAGACAAGATTAAGTAGAAACCTTATGATAATTTCAGGGTCTGCATCCTGCTAGTCCTGTTGGTATTGCCTTTTCTGATACTGTTCAGCTTTTCCCATGTTATTAGGCAGAAGTCCAGAAACTGACATTTTTCTGCAATTCTACCAGAAACTAAATGTCATTTTAAGACAGATGAATCAGTTGTAGTATCAGCTACTGGATTTGCAGGAGATACAGCTGACTACATGAAGACCTGTACTCAATACTGATGCAAACCTTACTATACAAAACACAGATACCGAAGTTTCTTTCACCTTTGTAAAGTTTCCAATGTACCTAGTGTTCCTAAGATCATAAAATATTACCCCTTACAACTTAGCAGCATATATGAAATAACTAAAGGGTCTCCAATCTCTTTTAGGCTCTTGCTTATCACACTAACATTAGCACTAACTTCAGTTATTAAGGTTTTTCCTACTATTAGAGAGGCATTAAAAGAAATAGGACAAGTCAGTTGGATTTGTATTCTGGGGATACTTCCTTTTAAATAGAGCACATGCTAAATGATGAACAGATATGGAAAAGCCAACACCTTTATGAAGACATACGGCCATTTTAACTCTTCCAGCCAGCTCCAAAAATTTAAAAAGAAACATGTTCCAAGCAATTGTGTTGGCCAAGGAGGGGGCCAGGACACATTTCTGCAACAGCTTCTATTCTATAAGTAAAAAAATGAGAAAAATCCTTGTCCATATAATTTATCAATTCTCCAAAATTGCATGTAGTTAGTTCTGTCTAACTGATGGTGATATTTATGTCTTTCCACTATACCCAACTTATTCAGAATTCATTCAAGAGTGTGGTTTTTTACAAGATGTATAAGCCTTTCAAAACCATTTTCATTCAATTTCTCCAAGTTCTGTGGTGGAGTTTCATTACAAAGAACCCAGTTTTAAAAGTTATTTAATTTTTATTCCTTCGCGGCATCATTTGCCTCTGCAAACTTGAAAATGTACAACAAAAGATTATATTATCTTAAGGGGAAAAATAAGGAAAGGCAATAACAACATGACTATGTTTGTCCTCCAAATGTCTGCAGCTGTAAAGTGACTTATATTTTTATCCTAGCAGACACTGTTACTCATTCAGAAAGGAAACAATCTGTAGGCAATAAAAGCAAAGCATTTCACAAAACCAGGCCCTGGGCTCCTTAGGAGGACATTCAGGTAAACATTTCTGCAGGCTGTGGCTGAGCTTTCTGAACACCTAGAAATGATCCATCATCCTTGTCATAGTACTCAGCCTGTGTGATCTTAAGTAGCTACAGAGAATCTGTCAGCTTCAGCAAATTGAATTTTCCCTTTCAAGAAAGGCAGTATTCTCTTCACATCTCACTGTGCTCAGGTGTTAAATAACACCAATCCTTTCTGTCTCCCATTGCTGTTTCTTTATTCTGAATCTATATTTTATTAAATAAAAGGCTTTTCTTAGACAACATAAAGAAATCTAAACTGAATGCAAGGCAGGTTTTCTTTTCTGCAGGTACTAACTGGAAAATTAAGGTCAGCTGGAGTGTGGTTCATGATCTCTGTATGTGCTTGCCAGGAGTACTCACACATTGCTTATCCTGGCACCTGGGTGAAAGTACTTTTAAGTGTTGATATCATCAAAAGCAAATGTGAATAATGTCCTTGCTAATAAGGTTATCTATGGCTAGTTAATTATTTGTTCCCTTTGGTGAAAAGCATTCTTCTTTTCCAAAAAACAAGTTTATAACCATGATCCAGGCTAGTGCATCACCTGTCATGCAGCTTTGCAAGCCGCAGACCTGTCCAGTCTCAGGTGAAGCTTATGCCTTATCCCTACCAGATACTTTTCATCTGCATTTGGAAAGCAAGGACTATGCCTGAGGCTTATGTGGCTATCTTTAAAATAAATTCCAGTTTTTATGTTGCAAATCATTGTTCTCTTACAATGCATTTAAATGCCTTTCAAGCTGCCAACACCTAAATTCACTTCCAAAGACTGGTATCAACACACCAAATATAAACAGAGTTTCTTTACTGTGATATGCCTTCTTGACGTCAAGGAAGGGAAGAAGGGAAACTAGTGTGATTGCATGGAATTTACTGCTTATTTTGATAAATATTCACCCTTTAAGGAGTCTCAGCCACTGATCTTCTCAGAGACCTGACTCAAAGAGTCTGCAAAAGTGTGTTGGGAAGTCCAGTGGCCCTTTCCCCTTTCCAGCCAGTGCACAGGTTTGAGTTCCAGGATGCCAAAAGGAAAGAGGCATTTCTTCTCACATGGAGAATTCGGAAATGTGTATCTTAACGATGTCTTATACCACATATTAAGGAGGTCATGTCTTCATAACATTTTTTTACTTTTTGATAATAATGTGTGTGATGGTTTGCCCCTCCCCTGCTTATGCCATAACCACCAGTGGGGGTTGTGATGGCTGCATCCAGCTTGCTCTGGACTTCAGGGATGGAGGGCAACACGGCAGACCGGGGCTGTCTGGAATAGCGACCCAGATATCTTGCTGGCATGCAAATACGACTGGAAGTCAATCATCTCACTCCATAAATAGTGGACATCCCAGGGCCGGTTGAGTTCTCCTGCGTGGCTGCATGCCAAGACCTCCCTGTGAGTAGGGATGCCTCTGCAAGTTACTTCTTAAGGTTGAGAGACTCTTTGCCACAACAGATTCTTGGTAAGAGATGCTAATCTTCTTTGAAATATTAGCTAAGTGATATAAAGTACTGGTTGCATACATATAATCCTTTAGACATAAACTGTTGACCAGTTCTGGATCCAGCTGTAGCTAAACTCCCCTCTGAGAAGGAGTTTAGAACACAAAAGGGCCCTTCTTGAACTGATCTGGAGGGTCCCCCTGACAGTTTTGCCTGACTCTGTCTGTGCAGTAAATAATCAAGTGTACCTCACCATCAAATTTTTTTAAACCATGGTCACATTTCCTATCAAACTTTGTTGAATCACTCGTTTATATCAATAAACATATTGTTACTTACTTACTCCCTGTACTTACATATTCCCACTTACGAGGAAAGGGCTTTGCTCCATCTGCAACACTGTGTGATAAGAGCAGAGGCAGGTTTGGAATGGACTTTCCAAGTCTGCTACTAGCAACAGACCTCTTTCTGATTCAGTGCACTAACCTTTTAATTGTTCTGGGGTTCTCCAACAATGATAAAATCAGGGACGTCACCTTGTTTTTAGAAGTTAAAGAATTAAATAACATAGTAGCCTGAATTCTTCAAGACTCCGTTTGGTAATATTTAAGGTTGCACAGTCCCAGACTTGGACATGGGATGCTAGACTCCTTTTATGGTTCTTTAATCTCATTAATAAATTTCACACTTCATGAGTTTTTGCTTTAATGATTTATATTGTGCTTACTTCCACTGAGGCAGGAATGAATAAAGGTAGCTCATCATTTTGGACACACATATCTTCCTCTCACCACTCCCTTTGCACCCTGCTGTTTATCTCTGCTGAGCAACAAAAGCAGAATATTCTGAAGTAGATCAGCTTTCAGAGCTAATAAAAAATGTTGTGTGCATACACACATATATGACTATTTCTGTAAATTCATATACATATATGATCTAGCACATGATTCAAATTAAATAAATGACAAAAATATACCTTTCAATATGTTCTGGAAGTCAGTAAGACATAGATGGGCTCGGGGATACATTTTTTTCCATCTGCCTTAGGTCTGGAAAGCTGCTTATAACACCAACTAATTAAGATCTGCAGATCTCTGAGGAGAAAGTAACTGACTATTGCAAACACACAGTCATTAAAAAGCACCCTAGCCTACCTTTAGCAACAGAACAGAAGCTGAATGAATGACTTACCAATAATACATGTCAAGAAAAATTTCTGCTCTCTTCTCTTTTCAGGAAGAGATTTTGATTTCTGCAAATGGCATGCTCATTCACAGACAACCACCAAGAAACTGGATGCTTGAAAGATGGCAAGAGTAAATACAGACAGAAAATCACAGACAGGTATTCCATAGATTCACAGGGCTTCACTACAAGAACAGATATTAGAAGCCACAGCCTAAAAGGCATTAGTCTATTAGTGCAGTCCAAAGATCACAATCCATCTGAGTCCCTGTGATATTGCAAAGAGAGGGTGAGTTGAGGCCTATCTGTCCCCTGGCAATCTGGGATATAGGTAAAACTGTAAATATCTGAGAGTTGTTAATGACTTCTAAGATGCCCTAACCTGTCCTGTCTGCAAAAGGGAAGTGCAGAGTAAAATGAGGTATTAAGATAAAGCACGAAAACCTTGCAAAACTGTCAGATAACAGTGAGATAGGTAACAATGCCATAAGAACAAAAGTGTTCATTCAAAAATTCAGTGAAAAAGAAACAGGCATGTTTTCTTCCTTAGTAGAATGATCAGGACTGTTCTCTGTAACAATAAGCAAGTGTTAGTTATAAGGCATATGGATTTAGAAAGTATAGTTTAATGAGAATCTAATGACCATTTTATTAATTTGTAACCCCTCCTAATCTATTGTATTCACCTGAATCCTCTATGCAAGAATCAAAGGGTACTGCCATTTAATGAACTTATAAATCTAATTATCTTCTTAATCCCCATAAAGAGATAATAAAGAACACTTGTTTGCTGGAGGTAATACAATATGCTCACATCATATATCTGAGTGCTTCCTGATGTTAAAATGATAATGAATTCTCTACAGGTGCCAGATGGGTTTAACAGTATTGTACCCTCTGTGTGATAGAAGGTGACTTCGTATTTTTCATTCACATATTTTTATTTCAATCAATCAAGAATGTTGAAAAACTCGTGACTGCAGTATGACAGTAATCACAACTACAATGGAGCAACATTCCTGTAAGGTAGAATAAAACATTACTGAATTTATAATTATTTCTGAAAAATGCTAAAAATTGCATCCTGGAAAGAGTTAGGTGAAGTGCTTCTGTATGGTGATCATATAAAAACTGCATTTATAAAAGCATCTTGGTGAAAATACACATTTAACAGACTGAAAAATGAACTTTTGTGACTAAACTATGGAAACTATACAGGTTATTACTGAAAATACTATATTCCATTAAGTCCCCATAATAATGTTATACTCTTATCTTGGACAACATTTTTGGTTCACTGTTTTCAGAATTAGATTGGACAAATACTTTAAACCTCCAAATAATCAAGGTAAGTAGGTAGAAGCACGGGAATATTTTTTCCTGCGATGATTGAATTAAAAAACAGATGATTGCTAACCAAGTTAAATAATGTCTTTACCTGGAGTTTTTACCTTCACTTTGTATAAAACTGAATTTCCCAGAAAAAAAGACCAGGAGCAGATGGTGGGTGTGAAAACTGAGCAGAGATATCCCCAGGTACAAGAGCCAACAGATCTCTATGACAATCCCTGTAGCAAATGCCAACTGGCTGTTGTTAAGCACTGTGTGTGCTGTAGACAAGATGCTCCTGGAAACTCAAGTTTCGTGAGCTGATCCAAGTAAAATCAAACAAAAAGGGTAAATTGCAGTGGAACTTCAACTAAACTGCTGTTGTCTTTTGAACCAATTTTGACAATTTCAGAAGAAAAATAGTTGTTGAAGTCAGCCAGGCTGGTGATTTGGCTCTTGGGTAAGGAAGAACTTTTTTTAAACCAGCAGCACACAAATGTACACCTCAAGTATACAAAGCTTCTGGAAATAATTCCAGACCCAGCTGGATTAATGACAGCATCACCAAAATGAAATTACAAAAAAAAAGGCCACACCTCATAGTGGGGAAATGTATGTTACAGAGCAGTGAGTGTGGGAACACAGTGTGAAGCCTGAAGTGCCATGTTCAGCCACCCTTTTACTCATTTTAATGTTAAACAACCCCTGCCTCAAAACCACGAAATGCAACAGGTTTCTTCCAGATTAAGCCTACATGCTAAGTGATTTCTCTGCCTCATTTTTTCAGCTAAGTTATCTGTATTAGAAATGGCAAAGAAAAGGTCACCAGTGGGTAAAAAAATCTGAGAATGGGAGATAGAAAAGTGTGGAAAATGAAAGAAAGAAACTGTGAAAATGGAAGCTATGAAAATCCACACCTATGAGAAAGCTAAATTCAAGCCCTGAATGCCCTTACAGTGTGAGGGCACATAACCTCCAATACAATAGACAGAAGAAATTGGCACATGAAACACATTGTAGCAAGGGATTTCAATAAATCAACTGAGCTGACAAAGGTAAGGCAATGTATGCTAAAAGTAGTAATCCTTTAAATTTATGTATTTATGAAATTGCAGAAAGAAGAAGTAATCTGTCCACTTGCAAACTTGTCAGATACAGGCCATATGGAAGGCTTCAGAAAAATAAAAATTCAAGGTACTGAAGACAAGAATGAAAATAGGAAGCAGGGTAATATGCAGCGTAGATGTGCCACACTATAATTATATCTCTTTTTGAAATAGTGATTTTCTGGACAAAACATGCAGTAGATCTCATCTGCTCTGACTTAAGCAACGTATTTCATACAATAGCACATGTGAAATCATCACCTAAGACGGAGAGGATAATTTGGAGGAAAAATATGCTGAGTAGCAAATGAGGAGGTGGCAGATTGGGCTAGTAAGGGATGTACAAGGCTTCAGGAAGATAATTAGTGAAGTTTTTAAAGAATGAAAATAATGAAAATAATCTTACCAGATGGCATTTACTATCAAGTCTATGAAAAATGTACATTCTTGCTGATGCAACTCTCAGAAGTCACTGAGGGTGTGGCTGAGCAAAATGTTTTTTCCAGGTTGGTAGTGTTCCTTTGAAACAAATCTCCAAGTTGGCCTCATGAACCACACTTCAGTTCATCCCAAAGACCAATCTCACAGCACACACTGGACTCCCTGCACAGGCAAATAAATGAGGAGACGTCCTCCAGAAGCCCATAACATATTCCAATCATCAAAAGATGTTCAGTCCAACCAGCCCAAGTGTGAGGTAGTCAAGTAAACTCTCTAAAATGCAGCCAGGATAGACAGTGAGTCCGTGGCAACAAGCACAGATCTACTCCTTTTGGGCTGCACTGACTGAGTAGGTAAGTGTCATCAAATAAAAGAGATCAGAAGGAAAACTGAATTGCCTAACAGGCTAGAATGAAATGGAAAATTATAATAAGAGTGAAAAAAACATGTAATTTACAGGCCAAAACCAGATACAGTGTTGCCTACAAAGTAAGAACCTATTCTGAGAACAAAAAGATCCAAGTGCTAAACCAGTCATATGATGAATCACAGGATAGCTCTGAGCAAATTAAGTGATTAATTTCTTTAAAAACACCAAAAACAAACCCCCATAAATACCAATATATTTACACTATACATTTACACTATATTATTCCTGGAACAATTTTTTTAATAGGGAAGCAGTTGGCTGTTGCAATGAAATTACAGTGCTGATAAGAACTGCCAACTGGGGAAATATATATATATATATTTATGGGAAATATATATGGGAAATATATATATGGGAAATATATATATGGGAAATATATTTACTGGCAAGTCATAATTAATATGCAAGTAGTTTGCAAAAATTATACTAGTGAACCAAAAGGCTTAGTGGGATTCAGAAACAGATTAGATGCTTCTGGGAATGCTATCCTGAATAACTACACTAGCTGGAATAAAAACTGATAAAGGGAAACAATGGCTTTATGTCTCTTCCTATGGACAATTCACAGTGATTGTAAATTACTCCCTTCTAAAGCTTTATCTACCTGAATTAGAACCAACACAACAGATGACACATACGGATTTTTAATTTAATACAGTAGGACATTTTATTTCAATTTCAATAACTATTGTTTTTTTTCAAATTTCAGAGGGGACCTTGAAGATCATCTAATGCCAAGCCCTCTGCCATGGGCAGGGACACCCAGGTTGCTCAGAGCCCCATTCAACCAGGCCTTAAACACCTCCAGGAATAAGGCATCCAGAACTTCTCTTGGCAACCCATTCCAGTGCCTCACCACCCTCACAGTAAATACTTTTTCCTAATATCTAATTTATGCCTACTCTCTTTCAATTTGAACGCGTGTCCCCTTGTCCTGTCACTACATGCTTGTGTAAATAGTCTTGCCCCATCTTTCTTGTTGGCTCCCTTCAGGTACTGGAAGGCCATAATTAGGTCACCCTGAAGCCTTCTCTTTTCCAGGCTGAACAATCCCAGTTCTCTCAGTCTTTCCTCATGGGTTAGGTGCTCCAGCCCTCTAATCAACTCCCTGGCCTCCTCTGGACTCACTCCAAGAGGTCCACATCCTTCCTGTGCTGAGGACCCCAGAGCTGGATGCAGCCCTGCAGGTGGGGTCTCACCAGAGCAGAGCAGGGGGGCAGAATCCCCTCCCTTGACCTGCTGCCCCACACTATTCTAAAATAAAAGTATTCTAACTATCCCACTTCCATTGCTAATGAGACTTAGGGTTGTAATTCTGCCAACTGTTATTCAGACAAGTAATACCATTAAGAACTGGGCTTTACTGAATGTGTAAAATACTTGAGGTTAATTTCAAATATGGAATCCTAAAATACTATCCAATATGGCTATACACAGAATATGGATGGAAGAATTAATAAATGCCACCTGAAAGTTACACAGAACAGCTGTGATAACTGCAATTAATTTGGTCCTGAGTTTAATTTGAAAAGATTTAGATAAAGGGCGTGAACTTGCCCTTGAGTAGCTAAGTCATACAAATTGAAGCACTTCTATATTTTATAGGCTATTTATTCCATTTGGTCTCTGATACACACATGCACAGTCTTGGTAAAAGATTTCTACTTGCTCACCCCAATACCATATTTGGTAGGAAAATTACCAGAA